>LPNX010691763.1:173934-461209 GCA_001517045.1 Pseudotsuga menziesii | reverse complement strand
ATAGGAGATAAAGAGGTACAATTGCAACTAATGGACCTAATATGACATCAATAAGATGGAAATACTAATGTAATGTGCCACAAAATAGGGGTTAATTTGTCACCATTTAGGGATTAATATTTTTCCATGCACTATGAACCTTAATCATGGAAAATATTGCCCATGAGCATCCATTCCTTGCCCATGAATTTTTTTTATTTTTTTCCTTTTGTTTTGCATTGATTTGTTCAATGTGATTAGAACATAGTTGAATATCTTGAAATTCTCATACCTTCCATTATATTATGACATTATTTTATTCTTTTTCAGTATTTACTATAATGAAAAAGATAAAAAAAACTTATATTTATAAACAGAGAGAGGGAGGGGGGGGGGAGAATCTATATATCTATAATATTTATGTTTGTGGTAGAAATCAAGTCATTTTCTCCCTTGAAAGAAGCAATTTTTTTGCATTAATTCTTGATGGTCGGGTATTATTATTTTATGAGGATATATACAATGATTTAAAGTTTCTACTTCTCCAATTTCTTACTCTACCAATCAATAAGGATAAAACACAAATTCCTCTCGTGTTGATGGTATATATCATTGCTCCTTTTAGCGTTAGTTAGTTCTCAAGTCAATATGTGTCATGCTTATGTTCAAGGGGTGTCTTTAGCCCAAGTTTTTCATTCTTCATATTCCTTGATTCATTCATGTCAACCTTCTATGTTGTCAAGTTCCTCTCACTTCATCAACATAACCAATGTTTTACTCATGATAGTGTAGGATGCTTCATCATTTCCTTTTCACTAGAAGAACTTCTCCTATATACAATGACACATTTCTCTAGGAGACCGAATTAGAGTCAGAGTACCTTGTCACTTAATTTCATCATTGGTTTGTTTCCTTGTGCTCACCAGTGGTTCCTAATTGAGTGGATTCCCCTGTGTTCGAAAACAAGACCTTTATTCACATAGTGGGATTCATGTTTGTACCTTGGATTCAAATGTACTTATCAATTAAATGCCTCACCTCTAAGGGTGATTTTAATCATTTATAGATATTGAAGGTGACTTTCTTATGTACTATTTACATTTGAATCTTTTAAAATATGTATTAGATGGTGCATTTCTTATACTCATTGTCCAATACCTTGAAAACATGTTCTTGATACAATTTCATATTGGTTGATAAGGTATTCCCTAAATTTTTTTCTTCTAGTGGTTCTCTTCCTATCAATGTTGACCCATTTTCTATGGGATTAGATTTAGAGGCCATTATAGTACATTGATTCTTGAAGTGATTATGGAAATTTCCTTCACTCTCGACAATGACATACCTTAATAACCCTTGATTGGTATATTCCACCAGCATAGATCCATCATAAATGCGGATCTATCAAACATCGAGAGGCATCCAATTTCTTGAGG
The DNA here is from genome assembly GCA_001517045.1 of Pseudotsuga menziesii. NCBI lineage: Eukaryota > Viridiplantae > Streptophyta > Pinopsida > Pinales > Pinaceae > Pseudotsuga > Pseudotsuga menziesii. The sequence continues at coordinate 459,794 of LPNX010691763.1, read as the reverse complement.
TGTTGTTTTTCTAATGACTTTTTATTTCATTTTAAATTTTTGTTTTATGATTGGATATGGTTTTCTAAGGACTTTTTATTTGGTTAAATTTTTTTATTTTATGAGCGGATATGGATTTTTTTAATTATTTTTTATTTGGTTTCATTTTTTTTAATTTATGAGCCGACATAAAAAAATTTAATTATTGATTTTTATTTTTGGTACATAACGTTGCACGTCTCCCCCATACTGGATTGAAATCACCTCGCCACTATTGGTGCAACAAGTGTTTGAAATCAACACATTTATTCACACAAGGATATACTAAGTACCTCAGTTTCCATTATCATAATTAGTGGGTTACTGATTCGAAACTATTCAATATATAAAATTTCATCTATTTTAGTGTTTTTTGGGTGGAAATATTGGATGACTTGGCTTGTAGGGATCATTTTAGAGGCAAGTCTTACTTTGTAGATTTGGGCGCCATAACCTTTTGATGCCTGTTTGAGGGATTAAATGATTTTTTTGGGGTCAAAATTTTGTGAACATAGTTCTACCCCATTGACATTGTTCTACACTTTGATATCTTTCTGATGCAACAAAGATCACTTTAATTAGAGTTTGTATTAGGAAGTTATGCCTCCCATAAGTTGACTTATCATGTTGACCACCATAGTATCAAGTGTATTCCACACTGACCCACGTTACTCACACATGTGGACTTTCAAGAACATGCTGTAAGGTCCAAAACCATAACCCTAATTAAGAGTTGAGGCGTGAAAAAATTCTAAAGCTAACCTTGGATGGATATTAGAACATTATTAAATACTAGATCACCAAGAGAAGAATGGAGTTCCATTCTTATGCTATTATTGTATTGTTCCGTAACTGAGCAAGATATAGGGAATGGATATTAGAATAGAAAAAAGGAAGTAAGAGATATTATAGGAGCCATACATTTCACATTGTCATAGGTAACTCGACAAAGAGTACCACTTTCTTTGTATTTGCATTGCATATTATAGAAAAAAATAACAATGCATAGTCCTCACTTATCATTAGGTTTCCACCCATAGTGATGTTTCCCAATATATATTTTGTGTTATTTATAAGGATGTATGGATGTGTTATTTTGATCTAGCTATTTTCCTTTTAGTTTAATTGTATATTATCATTTTAAGGGATTTAGCTAATAACAATGAATCTTAAATATCTAGTAAACACTGAATAACTAAGAGTTTGTAGAAATTTGTAAGAGATGTTGTGATGAGACATTCCAGCGGAATATCCAAGATAGGGTACATATAGATAACCTCATATATATAAATGGTATACACCACTAATTGATGATTTGATGATTTCTCCCATGTTCAACTTTAGATGATTTATTCAGATGGTGCAAATTTGCACTTGCAAAGGATTTGGTTGAATACCTTGGGATATAGTATCATTTATCTTTTGAATTTATTTCTTAAGTTGTTTATGTAGTAACACCTATTAATGAAAAAGGACTGATATATCCTTATAGAAACATTTATTAATCTTGTTAGGCTAAGGCAATATAGGAAAGATTGCCACCTTAGTTGAATGTCTCAGTTATCCCACAAGCTATAAATACTTGTGTTTATTTTTTATATTTAAGTTTTTTAAAGAAAATGAAATATACCTTTAAATAAAAAAGATTTATACAAGAGAAAATTAAGATTACAAATCTGAAATAAAATTAACAATAAATATTAGAATAAAATCCAGAACCAAAGTAAGATTAAAATCAACGGATAATTTTATTGATTTCATTTCAAATTACAATTGTAGTCATTCTTTACAAACCCCTGCGAGGGTGAGGATCAAAATCATACTTAGAAATATAAGACATGATATTACATCACAAAGGCATCTTTGGTTTTTGTGAAAAGAAAATAAAGAAAAAATAATTAGATCAAACAAGCTTGAAATGTGTCATTATCATGATTATGCAAAAAAACTTAATTAACATTGAAAACCATATTAGAAATCTAATCAAATTGAACATATTATCATGAATACCCTTTTAAGGATAAAAGGAAATTGGTCTTTCTTAATCCTTCTTTATTCCAACTTTAGTATACTCTTGCTGTCAACAAAAATACTTAGATATCATGTAAATCATAAATGAATGAAATAATGACAGAATCTCAATTTGAAATAAGAGTAACCCTTTACCATAATTGCCTCTCTATTCTTTCATGCATGTTTCCTTGTTTGTCTTTTGTTTCATCCTTGAGTAATGTAGTTGAAGTAGCTGAACTTCGTTTTAGTTAGGATATTTTATAATAACTAATATTAAGTAAGACATATTTATTTATGTATGATAAAAGTAAAATAAATAATTAATAAGTGGGACCCTAAAAACACATATACATTAGTTTTCATCATCCCCTTGTTTCTCTAAATAAATAAATAAAAATGTGTCATGCCAAATAATAATAATAACTTATGAAATAAAATCAGAGTAAAATTTCCATATATAATACTTATTCCTAAAAAATAATAATATCATGACATGCCAAAACAAGTTCATTAGTTTGATTCCTCAAAACATAGTCATAAATATGTTCAATAGTCAAAATAAAATAAAGTGCCATGTTTGAAAAAACTTAGAATCCATACTTCTTATGCAAGGTTGTTCCCCCTTGTTCACTTCCATGAGAACATTCTTTCTTTTGTGTCTGTTTTCATAACCTAGTTGATTATGTTTCTTTCCCTGGTGGCACCTTCGGATGTAAATGATATAAAATGATGTTTCTTGTCTCATTTTTAATTTGAAATGAAACAATATGGGAATAAACTGAATGGGAAGAGGATTTTGATGAGTTGGAATTTAGTGAAAGAGAAATCCACTTGCCACTACTTAACTTAGATTGGTTGAAAGAGGCTTTAAACTTGTTATTGAGATGAGTGCTTGAGAAGAAACTGAAGCAATTCTACGAGCAGGTTGTTCTGTAGGAGGAGGTGGTAATGGTAATGAAACAACATGCCATCTATTGAAACTAGGTGGTGGATTAGGGGATAATCCATGCCAACCATCATTAGTTAGTGGCTCGGGTTACTTATAAACAAGGAGTTGCATAGGAATATTGACAATGTTGGGATGTGTTTGCAAAGGAGATATAACTTGCAGTGCAACATGTTGGAAATGGAATTGACCATCTAAATTAAGGAAACCGGTTTGGAGGAGTTGGTTAAACTCCTCATAATCTAGATCTTAGTGGATTGAAATATGATCATTTTATTTCTACCTCTTTTCCAACCACCTTGTTGTCCTCTATTCCAATTTCTCTTATTGCCTCTATTTGACATGTTGCTTCCTCGACTAAAAAAGATCATATAGTTAATAAGGAAAACACGATTAGTATATATTTATAACAGTAGGTAAGTTATCAAATAAAATTTTCGTTAAAATAATTTAAGAATGGCTCTAAATTGAACAACATTCATGCACGTAAATATATTCAGGGAAAAGGGGAAGGGATGAGAAACTTTTATGTGCCCACGGGGGGTCACTAGCGAGGAAATATCATATCACCTCCATTCATATTGGGGATTTGAATACTCTTAAAAACCTAAAAAATATATTTCCTCATATTAAGGGGTCAGGGAGGGGTTTTAGTTTGACATAGTAATATAAATATTGGGGGTTATTTTATTTGGGTGCGATGAGGAGTAAAATGAAAATCATGGGAAAGATTCATATATATAACTTAATATTCATATATTTGGAGGCCTCCAACAAAGACCTATATTCCTATCAATTTGTCCTATATGTCACACAAGTCTCTGTCTTATTGGATTCCTCATCCTATCAATGACCTATTCCTAGAGAACAAGAAGGAACTAAAAAATATTTTGGCTTGGGATGCTAATAGCCATGCTCCCTTAGCATGCATTACAGGTGTCGATTGGAGCCTCGATTACTGATTTTTTTAAAATATTAGCTATATATATGTGTGTGTGTGTGTGTGTGTGTGTGAGAGAGAGAGAGAGAGAGAGAGAGAGAGAGAGAGAGAGAGAGAGAGAGAGAATTTGTTCATTCCAAATAGATTTTTTTTATTTTTTTATGATATTGTTTTTAAATTATATAATATTTATGTCAAATAGAGTTTTATGAAATGTTAAGTAAAGTTAAATGTAGAAAGTGATTCTATAGAAGATGGTCAATTAAGGTAGAGGAAAGTTAGCACAATGGATAAGAAATATTTCAGTAAGACTTAGTTTTTTGTTAATGGATTGTTTCAAGTTTTTTAAGCATGTTTAAAATTTTCTTAATATATTTTCCACATGAATCAATATTATTTCTTTGTCGTAGTTTATTCTTAGAAAAATCAATTGTTTGTTTACATCTTGTCTTAATAAATAAAATACAATGAAATGTAAGGAAGTCCATCCATGAAAGGGTTTCAACTTTGCATTCTTACGGAGTTTAATTTATTAAGCTTACAGAAAACATGATCTCGCTATGGCCATACTTGTATTTACATGACACAAAATTCATAGATTGGCATGTTATGGTGTGAAACATTTGCAATTCTCATATTTTGTAAGCATTGCACTAACTATTGGACTATTGGTATTTTACATTCGTCATTACATTCATCTTTCGATTGAGTTGGATTTTATGCATTTTTCCTTACCAATTTCTATTTCGTTGGGCCTTCCACTATCCAATGCTACAAAGGGTGATTCCGTGAAGGTGGGTAACACTTTTTGGACAAAGCTAGTGATGAAAACCTGATTTTTTACTCATGTGCTAGATTGAAGACCTTGAAATGCATACATGCCAAGTGAATTTCAACTTGTAGTAAAAAAAAATTGTAGAATATTATGTTGGCTTCCCAATGATATTTTTTTAAAATATTTCAATGTCATTTAATGTGTGAAATTTTGCATTTAATGAACTGTGACCTTAAAAATTTGAAGAAGTTAATAAGTGCCTCGTGACCAACCCCAATAATTCAATATTACATTAATAATTAAAAATATATATATATATATGAGCATGATCTACACTAAATGCACTGTGTTTTGCATATTTTTTGTTAATTTATTTCGCAATATACAATTATATATTATTTTTTGAAAGTGACCACATCTGATTTCAGCATCATTTTATACACGTGTGTCCATCCCAGATTTTTTTTCACTATTTTCAAAAATTGAAAAACCAAAGATACCTTTTTGAAGAGGACATGTCGATGTGTGGGCTGTGCATTTTTAACAAAACTTTGGATGTGTATGTTTACCCTGCAGATTTTTCTTTCCGCTGGTTCAAAGTTGTTTTCAGGTTTTCTAAGTGTAAGTTTTAGAAATAATTAAAAAAAAACATATGAATGACAAAACGCATGCATGATACCTCAATGGATAGAGGATTTGGTGATGAATCTATCGGTATGAACTCTGCTCAGTTGTGTGCCATGAATGGTAGGGTTTACACCCCTAGAAGACACAGAGAAACATTGATTTTCCTATAAAAGGGATAATTCTCTATTTTTCAAGCACTCGATCGAGGTCAAAATCTAGATCGAGGTATTCAAATCCCTCGATCAAGGTTTTAATGGAAGATCAATCAAGGGGTTCTTAAACCCTTGATCGAGGGTCTAATAAACCCTCAATCGAGGGTCTAATAAACCCTTGATCGAGCTACTATTAAACATTCAAAAAAAAGGATTTGTACATGACTACCAAGGTTTTATATCCACTCTCACTATGTTTATATTTAGTACAAAAAATTGAGGACTCATGAGGTAAATCCTAGCTTCCTTGTTCTCAACATCTGGTGGACACTAACTACTATAATCCCTATCTAGAAGATTATGCCCATGTGGGATATTTTAGAAATGGGCTCCAAGGACCCAACTAAGAGAATTTAAAAGAAAATTAGACAGGAATAAAGACCTCTACCTCATTAGGAAAAAAAATAGTAATAAGCATAAGTGTTCATTAAGTAATTGTTTTCACACATTTTGAATAAAAATTAAAACGAAAAATTACACAAGAATAGAGGGGAAATGGGAAATTATAATTTTTTCAAGATGGTAAATTTAAAAATAAAATAAAAAACATAAGTAAAAGAATAAAAAAATAATGAAATATAAAATAAAAAAGAATAAGAAGAAGGATACTTATTCTCAACATTGTAATAAATATAAAGAATTTAAATTTTTTTATTTTTCATATCCAAATAAATGATAAGAATATGACTGTATAAGAAGAAGAATTGAAGGAGCAATAATATAATACTCATAACCATAGTGATATATACTAGTAACAAGGGAAGGTGTGATTTGCTTTTTAGATTGAGTTTTGGAAACTATTAAAAGGGCATCAAAGTTTAGGGAACAAGAAAACTCTTTTCATAGTTAACCTAACATACAGTTAGAAATATCTCATTGTATAGATAAATGTGTACATAAACATAATTGACAATTATTACCTATTACCAATCTCTTTCCTCTAGACATGAGTACATTAAGAATGTAGCAAATGGGTAAGACTCATGAAAGAAACATGACATGCCAACTCGTTCCAGTCATAAAAAAAAGGTTTTTTTGTAGTGATAATAATATGTTGTGTCCCATATGTGTGACCTTTTGACCTTCCTTATAACTAAATTTAATGAAGTTTAAATTTTTTTCTGGACCAGAGATATTAACAAAAACATTGAACTCTATGTTGAAAATAGACATGGCTTTAAACAAGACTATAGATGACATTGATTATAAGTATTGTGTGTAATGACCAAGTGGAAAAACTATTGTTTGTAGCCAAATGACAATGACGTAGATACAATAAACCCTTCAATGCATCCTGGCATGATAACTCAAAACTTTAACCAATACTTGTGAAACCTTGATGGTAAAGCCACGGATTCATTTTGGGGCTTTAATAATAATTTTAGAGTCTGTGAACTACGTGCATTTAATTTGTTTTTATGCTTATATTCAAGTAGTATCATGGTGTGTTTTCATTAGAATTCAACATCTAGCTTGTTTATGTCATCAATGTTTGGTAAGGAATTTCAACATCATTTGATTCCTATCAACAATATATCCAAGGTGTATACAATTTAGTAAAGAAATATAGTGAAAGGTTTTAAATACTAAAAGTACTTTTCTCCTTCGTATATAATTTTTAATTTTAAAAAACTACAATTATGTGATATGACTTTGAAAACACTAATTTTTATCTTAATCATCATGTTCTATTCTGCCCTGGGCTCTGGCATTTAAATATATGGCCCGAGGATCTATATCGTAGGTAATCATAGTCCCAAGAATCTAGGTCGAGTGGACACAAATCGCCTAAGTTCAACTCATCAACTGAATTGCATGCATCATTGCCATAGTATTATTTTTGCATTGAACCAAAGAGAGCAATGATGCATGCACTTCAGTTGATGAGATGAACTTAGGCGAGTTGTGTCCACTCGACCTAGATTCTCAGGACTATGATATACCTACGATATAGATCTTCAGGAAAGATATTTAAAGCCCAAAGGCTAGGGAGGAATAGAATAGAATGATTTAGATAAAAAATAGTGTTAAATTCAGATTCATATCACATAATTGTAGTTTTTTTAAATTAAAAATTATACACAAAGGAGAAAAGTATTTTTAGTGCTTTTAGAGAGATGAAAATGTGAGCATGAAAAAAAATATGTCCTCATTTCCTTGGGTTATATCAATGTCCATTGTTTACTCTTCAAAATTGTTATTGTGCCACACATTTGCAGTTAATCTTGCTAGTAAATTATTGAATGACATTAGAATTTACATAAAAAACATGTGACTAATTTTTTGGTGTTTCATAATTCTAAGAGTGGAGGAAAATAAATAAAATAAAAGGTGTTATGGTGACTGTGGGATCCGAAAAGCAAAAAGTATGGAAACTAAACATGATACTAATTCTCATTTCGACAAGAATTGAAAATGTTCAATGACATGAATTCAAATGGGGATTCCAAATACAAGGTGTCCAAGCATCTTTTGGAATAATTCATTAAATGAAAATATCGATCGAGCTTTTTAAATCTTTAACTAAAAAAATACTTGAGTGCCCATATTCATGTGTGCACACAAATATGGACACCCAAAAATTTATTTAATCAAGGTTTTAAATTCTTGTATTGTTCATGGGAACAAGGTCTTCAAATTCAATTAAAATCAAACATAGAATTATATGATAATAAAATTTAATAAAACATAATTTCAACTAGAAGAATGATACTTGTGGGTAATAGTACATACCTTGAAGAAGAAACAAGTAAAATCATTACTACTACCACTTCCTCTAGATTTTATGTATAGATATTAGTCATGGAGTAATTGGAGTTTTAGATGTTGGATTAATAGATGATCAATCATATCTATAACTCCAATTACTCCACGACCCATATCTACAAATGAATATAACTGACCGTTTTCTATCCAACAAATGCAGTGAATTATATCAAAGGTTTGTTTCCTATTTATAGTTAAAACGATTAAAGATGCTCGATCGAGCTTCTTTTAACCCTCGATCGAGATTTTTTTAATCCTCAATCGATCTCTTGTACATCGATCGAGGGTTTGTCAAAAGATCAATCAAGGGTTTAAGAAAACCTCGATTGAGTGTTTTTTAAACCCTTGATAAAGGTCTTAACACCTCGATCGAGGGTTTGGAAAAAGCTCAATCAAGGTACTGTTTTTTTTTTTTTGGCCGAAATTATGTTGCCAAAAATTGTAACCCAACTCCATGGATGCACCCCAAAATGATAAGTCACCCATGCAATCCAATGGGATCATTATTAGAATTATACTATTATTTTAGTTAACGTCTTGTTGTGGCTTATACTAAGATGTGTTATGTCTCCTGTTAGTTAAAACTTGATAATATGATACAAATGGGGTATTAAAAATGCATTGATAAAATTGGATACCTACAATATCTAGTGAAACTAGGGGTTTTCTTAATTGGAAAGGTGTATTGTGAGGGGGGTTCAAAAATACAAATTTAAGAGGAATTTTCCAAATATTTAGTGAAATTAGGGTTATTTTTTAATATCCTACGAATGGTCATGATATGTACCAACTTCACTGAGTGAGCCCCCCCTAGTGGATTTGCTTTACTTTTATCAATTTCAAATGGAAGACCACTTATTCCTCCTAAGATGATATATACTTTTGAAAAAGGGGAGAAACAAGGTCATTTAGAAAAATGAGGGGAGATGAATGAATGGATAATGAAAATAAGTGAAGGGAATCTATTCAGTACATGTTCAATAACCATAATTGCCATCAATTACATTTCTTTTATTATGCCCCATCATCATCAATAGTCACTGCTAGTTACATATGAAGTTCCCTCAAGAATATTCATTAACGTTTTGCAAACAATTCAAACAGTCAATCCATTCAATGTCGAATATTATAAAAAAAATCCATTGTTTATAACTGATGTTATTCTTTATCATATTTTGGACCCTTTAAAAATTGATTTTGGACAAGTAAAAATATCAAGTATAACTTCATGGCTAAACCCAACAAAACAACTCAAAATGTATGAGAACCAATTTATTTTTTAATTCATGATGCATGCATTCGAAAGCATATTTCAAACTTTATTTTTGAAGAGCAGATATAGGGTCACTTTAAATTGAATTTTCTTATCGACACCTTTGGAAATTTTCAAGATATGCCCAAAACCTAGCCATGAAAAAGGATATGACTTTGAACCCTGATAACACTAAAAACACCAAGTGCTAAAACAAATGTGCATTTAATGATCTTTAAGTCTAGAAATTAAATCATAAGCAAGATGCTCTCATTCACACAAATCCAACCTTTGAATCATAAGTAAGGTTTAACCATCATAACATTTGCATGCATATATTGTATGCATACATAATTGTGTGAAATTGCAATATTATCAACTAAATGGGGTAACGTTTCAAACACATTATGAATTAAGTGACTCACACACTATTTCACTACATCAGGATTATCATTCCTATAGAATCCCTTCATAAAAAAAATTGCCAAGTTACAAAGTATCTCATATTCTTGTAGGAGATATGATTTAAACCCACAAAACAACCATTAACATTCATTAAAAGGATTGGGATCGAATACTGCATATTCTAAGTCGGTTAACAAAATATTTGATAACCAGATAGAGTCACGACTAAACCTAAGGATTTGCATGCAAACCTTCACAATTGGCATTTGAAATGGAGGCTTATGTTCAAAACTTCTTAGCTTACAAGTGTATGAATTTGGGTTCAAAATCCAAAGAACTTCATAACAACATGCTTAAGAGATGATGGTTGAGATTCATTTCTCATATATGTGTTATACCCAAATCTTGTCACCACCATGTGATAAGACCCTTGACTTACATATTTGCCCTTAATCCCAGCATCTGGAGTGGAAACCCATGTTGTTTGTCAATCTTACATAAAAATACTCAGCACCACAGTTTTCCCATTAACCATGAGCGGTACCTTGCTTGCACCGCCTATATCTTGTTTACCATAAGTAGTGCCACTACATATGGCCTTTGGTCCATAAGCGGTTCTAACCTAAACGGCTCTGTCATAAGAGGAGAAAAGCGATACCCTAGGTAAAATGGGAAAAAGAAAAGTTTCTTGAGGCTTCTAAATCATGAGGCTCATGTCCTCCCTTATCCTATCATAGTGGGTCAGTTGGCTCAAGATCCACCATCATAGGATCTTAGAGGCCACCTCACCCACAAATATCTCAACCATTCCTATCCATTGAGCCTTATAAATACAAGCTCATGTCCATGGTTGAGGAGGGGAACTTTCGAGGTATTGTTATGCTGTTGGATTGAACACTTGGCCCAAGCCATTTGAGAGCATAGAGAGCAAAGTTGGATCTTATGGGGATGAAAGTGTTGGTTTCATGGAGATGCATGTTGACACTAAGGCTTAATTGGTTGTAAACTTCTCCATTCATCTTAATGCAAAGCTGATTTTCATCCCACATCACTGTTGTTTTGATTTTTCATGTAAATGTTGTCAGATTCCTTAGTCACTGACATGGATAAATAGATTATGTTTTGGTAGCTTTGATGTGTTTGCATGTTTGATCTGATTGCAGGTACATAGGTTCACTATCGAAGGAGCATTCCAGGTGTCTACGACATCCAAGGAGGGCCTTCATCCTTTGTCGTTCACTCATTTGTTCTGGATTTGAACCATTCAGACTAGAGGAATAGCTTCTGTTCACAGAAGGTGAAATGTTCTTGCTTACAAATCTGGCGACCAAGATTTTCAGGTCTCATTACTTAACATAAAAAATATAAAACCTCAAAAAACATAAAAATATTGTATCCATTCTAGGGTTTCTTGCTTCTTACCGATGTCACCCCACTGTCCGTCAGGTGGGAGCGATAGATTAGGGTATCTACTGAATTTTGTACCCACATAAGCATAATCCTCCAGCATGAGGATCTGAGCTCAGAGCCATCTGAAGAACGGGTCACCGAACTTTACCTCTCCCTTGCCCGCTCCAATGCGAGCCATAATCTGGACCCACCATAGCATACGGGGGTCCCTCACTCTCAGCTCTGTGAAGACCACTTGAGGTCTCATCTATGGTACCCCCTCGAAGAAGTAGGCTAGAATGGAACCAAAGCCAAACTGCTTCAGTTCTCCCTGTCGATACTTAGTCAGCTAATCTTTGAATATCAGAAGCAGGGCTTTCACCTAGTTGAATACTATAGGCGCCATGGCCTCTATGGCATATAACATGTGTGCCCTAGAAGCCTGGTGCACACCCTGACTCCCGACCACTATCTGTATAGTAAATAGGATAGTCCATAGAGGCCCATCTGTCACTGCCTTGATGGGGATTTTCTTCCCCGATTTCCTCGTCCCTCGGACACAGTGACGATCTATCAACTCTCGTGTGGTAATATCCCCTCTTCGGGAACCTGTCAGCGAGATGAGGGAACCCCATCTTGAGAGTCCAGTCAAGAAGTAGATGTCCTCTACCTCTACTATCAGAATATGAGCCCCAACCTCAAAGTTTTGCTGCTATGGATTCCACATCCAAAGTACGTGTTCTAGCAACCGCTCATGTGATACCATGCTAGGGGTCTGGAATAATTTCAAGAGCCCATAGTCTCATAATGCGGCTATACAACCCGCATTCCTTTCAGTGAAAGAATCATCATTGTCATGTTGTCTTTCTTTCCATATCACCATGATTGATCAGCAAAAACCTGCCAAAAACAATCATAGCACATATTAGAATCATCCTTCATCATTTAAATTCAAAAGAATAAATTATTTTTGCTTGTGCTATCATTTTTAACTCTCCACGGCTAGCACCGCCTGTGCACCATTGGAGACAGGCGGTGGCACTGCTTGTGAGCCTTTTTTTAGACATGGCTCTAGTGAGGTACTATGTATCCCGTAAGGGATAAGTGCGGTGCCAATTCCCGTGGTTTTAGGGCTTGCCATACAAGCCCAAAATCCCATCAAAATAAAAAAATTGAGACTATGAAAAGGAAGAGTAGGGTTTTAATTGTTACCTGGAACTGACGACGCTCAAATTCGACGGTGAAACTCTCGATATCAGCAACTGAAGATCTGACTAGGAAAGTGCTCCAAATGCTCTCCACTATGGGTAAATAGTAAAATGATTTGATTTTTCACTATTTACATGACTTTTATATGCATTTTTGGGTCCGACATGCTATAGTTTTGATTTAAAATCGCATTTTATTCGAAACTTATTAGTCATAATCCCTTAATGTTAATTCATGAGTGCATTTAACACTTGCTTTTGAGTCGATTTCAGGATAGAAGAACCACAACAGTAAAGCTTTAGGAGTTCGTTTATGACTTTTTTGTACTTCCATAAAATAGAAAAATTCGATGAGCGTTTGTTACGACACTTTGGTCACACTCTTGAAACCTATTATCAAAGGTCCGAGTCCATTTCTGATTCTTTCCAGGCTCGTAAAAACTAACATTGTGTAAAGAAACTTCATGGAGTCTTCTTCCACCTCTTTTCAGGCTCCTTAAACACGAAAAGATCGTCACGTTCAGTTTTTATTCTTTCTAGGCTCGTAAAAACTGTCATTGTGTAAAGAAGCCTCATGGAGTCCTCTTTAAACTCTTTTTAGGCTCCCCAAATACGAAAAGATTGTCGAGCGATATTGTCTTCTTCATGCTCGTTAAAGCATTCGAAGATTCGTCTTTCCAACGGTAGGTTATCTCTTTTTTGGTTTGGATAGACTATTTACAAAAAAGGAACACTCCAGCCAATCATGACTGGAAGAGTTCTCTAAGGTATGATTTTACACTTTTTTGGGCCTTAGGGACTTAATCATACGAAAAAGGACCCTTTTGGAGTCTTCTTCTATAAGCGTTCAGACTCTCTGAACATGAACGATGCTGAGTTTTCTTTCACTGGACTCGTTAAATTAAACATTGAGAGACCCGTTTTTGGGAACGAACCCTTCCTCTCTCAGGTTCGTAAAAAATATGATTTTGGACTTGTCTTCAAACAAGCTATACCGAGTGTTTGTTACCCTCTTTGAAATCGTAAAACCAGAAAGAGGAACTCATCGATCATGATGGGGGAAATGGGAAGAGAATCATTTTACAAATAAATGGCAGTAATTTGTCATTACCTTTGAACATGGCACATGTCTGCATATCATTTCAGTCAATTGGGTATTCAGCTGATCTCCGTGAGGATCCACTTTCATGAGTCATGTCACTCCTTTGAGTCTTTCAAAAGAATGCATTGTCCACTGTCGCATGATGAGTTTGTCCCGTTCACTCAGGCTACCGAATCTTTTGTCGTGCCACCCAATGTTCAAAGGGAATTTGAAGAAGGTTACCTCTGCAGTCAAAACAATCTCTGTGTCAATACTTTTGAGTCAGTATTATGGTTACTACATTCATGTAATTCTAGAACTATGTTCAAAGTTTCGTGTCGTCGATGTGGGACTCATCATGGCCCTCCTTCGACGAGACTATTCCTGTCGACATCAACTCATCATCCGGGAACTAGTCTTAGAAACAAAAACTTAGTACCTTGAGATCTGTATGCCTTAATGACAGATTCTCTCACTCTCGACATAGGTTCACATTATTGACCTTTGATCGATAGAATCAACTGGGTGTTCGACATCAGGACATCTATTCACACTCAGTAGATTGTACTAGGGTACCTTGGGAATCATTGACATCAATGGTGATCTCCCTCACACTTGTTAATGGTTCACATCATTGATTAGTAATCAAGTGGTTTCTACCATGTTTGACTTTAGATCATTGTAATCACATGAATAGAATCGTACTTTGCGGAAGACGAGACGAAGACCCTGGGTATTTGTTTAAAGCACTTGTTGCTTTTCCCCAGGTTACGATGGAGTTTTTGTATATCTAGCATGGATCCACATTTGTATGGTCATGGCTATGCTCAAATTTTCATCTATATGACATAGATCTACGTGGTATGTCTAGTAGCTATGTCCAAGTTTGAGTCCTCTATCACATGGATCTATGTTGTATTCTAGTAGCCATGCTTGTTTATTCCTCGCATGGATCTACCTTGTATTGGTCTGCAGCCATGAGTTGGTTACTTGTGTCTATGAGTCAAAAATACTGATGTACTACAGATTCCTACTGGATGACATGCTCCAATCGAGCTGACATTTTCACCTCGAAGTGAGAACTTGTTCTCTCAATGCTCTCATTTATCGTATCCCTCTAAGACTCATGCTTTGGGGGGCATCTTGTTGTACCCAAATTGTGTCACCACCATGTGATAATACCCTTGAATTACATATTTTCCCTTAATCCCAGCATCTGGAGTGGAAACCCAATGTTGTTTTTCAATCTTACATAAAAATACTTAGCACCGCGCTTTTCCCGTTAACCATGAGCAGTAGCTTGCTTGCACCACATGTATCTTGTTTACCATAAGCGGTGCCACCACATATGGCCTTTGGTCCATAAGTAGTTCTAACCTAAATCACTCTGTCATAAGAGGAGAAAAGAGGTACCCTGGGTAAAATGGGAAAAAGAGAAGTTTCTCGAGGCTTCTAGATCACGAGCCTCGTGTCCTCCCTTATCCCTATCATAGTGGGTCAGTTGAGCTCGAGATCCCCCATCATAGGATCTTAGAGGCCACCTCACCCACAATCTCTCAACCATTCATATCCATTGAGCCTTATAAATACAAGCTCATGTCCATGGTTGAGGAGGGGAACTTTAGAGGTATTGTTATGCTGTTGGATTGACCACTTGGCCCAAGCCATTTGAGAGCATAGAGAGCAAAGTTGGAGCTTATGGGGATGAAAGTGTTGGTTTCATGGAGATGCGTGTTGACACTAAGGCTTAATTGGTTGTAAACTTCTCCATTCATCTTAATGCAAAGCCGATTTCCATCTCACATTACTGTTGCTTTGATTTCACATGTAAATGTTCTCGGATTCCTTAGTCACTGACATGGATAGATAGATTATGTTCTGGTAGCTTTGATGTGTTTGCATGTTTGATTTGATTGTAGGTACACAGGTTCACTATCGAAGCAGCATTCTAGGTGTCTTCGACATCCAGGGAGGGTCTTCATCCTTTGTCGTTCACTCATTTATGAATAGCTTCTATCTACAGAAGGTGAAATATTCCTGCTTACAATATGATGCTTGGATTTTATTTGTTCTCAATGTGTGTGGAAAGAACCATCCTAAATTACCTTAGGAAAACTCTTCTCTTGAGTTGAAAACAAGATAATAATTTTTTTATAACCATTCCATGTATGGTTAGGATTTCAAACCAGAGTAAAGTTTTCCTAAAGCAGCCAACACTTGGGGTTTCTTCGATATTGAAAGGAGAATGAATCAATATTGTTGTGGATGTATAGTAAGGAAAACATGTAGAGATAGGATGAAGTTTACCAACTCAGTAAGTTTGGACGAAGGCTATTGTGAGCAAGAATTCTCAGTTTGAATTGTATGAGCCACATTAACAAGACATAGGTGTCCAAACAATTAAAAAAAATATTTAAAAATAAAGCTTTCGTGATTTCGACCCTAAATTTTAAAACACAATAGCTTCAAACCAAAATACACCATCATGTTAAAAAATAAAATTGTCACTCAATATTTTCATTATTTAGGGAAAGGGGAAAATACACACAAATATCCATTTCAATAGAGGCATTAATAAATTATTATACAAATAAATCATTCGATAGAAAACTAGTCGGTTTCAAGTTTCAACATACCTTTCAAATGCTGCAAATACCCTATGAACGAGCAATGTAAATAGTTGCCAAACCACTAGGTTCGAGCTGGAAAACAAGTAGAGTGTCAAAGAAAAAATATTAACAAAACAATGGAAAAACCAACAACGTAGAAGATTGGAGATTAGATCATTAAAACTCATGTACTATCAAATAAAATGCAATGCATCGTGCAACTCTGTCGACCCTATCCACATACGATACACTTTCCAAATGACTTGCAACCAATGATTGATTACCATATGAGATGGGTTAATACACCATGTTGACCCAATTAATACAAACAAAGATTGCATTTTAAATGCCAACTCAGGACTGATATGTCATTATTAAGAAAAAAAAATTTTAATTTATCGATTGTGATGCCCAATATTTGTAATGCATGATGCAACAAACAATCAATACGAAACATACATAGTATATAATGCACACTCAACTTTGTTGTCAACAATAAATACCATATGGCTTTATAAGCTTGTAAACTCGAACCTACTATGTTGATAACAAACCGCATTTCGTTGCAATGCGTCCATCATATTATGCAAAGTATTTAATGAATAATATGTAATCGAAAAACCTTTCAAATGATATGTTGGCATTATTGTAATATGGAACATCAACTATATATTTGACCCATGTTTTATAACCCAACATTTTATACTATAATTGTTATGAGTCCTCAAACCCTTACCATATATGCTACATATGATATGAACTTTTAACCATAGGACTGCAATAAATTTCCTTTTGCATTTCATGCCTTGACCATGAAATGGAAATATATTGACCAGATAAATAAGTCTCATGACCATATTGATAGTGAAGTCACAATTGAACATTAGTGCAAACTATTATGCTCATTCATCTGCAAACTAGTAATTATTTATTGGGAAACAACTCATAAACATGTTACTCTTTTCTTTCACGGGTCCCACCTACTAACAATATCATAATAATAAGGTAGAGTATGTCCTGCAATAATTTGCAGGCTATAATTATTAGTGAATTTAGTGAGTCAACAACACCTACCTATTTTTAATGTGTACCTTTGGACACCCTATCTTTTACTCTTTATAATTCTAATTGTTCTCTAGATGAACACTGAGACATAGATCCACTGTGTATCTCTTCATGGCTACGATACTATTTTGACAAGGATCCATCACTAGTTTTCTTATTTTTATTTTTTATGGGCATTATATTGCATTTTATATATAATTTATGGATCCATGATGTATTCAATTGGTGTCCATGCTCATTATCCACCTTTGCATGGGTATGCCCACCTTACAAAAGAAATGCATTTGATACTTTGGTTTTTATTTGTAGGTACCTTTTAAGTCTTTGGTTTGTTGTCTTGGGTCCAATTGTCATATTTCTACATACCATTATAATGCTTTTCAACAATCAAATTCCCTTAAGTTCCTTTTTTATATCTTCATTTGGTTACCCTTGAGTTATGATGTTTCATTTGCCATTTAGTCATGATTATTCCATTATCATTCTTATAATTTGATATACTTTTAATCTTTTAACTAAGTGCATGTGACTTTCCTTAAATCAAATCACATTCTCCGCATGGGTTTCCTTCATTCAACGCAAGCACCTCCAAAATGACCAAAAACATATATTAAATGCACAAAAACCACACTTTTGAGTGGCAATTATGGAGTTTGTACACCTATACAAGCATGAGCTCCATCCCCAACGAACTTAACTACATTTTCATGATATAAATTAGAACTTTAGGTTGGGAGGGAGACACTACTCATTAGGATGACTATATGATGGATACATTGCTTTGTATTTGTATTGCTCCCCTTCAACAAAGTTTCTTGGTTTTGAATTAATTTTTTAACAATGAGTTGAGTTAAAACAACTCTTAGTTTTCTTGTCCATAGTGAAGTTGGAAATTTTGAGGTGGAGTACAAGTTGATAAGTGGTCTAAGTAAAAGGAATGTAGACTTAAATGGCAAAGGTGCCAACAACATCAATCATGGATATGATTTCATTGTTGTTTAAAATTGATTTCCTCCCCCACATCACGAAAAAAAACATAACATTGTGAAATATATTTAAAGTTATTCCTTTTTTTCATTTATAATGTGAGGATTTAATTAATCACTTGATGTTAGTTAGAATTCTGTCATTGTAAATTTATGTAGTCACTTTGCATGTTTGATCACAATTCACCATTATATGCTTATCTATATTTGAGGAAGGTTTCTATTTTATTTTGTGTGAATATTTAAATAAAAACTTGAAGTTGTGAGAATAAGAACTTGGACCATTCACATATGGAAATAAGGGATCAACCAACTATTCACATGTATTATTTTTCTTCTAATCTTCCCAAGTTAATGGCATATCATAACTAGCTCATCTTGAAAAGTAGTTATTGTTATTTGATTACTTTGTCAATGATCTAAACCTAATCACCATGAATGTTTCCTTACAATGTATCACTATGAAGGTCATGGGAATTTGTGTTGTCTTTGCAATATTTGTTTTCTTTCTTGAGTTAGCAACTATGGAAAGATGAATTTGATCTTATAGCTTATGATTATTATTTATTTATACTAATTCAACATTCTCTTATTTTCAATTTTTGTATCACTCCACATTTTCCTTCTAAACTTTGTCCTAATAGTGTTTTTAATATAGTTTTTATATTGGAAAGCATCCTCCTCCATTATCTCCTATTAGTTTAACAAAGATACTACATCTTTACTCCAACCACTTTTAAACCTTGAGTGACTTTACTAATGTTTGTCGTAGTGATAAGGAGCCTCTCATTCTTCATGTTAATTGGCTTGTGATTTTACATACAGTACCTAATCATATCCTTACTCTTAATGGGAGGAAGCCCAAATTCTAATATGAGGACAAGATAAAGGGTATTGCACTTAATTTTGAGGTTATTTATCATAAACTGCATCTATATTTGTTCATTTTTCTTCCAGTTTTCCCTAGTAACACTACAACCCTAAAATTCAAATCCATACAAAATCATTTTGGTAACAAGGGTGTAAAAAATGACCTCATTTTTTCCCAAAACCATAATTCTACAACTTTATAGATGTTCTTGAGACCAATGTAATATTTTCAACCTCCATTAATTCTATGTTCAACACTATAGTGCCAATTTTTCCTATGATGAAAATCATCATCAAGAAACTTATAAAAAGGAAATTCTTCGAAGTTGCTATTATCATAAAGAAAAACAAGGTATGTGGTTTGTTTCAATTTAATGATCATTATCTTCGTTATATGTGTGTGTGTGTTGTCAGGACTAAAAAATGTCCCTTTTTCATCCACTTTATCTCCCGTTATTCCTCACATTTCATCGCCCCAGTAACCTTTTATCATACCATTTCCATACATATTTGTGGGTTTTACATTATTATTTTCCACTTTATTCATTTTAGTATTATAAGTGAATTTATGATTAAATATTAGAAAATATACATGTTTTTCATATATATATCTCAATTATGTGTGAGCTTTGTAATGTGTAGGAATATGTGAAGAATTAATCCAAAGAAAAGAATTCACGTATATCTCCTCCATCATTTCAAGGAGATAGTTATGCAAAGAATATTCTAAGGAGAAGATCATGGAGATTTGGTTGAGAGATATGTGGAGGATTTGTGAAATATATGTGGAGGATTTGAAGGGATCATATCTTGTAATAATAGGAAAGTAGTTGAGTGGTTGAGTGGATAGTGGATCTCTCATTATGAGATGGTTATTTCCTTCATGTATAAAAGAGAGTGCTCTCTCTTCATTTGGGGAGGATAATTATAAGAGATTAAGTTGTAATTAAGTTAGATTAAGCTTGTAGGAGGGTTGTAATGGAAGTGGATTGGATTGGAGTTTGTACTTGTTAGATTAGTCTTTGATTTGAGATTCTTAATGTGATTCAAGCTTTCATTATCATACTACCATGTTTGTCATTTGATTATTGATTTGTGGATGTGAGCTCACTTATGTCATTGTTGTTAACTCTTCACATGTTGTATTTCTCTTACGCAATTTCAATGCTTTCCTAGTTAGTGTTTCAATGCTTTCCTAGTTAGTGTTCAATGATTTCCTAGATTAATTTGATTTCAGCAAATTAGATTAAGTTAGATTAGATCTACTTCATTCCTGCACAAACAGTGCACGTGCTTCGTCAGTTTACGTACCCCGGATTGATAAGTAAATAGTTGGGCAACTGCACTGCAATGTAATTATTACGACATATATTTCGCCTGACATTTTGGCGCCGTTGCCGGGGAAGCACAAGGGATTGAGGTATTAATTTATTTTTCATGCAAGTGTGATTATTCATGCTCCTAACTCTGAGGTGACATATGGGTAAGGGCATGAAGGGTGTGTTTCAATTTCTGCAAATTAGCATAAATTTCAATTTCTGCAATTTAGAGTAAATTTCAATTTCTGCAAGTGTGTTTCAATTTCTGCAATTTAGTATAAATTTCAATTTCTACAATTTAGTGTCAATTTCAATTTTTGCAATTTAGAGTAAATTTCAATTTCTGCAAGCATGATTTTGCAATTTCAATTTCTGCAACTGTGAAGAGGTTTTCATGGGTTTTAACAAGAGTGTTTTACTTTTAGCAAGTATGATTTTCAGTTTTCAGATTTTGATTTGGATTATGTAAGAACCTTTTACAATATGATTTAACTATGAGTATCATCTTGGAACAACTTGCTCACATCCTTGCAAAAGTCAGAGTCTCCTCCTCTCTGGAAGAGGAGATCCTGACAGCAGCGGAAAGCTTAAATACTCCTTCAGAAACGAACGAGGAATCAACATCTGAAGACTCCTGCATATGTGATGACGAACAATCATTTGAACAAGAGAGTGAGGAAGATGACAAGGAGCTGCAGCATGATCTGAGTGAGGGAAAATGCGCTTACGAAAGCCATATCGAACGATGGTTCCAGGTAAGTATGCAATTAGATCAATTTAGTTTTTCATTTTATTTAGTCAGTTTGTCGTTATAGCAAGAAGACTCACTCATTCTTCTAAATTTTCATCTTTCATTTGAAAAATTACCACTGAACATGTTACTGTTACTTTTACGTGCATGGCTCCATTGGAAGTTCGACTACACGTAACAGAATTTTAAATTTCAATTAGCATAGAGTAGGTAGGATTTCATTTTCAATTTCTGCTTTCATTTTCATATTTTCTTTAGTGTTGAATAAGTATGCTCTCCTCCGCGCTTTGTGCGATCGTGAGGATCAGAAAGTAGGATGCCTTTAAAAATTTTCAGGAATGAATAAATTACTGTTTTGCAACCATGCCTAGTTGATTTCATCTTTAATTTGTAAAACAGTTTAACTCCATTTGCAAAACCAACTAGAACAACCAATGCAGGAAAAATGCAAAAATTGAAATAGAGATATCTCACAACCTGGGATTTGGATTCTTCTGATTTTTGGACAGGAAGTGCATTATGTTATGGTCCCAAAGATCTGTAAATTTCAGCCCAACTTAGTGCATGGATTTCAAGAAAATCAATATAGTCACCTTCGTCCATTTTTCATTTTTTCAAAATATGTGAAGTAGCTATGGCTGATTTTTGGTGTGTAAATGCGATTTGACCATAGAAACCTGCCTGCAAAATTTCAACCCAATCCGAGTCACCGTTTGTGTGAAAGTTGTGTTTCAATTTGTTGTTACACGCCCCACATGCTTATACACACATGTAGCAGCCTGCAACAGCTGAAACAGTACGATTTATGACCAAACGAAGAAGAATTTGGAAAATCCAAGACATGGATTGTAATGCTAATATGCTGATTATGTTCCCATAGAAACAGTTCCTCAATTTTTGACACAAATTTCGAGATAGAAAGAGATCTTTGAAAAAAATCAAACCCAGATTTTCTGGGCAAAATATTTTGAATTGCCAACTTTAACCTCGATTTTCGTGCAACTGAAAATGCATATAGAAAATCTGACACATTGGTTTTTCTCCCAGCATAACAAATTGGTTAGAACACGAGCCGTTTTGAAAAAGGAGCTCTGGTTTAAGAAATATCGTTAGATGTTTGAGGCTAAAAACTACAAAATGCAGTTGATTTCATTTGTTTTTAATAAAAACTTCTGATGCTTGTGTTACACTTAATGCAATTGGCTTATCCTGATGGATAAAAGAAACACGATCAGGATGAACAACGCACAGCTCCCTACCTGCCTAACACTTGGGATGAACAACGCACAACTCCCTACCTGCCTAACACTTTGGATGAACAACGCACAGCTCCCTACTTGCCTAACATTTTGGATGAACAATGCACAGCTCCCTACTTGCCTAACATTCTTTGGCAATTTAGTTTCCTATTGCTTACAGCGCATAAGTGTATATCAAGCATATGGAGAGGATGCGTGTGACCAAAACAATTTCATTCAAAGCTCGTTTCATTTCCCAGCTCACTCAACATTTTGTATGCATATTTCAAAATTTCATGTATGGAATTAATGTTGACCCATGCGTCTCTTGTTTGGCCAGGGCTCCATTTCTCTCAAAAGCTTCCGAATGAATGAATGAGTAAACTAACGCACATAATGACAGCCCACGTCTATGTGTTTGGTACGCTCATGAAAAAATGGATGCCTAGCAAGCTGCATGGCGCTCTTATTATAAAAGTGGAGTAGGACCCTGCAAATGAGCCTCACGATCTGATAGGAGGAGCTACCGAAGCCAAACTATCTCTGCGTTTCATACTACATGCTTCCCAGGAAGTATTGACTACTGTTTTCAAATTGTGAGAGGCGTTGTCATTCAAATATATAATGTTGTCATTCAATTGCAGAAAACTCGATGAGGATTATCTTTTTGCATCACTTCCATATACTTGAAGCAATTTTGCTGCAACCCCGACAAGATGCTAAAGCATGCTGAAATGATGATTCTGATTGTGTGTCTTATTTTCATGTGAATGATCCGAATAAAACTAAGTCCATACAAATTATAAAACTATGAATGGAAAATACATACAAATTGTAAAATTATAAAAATTGCAAATGGACATTTCATTCACTTCCGAAATGCATTTTTTTTTTACGCTTCACGTCAAAATTTCTTTTCTGAAGTCACTTCCTGCAACAATCGATGATTCCACCTGCGCAACGGCAAAGGTATACAAATGAGTGTAGCTGTGCATTGAGCAGCTGTGCATTGAACAGCTGCGCGTTGAACAGTCATTTGAGTGTAGCTGCGCATTGAACAGCTGCGCATTGAACAACCATTTGAGTGTAGTTGTGCATTGAATAGTTGCAGATTGAACAGCTGCGCGTTGAACAGCCATTTGAGTATAGCTGCGCATTGAACAGCTGCGCATTGAACAACCTTAACAAAAAACACATGCCACATAAGAACACCTTGATTCACGTCTTGATTTGCGGGCATATGGAAACGAATCTCAAAAATCCAATACATGGGTTTTGTGCGTAACATCCTCATTTATCTGAATCGCTTGGAAATGGCCAAACAAAGCTAGGGTTTGCGATATGCAGGTGGTTCTTCGAGAAGGTATTTTCCAGATTTGGTGTTGCAGCCGGTTCCAAAGTTGCCAACAATTACGGCCGTGTCCCAGCTGTTGCAGATCACAAGTGGGGGCTCAGTTCTTCATTCCCATGAGATAATTTTCTAGCAATTACGATTAATGCACCAAATCAGTGAAACTCCTCAGCCACACAGAGACCATATTGCTCTTACAAATTGTAAAACGAACGCAGATAGACATTCTCTAATTCCTGAACGCAATGTGCTTAATATTAATTTGTCTTTCTTAAAGTCACTTCATGCAGGAATTGATGATTACACGAGCGCAAACGCACAGGTATACAAATGCATTTTATTATTTTCGCTTTGCCCCATTCATACTCATTTTTGCATTCGATGATGCTCTCACGATGTTTTAAGTGCAGGATTGGTACTAAGTTTGATTGCAGGAACGAAGACGCTCGCATTCCATGATGAAGTGATTTTCAAAAATCACAAAATATTTTGAGAGATATGCTATGATAAGCCAACTTGAAGGAGCTGTTACACCTCATGAACATCCTGACACTTGCTGTTACACGGAAATCATTGGAAAACCCTTTTGCATCCTGAAATATCTCCTCGCATTCCTCCTTCACAGCAGATTGATCATCCCCGTGTTGTAGCCATTTTCCATTACCTTATCGTTCCTGATTTCCTGCACACCTATTTTTCTGAACAGCATACATCATTTCCTTTATCATTTTCCATTCATTTTTGCCTTCTTTCTCTATGTCTGTTTGCCTTCCGAATAAAACCAGTCACCTCCTTTTCCACACTTACACTTCCTTGATTTCATTTCCATAAACCCTGTCACTACTGAGATCTTTGTTATAGTCCTACCAAATTTTTTTCATAAAAACTCGCGTTGATTGATGCGGGATTCCTTAAGGCCCACCTTTCAACAGTCTTGCCCCATCGACATCGGCACCTTATCTGGGATATAGACTAGAGTTCATTTTGAGTACCTAGAGGATTGCATGCCTTAATGGCAAGTTCTCTCGCTGACGATCATGGGAATGCATCAATGTCTCTTGATCATTAGATCTTGCAAGTGGCTCGACCTCAACACATCCATTCGCACTTCGCAAGATGTACTCGGGTACCTTGGCACTCATTGACATCAATGGTGAGTTGCCTTGCACTGGTTAATGGAATTCATCAATGGTCGATAATCCAGTGATTTCTCTTCATGCTCGACATCGACACATCCATTCGCATGATTAGAATTGTACCATCGGGTTTGTAGCGGGTGAAGACTATACACTCTTTCCTGATTCCCTCAGCAGTTACAGCAGCTTGAATTCCATCTATGAGAGTCTGACAGTTCCACATTTTCATCAGCACCAGTTCAGATCTCTCCACTTCACATGCTTTGATTCAGCAGTGACCATCGTTGCAGTTCTAGCCGTTGCTGTTACAGCAGTTACTGTTCCAGCAGTTACATCAGTTCCGGCGGTTGTTGTTTTAGCCATTCCAGCAGTTGTTGTTATAGTAGTGCTGCTACAATAGCAGTCACCTTTCACATGTTCATACAGCAGTGCCATCTTTCACGTTACAGCAACGATGCCATTCACAGCTACATTTTCATGATCCTACACCAGTGACACCTTCCATCTTCCAGCAATCGCAGTCCCATATCCTTTGGCCAGCCATTACAGTAGTTGCAGCTACAGTACTAGTCATGATTTTCTGATCCAGCAGCCGCAACAGCTACATTCCTATTGCATCGTTCATCTACATTTTGGGTGAGTGGAGGTATGTTGTTTTCTAAGCTTTAATCATGAAATTCCTTATATGCTAACTTGAATATTTTGGAAAATCCCCTCGCCATACTTTCATTTTTCCCTTCCATGACCTACACTATGCTGCATGAGGGCATGCAACCGATTGAGTTGGGGGGAGAGGGGAACTATATTCATAGTCACCACATATTTACTACTATCATTCCATTTTTCCACTATCATCATTCCATTATCATCCCATTTACCATTCCCAAAAATTTCTTTTCCAGCGATCCCCTGATGCACTTTGCTTCATGCATTGATATACATTGGCATGATTCATACCAGATTGAGAAAAGACTTTCTTATACTCAGCGATGCTCTCTTATGCACATTGATAGCTTATGATTTCCAGTGAAGTGTGTGGTTACAATTATTATCATAAACAACAAATGAAAAAATAATGAAATGAATGTTGTTAACACAAGAACCAACATTCTTACATTCATGGTTGTCACACAAGAACCAACCATAAGGAAAATGTGAGCTGTTACTCATGCATTTCATATCATGAAATGAATGTTGTTAACACAAGAACCAACATTCTTTATATTCATGGTTGTTACACAAGAACCAACCATAGGAAAATGCCCGCTGTTACTCATGTCCCCCACATATCTTGGAAACATTCATCATTAAAAAGACATCATCAATCAAAGCCAAAGTTTAGATGCCAAAGGTTCTTAAGATCCACGCATGGTTGCATGAGGACATGCAACATCTTGAGTTGGGGGGAGATGTCAGGACTCAAAAATGTCCCTTTTTCATCCACTTTATCTCCCGTTATTCCTCACATTTCATTGCCCCATTAACCTTTTATCATACCATTTCCATACATATTTGTGGGTTTTACATTATTATTTTCCACTTTATTCATTTTAGTATTATAAGTGAATTTATGATTAAATATTAGAAAATATACATGTTTTTCATATATATATCTCAATTATGTGTGAGCTTTGTAATGTGTAGGAATATGTGAAGAATTAATCCAAAGAAAAGAATTCACGTATATCTCCTCCATCATTTCAAGGAGATAGTTATGCAAAGAATATTCTAAGGAGAAGATCATGGAGATTTGGTTGAGAGATATGTGGAGGATTCGTGAAAGATATGTGGAGGATTTGAAGGGATCATATCTTGTAATAATAGGAAAGTAGTTGAGTGGTTGAGTGGATAGTGGATCTCTCATTATGAGATGGTTATTTCCTTCATGTATAAAAGAGAGTGTTCTCTCTTCATTTGGGGAGGATAATTATAAAAGATTAAGTTGTAATTAAGTTAGATTAAGCTTGTAGGAGGGTTGTAATGGAAGTGGATTGGATTGGATTTTGTACTTGTTAGATTAGTCTTTGATTTGAGATTCTTAATGTGATTCAAGCTTTCATTGTCATGCTTTCATGTTTGACATTTGATTATTAATTTGTGGATGTGAGCTCACTTATTTCATTGTTGTTAAGCTCTTCACATGTTGTATTTCCTTTACTCAATTTCATGCTTTCCTAGTTAGTGTTTCAATGCTTTCTTAGATTAATTTGATTTCAGCAAATTAGATTAAGTTAGATTAGATCTACTTCAGTCCTGCACAAACAGTGCACGTGCTTCGTCAGTTTACGTACCCCAGATTGACAAGTAAATAGTTGGGCAACTGCACTGCAACGTAATTATTACGACATATATTTCGCCTGACATGTGTGTGTGTGTGTTTAGAGTTAGTATAGAAATATTTGAGATATTTAAGATGCTTATGAAGGTCAAAGGGTCACCCAACTAAATGGACAATATAATCTACAAATTGAGGAATGGTGGCACTAATTGGGTGTATCTTAAGTGGTTGTGAGGAAAATTTTCAACCCTCCCCACCCAAGTTATTACACATATTTCTCATCATCATCATATACCGAGAACCAAACATCAGAAATTTCCTCGAATCCCCAAGTTGTGAAGTTGAATTTGGACCTAGATCAGTGATTTCATGCCTTTGTCCACCACTACACTTTCCTTGTGGACAATGTGTGTTACCCCAATGCATAACACCTTCTTTCCATGAACAAAAAGCAGTGACACTGCCATATTCCTTTATACAATGAGCGGTGCAATATGGGAAATGCTCTATCTTAACTGACAAATAGCAATGCTCGAGTTTAAAAGCTAAAAATAGAAGTTTCATGAAGCTTCTCGAACCTTAGCTTCGTAGCAAGCTCATCCATAGACTCTTGGACCACTTGGACTCGAGATCCCTCCTTGTAGGATCTCCCCTCCACCTCATCCACAATAATCTCAACCATTCATATCCTCCCATGGCTATAAATCTTAGATCACCTCCCATGGGTAAGGGGAGGAAGATTATGCTAATGTACCAAAATTTTTGCCAAATATAGCTAAGGAGAGTGGACACCAGGTGGACAAGATTGAAGCTTTGGAGGCAAGATCTTGCTTGAGAAGAGACTTCTCAACACTAAGACTCTCGGTTGTAATCTCTCTCTTTTATTCTATTAATACGATGAAAGTTCCTTTCCCATGAATCATATTGTGTACTGATCACTTGTTTCATTGTTGAATTCCTTAGTCATCAACATAGGATTGTAGATTGTACATGGTGCTTTAACCTTGTATGTGCTTTGGTTGTGTTTCATGCAGGTGAACTATTAGAGATCCATCTTTCCAAAGAACTGGCACATGGCATTGTATGACAGGTAAAATAATCCATTCCAAGCATTTATCAATCTTAGGGGAAGGGATTCTCATTGTTGTTACTCATTTGTTCTAGCTTAGAGTATTTCAGGATAGGGAAACAACTTCTATCCACAGAAGGTGAGTATTTCCAACAACAAAGTTCAAATACCACTTTGTGACATGTTTCTCTTATTCGATAAATTGTTGTTGAGCTATATATGATCTATTCATGATTTTTGGAACTAACATTGTGTCCTAAACAATATGTGATAGTTTACCCTAGGTACCACCCTCAGAATAAGGAAAAGTTCAAAGAAAATTCCCTTGGGGTTATATAACATGGTAATAAAATATTGAAGGTGAGTGATGACTAATCCTACTAATAACATGATTACATAAATCTTTTCCTCTAGATAATATTATAACTTGTTGATGTATATACTAAAAGGAGTGGAAGATAGAGGACAACTTTCCTTAACCCTTATATTGTTATCTTTTGGGGTTAGTCCAAATTTGTTTTCACCATGCTTTAGGGTGCTTCATGTGATTTGGGTTCATGGTGTGTTGACTACCCTTGGTCATGATTGTATGGGAATATACACTGGAGATAACTTACTCATGGATTTTTGTTCCTTGACTTGATGCTAATATTGGAACACTTACTTAGGATGTTGGAGACTTGTGTGGATTAATGAATTCCTTCATTGCATCTGCACATGGAGAGTTTGGTTTCTTTCTTAGGAGAACAACCCACTTGGAGGAGGATTTTTGGGCATATTAGAGGAGAGAGTTGAGTACTAGGTATCATGGGGACACTTGGTTTGCTTGAAATAAATATTACACTTAAATTGAAGATGCTTGGGTTGAGAAGTGATGATGTAGGTGTGGTGGACCCAAAAGCACAGATGGATTAGGAGGGAATACTCAAAATTCGACACCTTTGGAGGAGGAGGGTTGGACACATATCATGGATCACTCACCTTGGGACCATTTATTGGTGGACATTTGTACCTTAGAGTTTTACATGTGTCACTTGTAGTTGGAATGCTTGATATGTGGACCTATCTATTTTCTAGCTAGGTTGCTTATTGTGGACAAGGTTCAATTATTTATTATTGGCATCCCTCACCTTTCATATAGATAAAGGGAGGATATATTATTTTAATCATTTCATTGATGTGCAATCATGTAATCAAAGGCTTGTGTCAGATATGTGAGAGCTAAAGAAAACTAATCCATCTGTGTGTCTTGTTCATTGTATTTGCTCTCTTTTTCTTGAGTGCTAAGTTTATTGAGGAGATTCAAGAGTTGATTAGGGTTAAGTTTTTACCTAAGAATACACAAAAGACTAGGGTTTGGGAGAAACTTTAAAGTAGCAGAGGGATCACTTGTTCTTGTGGCTCTTTTGAGAGAAGAAGACTATGGTTTTGTGGATTTTGGAAATCCTATACTACTTTGGGTGCTTGATGTGGAGAAGATAGACGAAGAATATATTTTACATTTGTGTGATGCAAGTGTAGGTTACAACAAGGACTTATTAGTTTGTATACTTACTTGTTTTGGATATTTGGTGGAGTGACTAGCTTTTGTTGGAAATGTTAGCTAGGAGGAATTGGTGGCTTGGGTTTTCTTATGGTTTCTCTAGTTTGGTATGGAGAGCATGTAATGTTCTAACTTATATTAATTTGTTGATATGTACTTGAAACTTGATATTATATACACATTAAAGCATTCTTTATTTACCAAACTATATGTACTTGCATATTTGATTTTCAACTTATGATCTCATGATGATTGATTTGTTTCTAGCATTGGTTATGGATGTTGATTTGACATGACATTGAGGATACTTTGGTATGTTATTTAAAATATATAGAATTCAAAGGGATATAATTACTATTGTAATATTTATATGTTGTAATAAGTATTTTTTAGATAAAGTATATGTTTGGTAAGTGTTCCCTAAGGGTTGAAACATTGTTCAATTGAAGTACAGTTGTTGTGTAATTATTTTATTCGGTTAATTTGTGATTGGGTTGAACAAAAGTAAAATATATGCTGATGTAAATTATATCTCATATTCAACCCTAAGGTTGTAAGTTGATCAGAAATATGTTTGGGAAACTTCAAGGTTGAGGTGAAATTTTTTAATTTGCAATAATCACCCAACATCAAAATTCATACATATATCAGAATTTATTTTCTTTAAATATACATTCTTTTTCCCTGAATTATCAATCAACTTGTTATAAATTCTTGTTGCATCCCTCATCCCAAGAGGAAACCCAATATCTTATATCCTCTTCTAAATATTATTTCAATAATTGTTTAATGCTTTTCCAAAATCAACAAAACATGAAATGAGATTAACCTTGATGTTTTGATAATGTTTGGGTATGATCGTAAGGGAAATTAGGTGGCATGAATTTGAATGATATAATAAAAACCAACCTACCTCTAGTTATATTATCTTGACATTAAAGCCATGAGTTTTACTAGGAAATGTATCAAAAACATTTCCCAAAACATCAAAACAACAAAGGAGATTAACTATGTTTTTTTGACAATGTTTGATAATCCTAAGAAAAATTAGGTAGTCTAAAGTTGAATGATATATTAAAACCCAACCTACCCCTTAGTTATCTTATCATTGAATTAAAACCATGAGTTATTTTTCTTCTCCAATATGAATCCATATGAATTATCCAAAAGAGAGCTTATCATAATAGTCATAATACTTGAAGAATTGTATTTTTCATTGTTTTCAAACATAAGAGAAATAAAGTTTGTCATGAAAGATTAGGAAATCCTTCCCCGACTACTAGATTAAAATAGTTGCTAGTGAGAAATATGAATAGATATTTTGTTCTTTAATATTTCAACTTGCTACCCTTCAATACCTTTATCTCTCCCTTTCAAGAGGTGTTCAATTACAACCTCATTGTGTTCTATAGTGTAAATGTTTTCCATTGCAAGAAGGGTTTGGTTTTCAAATGAAATATTAAGAGACTCATAATTCATTTTTAATGTATAAGTTCATGTCACCCATATGAATGTGTAACAATATTTTTATAATCTCATATTTTTATAGATTTTAAGGATTTATCTAAAGCATCTCTAATATTTTCCAGTATTTCTAAATAAACAAAGATTATTCATATTAATAACATAATAAATTAATTATGTAATGAAAATATATTATATTGTTTTGTATCAAGTTATTATAATATATTACATGATATATGTAGATAATGTAGACACATAAATATGTACAAGGCTAAGTGGACCTAATGATTAAGAACATGTGCTAATTCTTACGAAGTTATAGGTTTGTTTTGACGAAATAAAGTCTAATGAGATATTTTAGGTCCATGTTTTATCAAAACTATGGAATTTAATCTTGACATTGAACCCATCTAAAGTGACAATTATGTCCACACTTAGATACACTATCCAAATTATCATGCCTTTAGTAGATGAAGGTTTGATAGCCTTTGATTATTATTATCATAATGTCATAATAGGTGATGTAGATCACGACTCACTCATAAAAAATTTGTAGGTAGGTGCCATCCTAGTTATGAACTTGGATGATAAAAATAGTATTTCCAAACAAAATCCCACTAGAATAACAAAAGTGGTTGCAAAGAAGGGATATATACATGTTGATTTGTATATGGGATAGATGTATGTTTACTTGCTTAAAGAGTAGTACATGTTGTCTAATTATAAACAGTTTGACAGAGGAAGCTATTGCAAAATATGCATTTTAAAAGAAAAAATATAATTTTATTTTTAAATCATTCAAAAGATAAAAGGTAAAAGAAAAGTAGAGGGACTCTTGCAAACAAGTGTAGTTGTGGCACGTAGGGTTGGAATTTGATGAGAAAAATGCTTGTCCTAGGGTATTTTTCCAATAAAATAAGGTTAATTTGTTTATAAAATGTCTCACTCAACGAGTAAATAATTTACCTAAACATATTTTTGAAGTTTGATTATTTTTGTAAACCGTCATAAATTTTTATTTATGGTTGATCATCAGCATTAGTGTGTGGACTTGGATGTTTTTCTTGAATGATTAAGTGTAAGATTTAGCCTAGTAGTTATAAGTGTGTGATAAGGGTTAGAATAGTTAGTTGTGTAATTGCTTGTAGTATTAATATATTACATTTGTTATTTATTAAACAAGTATGTAAATTAACTTTATTATGACAATTATTGATAACCAAATTTGTAAATTAGTTTAGTCACATTTATATTATGAACAATTAGATGTGTTAACAAATTTCATAAAAAATTTAATTTATTAATTTAAGCCTACACAATCTGAGTTTTTCTAGCAAAGCAATAATAGTTCTAAGTCATCTTAATCTGTACTTGTATCTCCCAGTAGGAATCATGAAGTTGTGTTGGTTGACTATTAAATCTAGGGAGAACATTGAGGTGCTATTATCTCTATTATAGGAAACGAGACGACAACTCATGTTTTTGAGAAGAAAACGAAGTAGAAATGAAGACGAGATGGAAACATGTGTTTTCTATGGTCATTTCAGTTTCTAGAATTTAAAAATCATTTCTTAGGAAACAGATTGTTTCTCAGAATGGTTTACCCCAAAACAACTATTTGTTTCTCAGGGAACTGATCATGTCTCTTCTCGTTGTCTCTTATCTGTAATGAATGATGGCGGGTAGTTAGCTTTGACAACACTTAAACACTAAGCTGGTAGATGAATTTTGTTAGATTTTTAACATTAAACTAGCATATCATTCAGATCTTTAACTGAGAGAACAACAAGCATAAAAAATAGACACAAGAGGCAATGAACACAATGTTTTTCCTCGGGGAAACCATAAATGGAGAAAACCCCGCAACTTCCTCAGAGATAGAATCAACACCAAAGTGAAACCCAAAAATAGTAAGATGATTTCCCAATAGCAGTAAGCTCTTTCTTCCATGCCCCAATG
Source organism: Pseudotsuga menziesii (assembly GCA_001517045.1). Lineage (NCBI taxonomy): Eukaryota > Viridiplantae > Streptophyta > Pinopsida > Pinales > Pinaceae > Pseudotsuga > Pseudotsuga menziesii. Next base: position 426,524 of record LPNX010691763.1, on the reverse strand, counting down.
TCTTTCTCTTCCTTAGCTATGCGCTACAACTGAGTGTGGATGAGTGTATGATAAATAGAGAGGTTCTTCCATGCCCAATGTCTTTCTCTTCTTCAGCTATGCGCTACAACTGAGTGTGGATGAGTGTATGATAAATAGAGAGGTGACCTCTCTATTTATACTAATTTCTGACATGACTAAAACCCTACTAGGGCCGACCTCTCTAGGAGAGTCTAATAACCCTAGTGCCTCGAAACTGCGGGGACTTTAACCCTTAGACAATAGGAGGGTTACCCACAATGACTTGACATGACTTGTTTACATTATATATCTTCTTGATAGGTACATCGGGGCATGACATGACATAAGTACATCCCAGAATGAATATTATGTTATAATAGATAAGAAATACAAGTGAATACATTCCGAAGTTACAATTACATTAACACTCCCTCTTAACTAGGAAGGTATTTTCTCGACACAAATTTTCATCACTGGTCTTCTTCTCTGGATCATCTCATCATCTGAATCTTCAAGTCATCTTCGTCTTCAAGTCATCTTCATCTTCAATTCATATTCATCTTCGGATCTGGATCATCGTCACTGGATCCGGATCATCCCTTAATCTAGATCATTTCTGGAGCATCATTTATGGATCTAGATCTTCCCTCGATCTGGATCATCTCTACTGGATCATCAACACTAAATCCTCATAGGTGCTATCTCATGATTCTTCTCGTCACAGGAAGTTCTATAGAGCTATCCCTTTTTCATGTTGGTTGTAGGCCTAGCCTCCATGTAGGTCTTCTTTAGCGCTTATATCTGACCCTAAGTTAGAATGACCCACCCAACACTTATATCTGATCATGTAGGAACCGATCCTATAATCATATCAGAAAGGTATGCCCAGCACTTACATTTGACCATGTGGGAACCAATCCTACAACCCTGTCAGAAAGGCCCAACACTCACATTTGACACATGCGAGGAACCAATCCAACATGGATGTTAAAAAAGGCTCAGCACTTATATTTTACACATGTGAGGAACCAATCCAACATACATGTTCAAAAAGGCTCTGCACTTACATTCGACACATGCGAGGAACCAATCCAACATGCATGTTCGAAAGGGCTCTGCACTTATATCCGATACATGCGAGGAACCAATCCAACATGCATGTTCGAAAGGGCTCTGCACTTACATCCGACACATGCGAGGAACCAATCCAACATGCATGTTCAGAAGGGTGTGCACTCACATCTGATCAAGTAGGAACCAATCCTACAGTCATATCAGAAAGGCCCCTAGTCTCAGACTGAGCTACCTAGTAACTGACCAAGTGCGTCCATTCCAAGAATGGCATTCAGTGCTTACTTCTGATCATGTAGGAACTAATCCTACAGTCACATCAGAATGGCTTAGCACTCATATCTGACATGGGAGGAACCAATCCCCACCATGACAGAATTTCTTAGCCCTTACTTCTGACCTAATTGTCAGAATGGCTCACGAATGCAGCACTTATATCTGACATGGAAGGAACCAATCCTCTCACCATGACAGAATGGCTCAGCCCTTACATATGACCATGGAAGGAACCAATCCTCTCACCATGTCAGAATGGCTATGGCTCTCATCACTTCCCCTTGGAGGAAACCTCGATCTAGAGAACACCAAGCTTCTCCTTGAAGTACTCAAACTTCGTCCTAGCCAATGGCTTCATCAATACATCAGCTATATGTTCCTCCATCACAACATACTGGAGCTTCACTACTCCCCTATGCACCATATCCCTGATATAGTGATACTTGATCTCGATATGCTTCGACTTGTCATGGAACACTGTGTTCTTTGACAACTTCACGCAACTCTGGTTCTCACAATGTATACAAGTAGCATCCATCTGGACATCAAACAAGTCAGATAGTAGCTTCTGCAGCCATACTACCTCACAACTAGCTGAATAAGCTGTGACATACTCTGCTTCAGCTATACTCAGTGCCACACAGGATTTCTTTCTGCTAAACCAAGAGATCACACCTGATCCCATACTAAAGAAACAACCTGAAGTGCTCTTCCTATCGATGGCAATGCCTGCCCAATCTGAATCAACATAACCCTCTAGGTTAATCTTCTGATTCACTTCGTACTTGAGCCCATAACCAATTGTACCCCTCAGGTACCTCAAAATATGATTTGTAGCAATCAAGTGAACATGTCTCAGATCTGTTAAGAACTGGCTCAAGGTGTTCACAGTAAAGCAGATATCTGGTCTCGTGTTCGTCAGGTACATCAAGGACCCAATCATCTGACGATACATCGTAGCATCAACTATTTTAGATGAAGCATCACTCAATAGCTTTAGGTTCGATTCCATAGGTGTGGTCATAGCCTTGTATTCCATCATCCCAAACCTCTTCAGGATCTCTACTTCATACTTCCCTTGTCCAAGGGAGATTCCATCTGCATTCTGCCACACCTCCATGCCTAGAAAATAATGCATCATACCCGAGTCCTTCATTTCAAACTCACCAACAAGCTTTCTCTTCATATCAGCAATCAAACCATCCATACCTATTACAAACAGATCATCTACATACAGTAGAAGCATCATTGGGTTGCCATCTTCGACCTTGTAGTAAAGGTTGGAATCTGATTTACTCTTGGTAAAGCCCAAACTAGATAGAAAGCTATCAATTCTACCGTACCATGTCCTTGGTGCTTGTTTCAAACCGTACAGGTATTTCTTCAGTCTGCACACATGAGACTCCCTGTCATGTGTCTCAAAACCGAGTGGTTGTTTTGCATACACTTCCTCTTCCACTACATCGTTCAAGAAAGCAGTCTTGACATCCATTTGGTTTATCTTCCATTTCATTACTACAGCTAAAGCAAGTATCGATCTAATGGAAGTGTATCTAGCTACAAGAGCAAAGGTTTCTTCATAATCTATTATTTCCTTCTGTGAGAAGCCACGAGCTACGAATCTTGCCTTATATTTCTCTATGCTACCATCTGCAGCATGCTTAATCTTGTAGATCCACTTGGAAGTTACAACTGACTTCCCTTCTGGTCTTGGGACAACATACCAAACATCATTCGTCATGATCAATTGATACTCTTCGATCATAGCATCCTTCCATTCTTTCTGTTCTGCTGCTTCTTCATAGTTGGAAGGTTTTTTATTGATAACATCACATAGTAAGGCTACATATCCAGAGCAGGATCTGGTTCTTTCTTTCTCTATGATTCTCTTCTGGAGCCCCATATCATTCCGCACCTTGGATAACTTATCGTACCCAAGCAGGTTTCCTCTTGTGAGGATTCTTCTCCTGAGGTGGATCTGTAGGTCTTTGTGGTTCTTCAAATTCTCTATCTTCTTCTTGAACTTCTTCATTCATGGTTGTATCATGAATTCTGGGTGCTTCTGCTTCTTCAGTGTCTTCAGCATGTCTCTTTCTGGATTTGTTGTAAGCCATGTCTTCATCAAATGTTACACCCCTGCTAATGTCGATCTTCTTGAACCCTGGGAAATATATTCTGTAAGCCTTCGAGCTTTTAGAGTATCCCACAAATATACCCTTCTTTCCTGAAGGATCTAATTCTTCTCTTTTCTCTTTTGGAATGTGTATGTACACTGGACATCCGAATATTCTCAAATGGATGACTTCCAGTTTCTTTCTAGAGAAGACTTCTTCAGGAGTCTTGTTTTCGAGTATTCTGTGTGGAGTACGGTTTTGTACATACACCACTGTTCTAGCAGCTTCTTCTCGTAGATGCATGGGAAGATCCCGATCATGAAGCATTGCTCTTGCAACTTTCATGATAGTTTTGTTCTTCCTTTCTGCAAACCCATTCTGTTGTGGATTAGTAGGAGTGGACAACTCCCTCTTAATCCCTGATTCTTTGCATAAATATTTGAATTCATTTGATGTGAATTCTCCACCATTATCTGATCGAAAGGTCTTGGTCTTCTTTTCTGTGTGGTTCTCGATCAAGGCTTTGAATTCCTTGAACTTGCTGAAAACTTCATCTTTGTTCTTCATGAAGTAAATCCATGTCTTCCTAGAAAACTCATCAATGAAAGAAACATAGTATACATACTCCCTTAGTGAACTTAATGACATTGTCCTGTATACATCGGAGTGGATGATTTCCAAGATTCCTTTTGCTTTGCTTTCGCTTCTTGGAAATGTCTTCTTTGTGTTCTTTCCTTTTGCACATCCTTTACAGACCCCTTCATGTTTTGCTTGGATTTCTGGAAGACCTTCCATAGCTTTGCTTGCAAGTGGTAGTGCTCTGTAATGCACATGTGCAAGCCTTCTATGCCAAAGTTCATTTGGCTCTATTGTGTCATGGACCATAGCTTGTTCTGGATGGCCCTTTATCTTGTATAAACCTCCTTCTTGTTCTCTACTCACTATTGCATCATCAATAGTCTTTCCTCTTGGCCACATTAGGACTTGGACATCTACAAATGCAACCTTCATGCCTTTTGCATCCAATGTTAATATGGATAGAAGATTCTTCTTCAGTCCTGGTACAAACAAGACATCCTCCATTTTTATGGACTTTCCGTAGTCTAGCTTGTAGGAGGATTCACCACTACCTTTTATGGGATATTGGTAGTCATCCCCATGCTTCACCTTATGGGGTGAATTATGTTCGGATAGTTTCTCAAAGGATTCCTTGAAACCTGTCATGTGCTTGGAAGCCCCACTGTCAATAAGCCAATCTTTGCTTCCATGAGTGACAGTTCTCATGAGAGTGGAGATCAGAACATATTCATCTTCACTTGAAAAGTCTTCACCTTATTGTTTTACTCTCTTCCTTAGAGGATCATCATCCTCAGTAGTGTGAGCATGATGTCTTATTTTGGAGCTCCTCTTCTTCTTGGATCCATTCTTATTCATGGGATAGTTTCTAGAAAAATTTCCTATTTCATCGCATGTATAACATCTGAGTTTAGATGAACCTTTCTGATGAGAATGCTTACCTTGGTGATGATGCTTTTCCCTTCTTCCTTTCTTGGAGTGTACTGTGAGATCTTGATCTTCACTTCCCATCTTTTCTTCTTGAGCTGCTATTCGATCTTCTTATTGTGAACATTCTTCCCACAGTCTATTGAACTTGACTAACTTCTTCCTAGCATAGATTCCTTGGATGAAAGAATCACATGACCTAGGGAGGCCATTCAAAGTTGTCATCACAATTTTTGCATTCTCCACTTCTTCATCTACAACTTCTAGTTGTTCTTTGATCTAGGAGACCCTTGTGAAGTATGAATGGATGGTATCCTCATTCTAGATCTTGACATTCTTCAACTAGTTCTTTAGAGTCATCTTTCGATTGATGTTCTTCCCTTAAAATAGTTTGGTTAGGGCATCAAACATGGCTTTAGGTGTCTTGAGAGAGGACACCTATGGAATGAGGTGATCTTTGATAGAATCTGCACTGATCCTCTTTGCCATAACCAACTTCTTCTTATGTAAGGCCTTGGCCTCATCTCCCTTTGGGACTGGAATCTCCTCATGGATATAGGAGTCCAACTCATTTTCTTCCAGGACCAGGGAGATCCTATACTTCCAAGCTCGGAAGTTATCAGCTCCCTCAAGCTTTTCATCAAGCTTGGTATGATGAGACATCTTAACTGAGAACCTCAAATGGAAATACAAAAGATTTAGATCTTACCAGGTCAAGATGTCGAATCTGGATTTTGGAGCTAAAATCCTGTAGTGTTGGTTCAGGAGCAGATTAGGGTTTTGCTTTTCTAGAGTTCTGTCCAACCAAATGCTTTGAATTTGATCCCTAACTTTGATTTTGGGGAGGAGACCAATCTAGGCCTGGGTTCACTGAAAAATTTCACTTCTGTGAAAAGCCCTAATTTACGGCAGTAGTGTCGGGTCCAAAACTAAAAAACCTCAGAATTGGATTATGCTTCGATAGAAAGATGCGCCCTAGGAAAGAGAGTTATTCCACCCTAATTTTGCTGAAAATCTGTGGAGAGAGATCCACAAAATAGGAAGCCCTAGTTCCCGTAGCTGCATAGTGTCTTCTTCTCAGGTTAGCTCTGATACCATGTTACATTTTTAACATTAAGCTAGCATATCATTAGGTTCTTTAACTAAGAGAACAACAAGCACAACAATTAAACACAAGAGACAATGAACACAGTGTTTTTCCTCGGGGAAACCATAAATGGAGAAAATCCTGCAACTTCCTCAGAGATAGAATCAGCACCAAAGTGAAACCCAAAAGTAGTAAGATGATTTCCCGACAGTAGTAAGCTCTTTCTTCCTTGCCCCAGTGTCTTTCTCTTCCTCAGCTATGTGCTACAACTAAGTGTGGATGAGTGTGTGATAAATAGAGAGGTCACCTCTCTATTTATACTAATTCCTGACATGAATAAAACCCTACTAGGGCCGACCTCTCTAGGAGAGTCTAATAACCCTAGTGCCCCAGAACTGCAGGTACTTTAACCCTTAGACAATAGGAGGGTTACCCACAATGACTTGACATGACTTGTTTACGTTATATATCTTCCCGATAGGAACATCGGGGCATGACATGACATAAGTACATCTCGGAATAAACATCGGGTTACAATAGATAAGAAATACAAGTGACTACATTCCGAAGTTACAATTACATTAACAAATTTAATGATTTTGAATGCATTAGTCACTATCTATCAAACTTCAAAGTTCAAAGTACTTCTTTGGCTAAGTCGCTCAGGTTCTATTTGAGTGAATTGAAGAATTGCTATCCAAATGTTGGAGTTTGAGCTAGAGGCTTGAAACAGTGAAGAAGTCATATTTGAACGAAGGGAATACTCGTTGGTTATAGGGTGGGGTTCGAATTTAATTATTGAAATCTGCAATTTTCTCTGTAAGTTGTCGATATATGTTATGTTTAGTGCCTTCCCTTCCTTTTGCAGTAGATGGATTAACCTTGAGGCTAGGAAGGTAGATCTAAGATTTTGTTATGACTGGCCTTAATGTAGTACACTTGAAACTTACCTTCTGTAAATTTTAGATAGAGAAAAATATACATATATAGAATTATTTGCACTAGAATATGCATGAAAAAAGCCCTAAATTTACAAGGAGAGTAATATGAGCAAGTAAGAAATGAATTGTAATGCGTATCCAATCTTCAATAGATATCCAAAGACTCTTACTTTATTCATTTATTTTAGGATCAACATCCATAAATTCCTTCGAGCCAATGGGTGCTCGACATTTACCATTGTCTCTTGTAACAGAGACATTCATGAATCAAAGAACTATGGCTGATGTATTTACCTCACACCCCCCCTTCCTCCCCCACCTCGCTACTCTAGTTATAGAAAAGGTTTTCTATACTTGCTAGGTGGTGAAAGAACTACTTTATTTTGGTTAAAGTAATAAGATTTCTAAATAATATTTGTAAGAGAGTTCTACATACATAATATAATCAATATTTAGTAATACCAAAAAAATCTAAAGTGAAATCTTTCCATCCCCTATGATTTTTTATGAGTTGGGAGTTAGTTAGTGGTCATCCTTTGCTATGCTCATGTAGATAAGAACTTTATAGGACCCCTAATTCTTTTATTGGGTAAGGTTATACCCTTCTAGCTCACCCAAGTAAGTGATGAGAGTGCCTATATATGCTATGAATGATCTACGTTGGGAATAGGAAGAAGAAAGCTTGAAGAAGCTAGAATAAGATTATATTTACCTTAATCTAGTGAAATAAAATCATCTTTCAAGTTCAGTACTAAATCAACTTTCACCCAAATTTGATGAGAGGCCATCTCAAAACTAGCCTAAGGGGACGTTGAGCCATGCATTCAATGTTGTGGAAGGGGCTTTGAACTTTTCATTTTCATTGATGATTTATTTTTCAGAATTTTCAATAATTGATTCAATGAAACACAAACATTATTTATAGGTTGTTTTCAATTGAAAATAAATTATTTAATATTTTTAAATTGCAATGATAGAAATAGGGATAGCAACAATTATATGTGGTGGTCCCACGAAGCACAACTATTGAACCCAAACCTAAACGATAACCAGACTTGTAATCTAAGGTCAACTTTGGATTTCTTTTTTGTGTGGCATGAGGGTGGTCCTAACCTCACTAATGTCAGGTGGTCCTGACCACTAATCTCACGTGGTCCTTAGGGTGTTCTCAAGTTCCTAACCTTTGGTTTTATTGTTTTTCTCTCTCCTAGTTTTCATATACTTGTGAAACCTGTAAACTCTATAAAATAGGTTATTAGTGACTCTGAACTTTGGAATTTTTTTTATTAACATAGTATTATTTCTTTAATAAGTTTTACATAATTAAGGGTAACTTTTTAAACCAAACGTTATATGTGGGAAGATAAAAATTCAAAATGTCAAAAGGAACAATAAAGATTTAAGAAATAAAGAGAACTGAAAATATAGCGGGTGTGAATAGTTTGGGTCAGTGGAACAATACTTTATTTAGAGCAACAAATATGATCCCTTCGAAACTCAACAACAAATATGCATTAAATACTAGTTTTCATGCTTATTTAATCTCTAACAAAAATGAATATGGTTAATATTCTGTCAGTATGTAACAGGATGCATAGTCCCTAGTTTCTTTTCACGTTCAACAACAACGCGACTTGTGACTTGTGTCTGCTGGCTAGTGGAGATAGAAAGTGATTTCGAGCAACACCGAAAAGCCTTATGTTTGCATCTCTTGCTCCAAATAAACTTATGAGTGGAAGAACACTATGTTCTTAAAGTGGATATGAGTGGAAGAACACTATGTTCTTAAAGTGGATGCATTGATGAACTAGGACATTGCAGCTATTAAAGTTTACACATGTGGCCAGCATGCCAAGGTGGTGGAAGTGCCCACGTCCATGGAAACGGAAACATTGAAAAAGAAAAAAACATAAAATGTTTCGATTTAATGCTAAACCATTCTCATAGCATTAATCTTTAAGAATCAAAGTCATGACTAAGTAGTGACTAGTTTAAGTTTACAACAAAGTCAGTCATGACTAAGTAGTGACTAGTTTAAGTTTGAAACAAAGTCAGTCATGAATAAGTAGTGACTAGTTTACTAAAAACTTAGGCATATCATTTTATTGAAAATAAAACCATTTAATTTTCTTTTAAATTCAAGCATAACATAAAAAAAAATTGATTTAGGTGTCAATCTTTGGCTTGAGTACCTGATTAATTGAAACCGATGCAAGCCCAATCATAGAGTCCCATGCAGGGACTAATAAGAGAAAAAGAGAAACATGCTTATAGTATGAAACTAGAGAGAAACATGCTCATAGTAAGATACTAGGGTATGAGGATATCTTCCGTGACGAAAGTTTGCAATTTCATAAGCTCGCATTGGTGGGAAATTTTATGTATGTTTTATTTTGTAATATGTGATTTGCCACTACATTTTTTTTTAGGACATGGAGTCCGGTATTAAGTTAAACTCCTTTTATTTTCTTGGCAAATTGTTGGTTATCGTGTATATTCAATCAACAAAGAGGAAGTAAACAAGATAAAAGAAAATCCTTATCTCTAGATAAAAGTAAATAAGTTGTTATATTTTTATGTATTTTTATAAATTATAAATTAATTCCTTAAATGGTACATAGGTATGGATTATTATTTTTTTGGATTATGTTTTTTTTTATTGTTCACTTAAGTTATGTATGAATGTTGAATATAACTTAATTATACCAGTATAGATCCATCTAAAAGGGGATTTACCAAGCACCTAGAGGGATCAATCTCTCAAAATGCAAACCATTTTTTAGAGTGGAAATGTGTAATAATTTTTTTATAGTTTTAGTTTATCTAATTTATGTTGTTTTACATATGTGCAATTCTAAATAATTTAAATTTAATTCAAGTGGACAAGTTATTCTTATAATATTTTATTATTTTTTATAAAAGACACTTGTCAACTAGAGGATGAGCACGAAAGGAGTTACACATCTCTCCCCTAAGGAGTTATAGAATGCACCTCTTAGGTGCAATGATTGGATACATTATACTTACAAGGAAAACATGCCCACTTTAGAGCACAATACCTTATCATTTTTTTAGGATTTGTTTCATTTCAAAATAAGTGCCTTTCTTGAAGTAATTACAACCATGTTACCCTTAATTTTTTTTTTACAAGCCACCTTTCTTTAAATGTGACCATCTAAAACAATTTATAAAAATAGTCTCACACTATTTAGAATAATTAAATGTATCAAAGAAATATACATGCTATTCCATGCATGCTAGGAACCACCTTTATATGCATGTTATTCTAATATCTCTGTTTATATGTATTAACCGGATCTCACAAGCATTTTGGCAAGCCTTTGTATTAAGTTGCAAGTTCCTATATTGGAGAAGGCACTTATCTAGTTTGCTTCCTCACTTTCTCCAAAAATTTCTCAATGGCATAGTCCCTCGACATTCCACCAGAAAGCTTCACGGTTGATCTTCAAGGCTTCCAACACTCTTTCTCTCTCTTCTTCCTTCTAAAAATACAAATTTTACCTAGTTAATTTGTTCGCAAGATTTTTCATTATTCAGATCTATCATCTTAAAGTAAAACTTACATAGATATGTTATTTCAAGGCTCATAGTCTAGAACTCATTCCTAAAATATTTCATTAAGCATTCTAGATCTAGTTTAGGGAAATCGCTCGTTTTGCATGGAAATTTAAAGAGAATCCATAGTTTTCATGCATTAGATTTATGTTTCTGTTTTTAAAAGATAAAATCCAGAAATCAGTGCACATCTCATTGGCTTCCCAAACATCAAGCCAATATCTCAAGGAAGCTTGCTTTCCTTGGTTCCTTTTTTGCCATTTTAACTAGTTTTAACTTAATTTTTTTTTGTTTTAAAGTAGGCTGACCCAAAGGTACTTTCAAAGTGCTTTTGGGAATCTTTCATTCTAATAAGCTTGCTGTATTTTAGCAGGAATACCAGAAAGAGGAGAAGCTACTGTTTGAAAGTGGCTTTTGGATCATCCGAATCCCCCCATGGGTCTCCCTTTTGACTGTAATTTTAATTTTGGGCAATTTGTAAAATATTGGTTTCATCATGTATAAGAACCAAGAGGATTTAGATAAGTTTGCTGATATTTTAATAGCAAATAATAATTTTTTTCTCCGAATAGGCTCTTTCGAGCCCATTCCCCATCCCCCCTGGGGGGATTCACGCATTTTTTGTCATTTTTTGCATTGTCTTATTTTTGTTTGCTCTAGATTAGTTTCATTCATGTAGAATAACATGCTTTGATTATTTTATCATATATTCCATATTACAGTATCAAAGTAACTTGAATACTTACCCCATGACTTCTCGATTGACCCGTAAGGGAAAGAGATGCGTGGTAGGAATAATTAGAGAACATGTGGTTTGATTCTTTTCTTTTGCTTCTTATCATTAATTTTTGTAAACAATTGTTCTAAAATCAACCCCCTCCTTGATTCCTCGATTGAGGTTTACTTGGACAGCAAGAGGTTCCTGAAGGGTTTTTCTTTCTGAGAAAACACATCCTTTAAAACTCACTAAAATTGACAAGACTCTGGTGTGGATGATTTGCACTTGGTTGTGGTTCATCCAATCAGTCAATATGCATCAAAATAAACGTGCGTGACTAGATTAATTAGTTTTCACCTTCCCCAATTAACCACCATTAGGCGAAAATCCAATGCCTCGATCAAACCGTAAATGGTGAAAAAATACCCAAAGGAAGTGGGAACCCCTCAACAGTGACCTCGGGGTGCCGATATCTATTACACCTTAGGGTGTATTATGAACATAGTATCAGAGACTCCATTCAGCCCACACATTCCTTGGGGGTTGCCGTGAAGGTTTGTTTTTGGACATACTCCAAGTACCCCTTGGGTATATATGGAGTCCCCCCCCTCACCTAATTTTAATCAACTCATATTTCACATTAACTTAAAACATACCAAGAGGAAATCACAAAAAATTCACTACAAGCACATGCAAGTACATTGATTATTTTATGACTCCATTTTAAGGCACTGGATATTTTCTTTCTCTCTCTCTATATATATATTATGTCTCAGCATTGTGCTTTCGTGTGCTCATTTTTTATATCTTGTCATCTATGGATGTTTATGGTTAAATTTCAAACTCCTATGTAACTCATTCAGTTTAACATCATCATATTAAATCATTTTTCCTTAGTAACTTAATAGGGTCTACCCCCTTGGCTTTGTTAGGAGTTAAGCCTAAATGGAGGAATCAAGAACAAGGTGACAGCCTTGACTCGAGACTTGCCCCTAAGGACACACTTAGTGGCTTGAAGATTTCTGCCACATTCCCCCCAAGGTGTGTGAAAGGAGGCAACAAATCTAAATTTCACTCTCGACACCCAAGAAATTTGGGGACCAAGATCAAAGGTGGACCCTATGGAAACCTACATTGCTCATTTTTTGCAAGCCTCCCAGCTGGTGGACTTAGATCCCATCAAGATAAAACCCACTTGGAACAACAAAAGAATGGAGGAGAACAAAATAATAAAGAGGTTGGATAGGTTTTTGCTGGCAGAAAGTATTCTAAGTAAGAACTTTATGTTCAAACAATGGGTTGATTCTGTTGGGGAGTCTAATCACATCCCTATCTTTCTAGAAATATCAAATAGTCCTAAAAATACATCCAACCCTTTCCAATTTTACGCAGCATGGCTAAAAAATGAGGAAGTGATTTGACTAATCCAAAAAAATTGGATTCCCTATGTGAATGAATAAGGGAGCCATGTTGCATTACATTTTGCTCAAAATCTCTCCCAAATTAAACCTCTTCTCAAAGAATGGTCTAAACTTCAAAAGGAAGCGGAGGATCGGGATCTTATTCAGATTGAAGCAGAGCTAGCTGAATTCCACAATTTAGAAGGAGGTGGTTTCACACTTAAGAGGACAAGGAAAATCTGAGCTCCTTGGAATCCACCAAAAACAAGATTCTGAAAGATAGGGAGGAATTTTTAGAGATTAAAAAGAAGATCCATCTGGCTGGAATGTGGTGATGACAACACAAAATTATTCTAATCTTTTGAAAATGGAAGAAAAATGCATAACACTATCTGGGAGTTCAAAAAATCCAATAATGAGTTTGCTCCTCCTTTGAAGACCTGGATGGGATCAGTAAATCACACTTTGAAATGCTCTTCAAGGTAGAAAACCAGGAAATGATTGCGGAAGTGATATATATATCCCAATTCTTCCCAGGCCGAATTTCAGAAGAGGATAACTTGGAGCTTATGGAGGATATTTAAGAGGGTGGGATGAAAGAAACTCTACACAATTTCCAAAAGGACAAAAGCCTAGGTCCATATGGATGGACCATTGAATTTTTTATGGCTCTATATGACAGAATAGGGCCTAATCTACTCCATTTGGTAGAAGAATATCGTGTAAATGGGCATATGCATCCTCCCCTAAATTCCACCTTCATTGCATTCATTCCGAAAAGAGAAAACCCAATTTCCCTAGAAGACTTGAGGCCTATCTCTTTCTATAACATCACCTATAAGATGGTGCAAAAAATTATTGCTAAAAGACTCAAAAGGGTGCTCTAAAAAATCATCTCTTTGGAATAATTTGGCTTCCTTGAAAATAGGCGGATTCACGAAGCTATAGGAGTAGCACAAGAAGGGCTTCACAGCATAAAATCCAAGAAGTTAAAAGGAACAATTCTAAAGATTGACCTCTCAAAGGATTTTGACAGGGTAAGTTGGCTCTATATTAGAATTCTCCTAACCCATCTAGGATTTAATTACACCTTTATAAAATGGGATTTTTGTTGCATCTCCACAACTTCTTTTGTTATCCACATTAATGAATCAGCCTCCCCCTTCTTTACCTCAGTGAGAGGGATCAAACAAGGATTCCCTCTTTTCCCTCTTCTTTTTCTATTAGTGGTTGAAGGTCTTAGCCGAGCCCCGACTGATGCTAATAGAAGAGGCCTTTTCTTAGGGATCATATTGGAAAGCAACCTAAAAATCACTCATCTTCTCTTCGTGGATGAAATCCTTATTGTTTGTGATGGCTCGATCAGGGATGGAATTAATATCCCAGGAATCTTGCAAATTTTCATCACAACCACAGGAATGAGGCTGATTGAGCAAAAATCCACCCTCTCCCTGTTCAACATGGATGAAGTAGAGCTTCAAAGTTACTCATTTTTTCCCTTTCACCATATCCCCTTCCATGGATGGCTTAAAATACTTGGGTTTTAGGTTGAAACCGAACAATTACAGAAAGGAAGATTGGAACTAGTTACTGGAAAAAATGGAAAGAAGGATCAATAACTAGTGCAACAAATGTCTCTCTAAGGATGACATATTAGTTTTGGTCAAATTAGTTCTTGAATCCATCCCAGTATATTGGATGTTTCTTGCTTGGATTCCAAATACCATCTTGGAAAAGTCACAAAAAAATTGTTCCATATTTCTTTGGTCATGAAAGAATGAGAGTTTTTTTCTCCCTTGGGTGAAATGGGATCATATTACAAGACCCAAATATCTGGGAAGATGGGGCCTTAAAAAAATCCATTTTTTCACAAAAGCCCTAGCTGCAAAAGCAGGCTGGAGACTCATATCCACACAAAGTCTCTTGAATGAGGTTGTTTTTAAAAATTACATTTCCCTTGATTATGTCCTTGACTGGATTAGGAACTCTACTTTCCTAAGTCTATCCATGGGCACTATTATTTGCAAATCCATCTGCAATGCTTTTCCTATTATAAAAAATAGGCTAGACTGGAAAATAGGAAAAGAATCTCAGCTGCGTATAGGCACGAACTCCTACGATGGAAGTCAAATTCTCCATATCCTCCCTCAACAACTCATCCATCACCTAAACCAGAAAGGGTACTTCCACCTCAATCACATAGCGGATCTAGGCTCTACAAATATTTGGAAGCAAGGATGGAAGAGGGATAGATATCTGGAACTTCCATCCCCCCTGATTGCATACTGGATCAGATACATGAACTAGCTCAAAGCTTCCCATATCAAGCTCACTGACTCCTTGGATGAACTCATATGGGATAAAGCGGCCCATGGTCTCTACACCTAAAATCCAAGGCATCAAGATCTAAGTTCCATCGCTTGTCAAGGAGACCCCTTGTGGTGGAAGAAAGGTTTTGGGAAGCTAAAATTCCCTCTTAAATCAAAATTATTCATGTGGTATGCATTGGAAAATAAAATTCCAACCTAGGATAGAATGAAAAAATGCTCCTTGGAAGGTCCGGGCTGGTGCACATTATAAAATGATGGGGATGAAAACATAACCCAATTTTTCATCTCCTTCCCTTTCACAACTCAACTTTGGATTGCTACTCAAACCCTACTTAACACAACTCTAGTCTGGCATGGTCAAAATTTGGAAGACGCTTGGAAATGTTGGAAAAACTCTAATAATTTTTCCTCTTTGAAGACATTGGCCCTTCTTCACATTTAGGGCATCTATCTTGCTAGAAATGGAACTATTTTTCAGGACAAAGCATCATCGCCAGATAGCATTTCAAAACAAAGGATTGACATTATGTCATACTTCCCACAATTTAAGGATTCCCTAACGATTCATACCATCACTATGTTAGATTTTCTTAAGATATGATTAGATTATCTAGGATCTTTATCTGAAAGAATAACAAGTACAGTAAAATTCATAATATGTAAAAGATGCACAAGACAAATATTTTCATCGGGGAAACCATAAAGGAGAAAACCCTGCAAACTTCTTCCAAATAGTAAGATGATCAAAAGAAGTAATAAGAAATGTTAAACAACTATCTTTCTCTCCTCCTATGACCGTCTCTCTCTCTCAAAACACCTTAGAGAGTGTATGAGGTGTGTATAAATGAGGGAGAGTGCCTCCCTATTTATACCCTTTCAAGTCACTGACCAAATATAAGACTCGAGCCTACATGTCATCTCACATGGGGCCCACTTCTCCTAGAGAGACCACAATTACATATTACATGATGTTTCACTATGGACTATTGCCACAAATTACAACAGAGGTTTACCTCAAGGTATAAACACAATTTAGACATCCTGTAAAGGGGTAACACACATCCCCAATGGGGGTGCAACAACATACAATGATAATATACATCAGCATATCTTCCAAAGTTACAAATACATCAACACTCCCTCTTAACTAGGAAGGTATTCTCTTTCTACACAGTCATCAATACATCTAGTCAGGTATTCTTTTTCATGTTGGGTGTAGGCCTAGCCCTTTGCCAAGTCTTCATCATCTCTGCGAGCAAGCCATCAAGTAGGTACATCTCAGGACTTATTATATGCCTCTTGCAAAACCTACAACATCTCTCAAGACTGATTATATGCCACTGCAAAACCTAAAGGAGCATCCCAAGACTGATTACATGCCTTGCAACACCTACGTACCCTACTATTACCTCATCATCTTCAGATCATCTCATCGTCACATGGAGCACAGGCCAGATACACACAATACTTACATTCACCGGCATGGTAAGACACACCTACTACCATCTAGGAAAATGATTCAACACTTACATCCATCGGCATGGTAGGACACACCTACTACCATCTAGGAAAGGCTCTAGCACTTACATCCACCAGCATGGTAGGACACACCTACTACTATTCGAGGAAAGGATATCCACTTACATCCAATGGCATGGTAGGACACACCTACTACCATCTAGGGAAAGGCTCTACACTTACATCCATCGACATGGTAGGAAACACCTACTACCATCCGAGGAAAGGATATGCACTTACATCCAACGGCATGGTAGGACACACCTACTAACATCCATGGAAAGGCTCAATACTTACATCCACCAGCATGCTAGGACACACCTACTACCATCAGGGGAAATGCTCTTCATTTACATCCACCAACATGGTAGGACACACCTACTACCATCCAACGAAAGGCTCTGCTCTTACATCCGACCATGGGAGGTCCATCCTACCACCATGTCAGAAAGGCTCATGCATATCTGCATGTTCTGGACTCATCACTTGCCTTTGGAGTGAACCTCGATATGAAGAACACCAAGCTTCTCTCTGAAGTACTCAAACTTCACTCTAGCCATTTCTAGCATAGAATCACATCAGGTCTGATTACATCCAAGGACAACTTGTGAGTTTTTCCAGGATTGATTACATCCAAGGACAACCTACAGGATTGATTATGTATGAGAAACCTACGATCTTCACCCATATTTTATGCTCAGATAACCTGTCTCACCGGCTATTCTAGAACTCATCACTCCCTCTTTCGAGAGATCTCGATCTGGATCACATACTGGAGCTTCATTGCTCTTCTCTGCATCATACAAAAAATGCAAGTCAAATCAATCAAATCAAATAGTAGCTTTCAAAAGAAACATACTACCTCACAAATAACCGAGCAAGTGGATATATAATTTTCCTTAGCTGTACTCAGCACCATGCAGGACTACATCCTGCCAAACCAGTAGCCCATATTGGATCTCAAACTCAAGAAGCAACCCAAGGTTCTCTTCTTCTCAGTGGTGATAGCAATCTGAATCAACATAACCATGCATGTTAGTTTTATGATTTGTATCATACTTGAGCCCATACTCAACTTTACCCTTCAAGTACCTCACTGCATGCTTTTCAACCAGGTGAGCATGGCTCGGATCCATCAGGAACTAGATCAGGTCATTGACAGCAAAGTATGTGTCTGGTCTTGTATTCATCGGGCACATCAATGAAAAAATCATCTAACGAAACATCATGGAATCAACTGTCTCAGATGAAGCATCACTCAATAGATTCAAGTTCGATGCCATAGGTGTGGCCATGGCCTTGCATTTTATTATCCCGAACCTCTTCAAGATCTCCACTGCATACTTCCCTTGTCCAAGGAATATTCCATCTATACTCTGCCACACCTACATGCCTAGAAAGTAGTGCATCATACCCAAGTCCTTCATCTCAAACTCGGAAGCAAGTCTCCTTATTTCATCTTTAGTTATTTCCTCTTTTCCTGTTAGGATCAGGTCATCAACATATAATAGGAGCATCATTGGTATTATTCCTTCAACCTTGAAGTAAAGTTTGGAATATGATTTACTCTCAGTAAATCCTAGATCCATCAGTAAGCTATCCATCATGTCGTACCATGTTGAACCTGTGGATCTTCTGCAGTCACTCCCTCTGAAGCAGAGCATCATTCTCCCTCTACTTTTCGTACTCTATGCATTGAAGCATTCTGTAATGGAGTGACAAGTAGCTTTCTTTGCTAATAATATTCTATGTATCGATCTAGGGTCACTAGATACCAAGATCCTCTATCTTGAACTTTGTTGAAAATTTCTTCTCACACCCATATGTGAGCTTGTCATCCTTTATAGGATTTCATCTTCAATCTTATAGAAAAGGTTAAGATATTCATCACTCTAGGTGATCTTCAAGCTCCTTATGTAACTATATGTTCTATCCCATGGATGTCTTTTGAGCTTGTACAAGGCCTTCTTTAATTTGCACACATGAGTCTTCTTGTCATGTGTCTCAACTCCCAGTGGCTGCTCTACGTATACTTGACTCGCCATTGGTGAAAATGTAGTCTATGCCTTCTCTCTATGAGAAGCCTCATGCTACGAATCCTTCCTTGTATCCCATGATGTTTCCATCTACTGCATGCTGGATCTTGTAGATCCATATGGAAGATACCACAGACTTATCTTCAGGTCTTGACACCACATCCTAGACATCATTCTTCTTGAACTGGTACTCTTGATCATAGTCTCCTTCCCTTTCTTCTTATCTACTTCTTCATAGTTGGAAGGCTCTGCATCAATGATGTCGCTCAATAGTTTCACATAAGTAGAGTGTGTCTGAGGCCTCTTTATTTATTTGGAAGTATCATCATACTATTCTTCATCTTATATTATTTCTCATGCCCAAGGTGGTCTTCAGTGGATCTACCATTCTCTTTATATTCTTCTTAAGCTCTTTCTTTCGCTATGATGTCTTTGACCCGGTAAGATTCAGGTTCCTCTTCTGAACTTTCCTTACTTGTTCTTTGGCATGATCTACAAGTCAAGTTCATTTGCATGATTAGAAACATATCATAATTTCTAAAACATATTAATAGTGACAAATATCTGTCACATAGCCATGTGACTATTTTAGCCAATGCTACAACATTCATCCATATCATGTATACATACAATAAATTCTAGATGCATTCTACCCTAATGTTATTAAGAATGTGTACTACTCCTAATATTCCATCAAAGAGGTTTCAATATAGATAAGTAATAATGGAATGTAGTACAACATCATTGACATCTTACCCATCATGTGCAATTCAGTAGTATAAATGCAAATAATCAAACATTCATAACACATCAATTGAATATAAACAAATGCATGACCAAACAATATCATGAAATGACAATTGAATACTTATCTTTATTTGTTTCATGGGTAGACTCCTTCTTGAGCCTTCAGCTTCATCATCTTCTTCATTCATAATAACATCATTTCTTATTCAAATGCCAAGATGGATAAGAGGTTCTTCAAGAATTGAGTCCTTCATATTCCTCATCACTTGATAGATCTTCTTTGAATCATGAGAGCTTGATCTTCAGCTGCTTCTCTTATCTTATTACAAGTCGAGATTCTTCTTGTGCTCACTCTTCCTAGAGTCTATTAAAGGTAATCACTTCCTTCTGGCACACATTCCTCGAATTAATGAATCACATGATATTGGGAGGCCATTGAAGGTGGTTATAACAATATATTATTCTTATTTGATTTCTTCGTCATAGCATTGAACACTTCCTTTTGGTGTCTTCAAGGATGACACATGAGGGATGAGATGATATTTAATAGAATCTGCAATGATTCTCTTGGCTCTATCCTTAGCCTCATCTCCCTCTAGCTCTTAGAACTTCCTTACTGAAATATTGATCTAAGCCAATTTCTTCAAGGATCATAGAGGTCCTATACTTCCATACTTGGAAGTTTCCAACTTCACCAAGCTTTTCATCAATCTGGTGTGATTAGTCATTTTGAAATGAGAACCTCAAAAGTAAATAACAAAAATTTAGATCTTACCGATTTGAGGTGTCTGTCCTGGTTCTGGAGCTGGCTGATCTAGGGTTTTTCAGAGAAACCCTAATCTTCAAAACTTTGAATTTCAAACTTCTAATTGGATAGAAATATGGGCCTTTTCAAGGTGATCTTTCCAATGTAATTCTTTTCTGAAAACAATGGAGGGAAGATCCCAGAACAGGAAGCCCTAGTTTTCCAATTTCTTCTGCAGAAATGACTGATATTGATTCTGTTGTATCTCCGAATTTTTGGATCCTTAAAGTTTGAAACTTCTCACTATGATAGCATGATAAGTCTTATTTCCAACCCCACAGGTTAGAGCATAAATGTATTCTCCAAGTGGTACTTATGTTGAGTTTCCAAAGGTGATCATTTTGGGTACTGTTCATCATAATGAACTTGTATGGACTTCCATGTAGTGTCCCTTTTTTTGAAATTTTATTAAAATGCCCAATTTTCCAATTTTTCACAATTTTGCCTCTTGACTAGTGTCAGTGTCGTGGTCTCCCAATTAGCCCAATTGCTCCCAAATATTCAGATAATGTGTATGAATGATATACTAACTTAATTATTATTTTTAGGGATGTATTATGGCCCTCCAATCAAATCTGCAAGTTTGTACTAAATTATGAACAAGATAGATGATTTTACTTGAAATTTTGGGCTCAAATCCCCCATGGGGTAAGTGGTAGAAATGGTTTCCCAAGTGTGAAGAAACCCACTCAAATTATTAAATTGAGGTAGGTCATGTGTGTAATGCATTATAATATACTCATATGCATAACCAATTGACCTCCCATGGCTTTTATCACTTCTTTCAATTAGATATAAAAAACTAGTTTTGGACCCTTGGGGAAATGAGGTGTAGTTTGGTCCAATTGCTATGAAATTTGACCCAATTGACTCAAATTGTCAGTTATTGAACATGAAACCCATAATATACTTTAATTACAGTCCATTCATTTATAAATCATCAATACTTTATACATCCATTCGAATCCCTCAAGATTACAAGAGTTTACAATAAGGTAGCGGGGAAATGGCGATGTTTCTTCATTATTGAGCAATAATACATGATATTTCTTTTCCTTTTGACCAGATATATTTATAAACTTAAATATTAGAGAATTTACATCATAATACAAAATATTGGAGCAAGAGAATCTCCCTCAAAGAGATGAATAGCTCACCAAGTGCACCTCACCCCATAGAGCTGAAATATGGTGAGAAAACTTGAGATGAAAGGAAGAAAAAGATGAAATTGATATGTCCACGAGCTGCTGTATATTTCACCTGAAACTTATGAATCCATTTAATATTCTTTAAATACATGAGTGGCCTCTCCAAATACCAACTAGGATGGGAATCGTTCACCCTCGAGATTGGCTAAGGCATGAACTAGTCATCCACTAGCTCTCTCTCTTCACAATAAAAATTTTCATAAATGATCAAAAGGTCCTTCTCATGGATAATCCCTGAATTTTATAGAAAATATTGGTCTTATAAGGTTCCAAATCCATCCATACACCAAATCCAAGTCGAATTGGTGTGTTTGCTCATGCTATGACATGTGGCCTCTCTCTTCACCTTCCCTCTTCTCCCAAATTCGAGTAGGAGCCTCTTCGCCTTCTCCAACTCCCATGAGTGCCATATAAGATTATCTATTCAGGAATTACATGTCATATATGTGATATTTCAGCCTTCATATCTGAATTGTGTCATAACTGTCATAGAATCTCCATCATTGGTGTCATAGATGTAATAAATGTAAGGGGAATCTAGTCCAAGTGTCTCACTAGCTCCAAAATGACACTTCCTTTCCCATGTAAGTTACATTAATTCCCAAATTTGACATATTATTCATATTTCCAAATTCATTAAGCTTATAAATCATCCAATAACCTTTAGTATTCCCATGGATTCGAAATTGCAAGAGGAGGTTGCCATCGGGTACCAAATTTCTAGCTTGTGTGGGCCCCATAGTCTCCATGTATCTCCATACTCAATTCACTTTCATTTTCCATTGTATTTATTTATCTATCTCATTTATTAAATATTTATTCCATTCTAATGTTAAAACATCATTTATTCCCCCCCTTATTCCAAATCCCAAAGCTTCCACCCCCAACCAAGCAAACTAGTACTTTTCCTCCTTGGAAATTATTTGACCCTTAGCATCAATTTGGAAAACTCTCATGAATATGGAAAATTTTACTAGGTGATTGTGACCCAATGAAAAATCCTCCCTTCCCAATATTTCTTGTCCTCAAGCAATTTCAAACATGGGTGTTGAAGAACCTTCTTTCTGTATGATTCTTTAAATTTTCCACTGAGTTTCCCAACTTTGAGTCTTTGAGATTCCATGAATATTTAAGAGAGGAATCACCATGATTTATTTTGCACTACTTTGATTATAATCACTTTATCAATAGGGGAATCCATATCCCATACTGCTTGTTTCCCAAAAAATTTGAAATCAATGGGACTAAAACTATCCCAGGGTCCCATTGCTTGTAGTGCACTCCAAAAATTAAGAGTGCTCTCCAACCCATACCATTAGGAAAGAAAATTCCTGGATCTCATTTTCTTATATGCTTTCTTATAAGCATCATGAGTACATAATATATATCATCAAAGTACATAATAACATAATAAAAATGTACAACAAGGAGGTGCCTCATCAAAAAATCATGAAAGTTATTTCACCTCCAAGTAAGTAGACCACCATTTGCCAAGTGCATACAAGCTTCAAGTGACCAATCGAATCTGCTCCAATGACATAGGTGAGGATCCCATGTCCTATAATTCTGCTCCAAAAGGATGTTATATGCATCAAAATATTCAGCCATGTATTCTTTCATCCAAGAAGTGAATGAAGAATCTCCACTAAAATTTGAACCAAATAATGAGCAAGAGAAACAGGGAGACTTCAAATGACTCAAAGAAGTATCACCCTATTGTAGCTACAACTTTCTTCCCAAATTTTTTAAAAATTTTGGACCCTCCTTGTTGATTTTATCTTGCCTGTTTTTATTGGTTTCCTAAAATCGGTTGTTCCTTTGCTACAATTTTGGATTTTACTGAGTTTGAATTGAGTCCAATTGTTTACCACTTTCAGAGGATGAATGATTATTTTTTGTCTACAAAAGATTTTGACTGAGAAGTTTGAAGTTTTTCGACTTATGGATTGATTTGCTTTATCACTGTTGGAGGTCGTTGAATAGTGAATCAGGGCAGTAGTTCTTTACACAGCCACCCTTGCAGAAGGTAAATTACGAATGTCCCGATGGAAAGTCTAGTTTTTCACTGACGAGCTTATTTGTTTCATTTTACTATTGGCGTTTTTAGTCTTCTAAGTTGCCACCTTTTCGGAGGGTAGATGGAAAACATTCTGATGGACAGTTCTGATTTTCGCCAATGCCCTTGTTTTATTGATCAAACTTTTTACTTTGCAATGTTTTTGTTTTTGCTATTGAAATGGTGTTGATGATTGATTGGAGCTTTAGTCTTTTGTGTTGTCGACACAGCGGCAACATTGAGCCTTTGGTCATCGATACATACTCCTCAAATATTCCGATCTTCATTATTTCTTGTTATTGTGGAATCTGTTGTCTGTCCACCTTCCACCATTGCGGCTACATATTGATCTATTCTGCCGATGCATTGCGATTAGTCCTTCCGATCTCCGATGCTTGTATGGTAGCTTTTAATATTTTATTTCGCCAGCGTTTTATTTTTTCCCCGGAACCTTTAGTCTATATGGTCTCTGCCATTGCAGTGGCTTAGTGAATTTACCATCCGACTTATAGTGTTTCCGCCCACCGATGAGAGTTTTGCTTTCGCCCGATACTTAGTATTTTTCTCGCTGGTGAGGGTTTTCCTGCCTTTCTCGTGTGCTTTTACTCTAATTTTCGATGGTGATTACTTTGTCATTTTTCATGCCTTCTTTGGAAGATGTCTAATTGGTCCGGGATAGAGAGTCTATTTTTCAAACTTGTGTTTTAGTTTGGACAGTGGATTTAGCGGAGTTCAAGATACTAACTTGCAGGATTTTCTTTGCATTATCATGTTTCTTTTCATGCATTAAATTTGTTTATAGTTCATTTTACAGAATGCATGTATTAGTGCAGTTTGCGTTACTTTGTTAAACGGTAGATGGTATAAATCTGCTATGTTCATGACAGGGTGACTATTGCAAGCAAGATATTTCTAAAAGTCAAAGTAGAAGGGAGGCAGCAAGGGAAGAAGAGGTTGAAGCATAAAGAAGTGAGATAGAAAAGGAAGGATAAAGTGAAGGTCTGAGATTAGTAAGGTCTAAAAGGACCAGCGGATTCGATAGCAGCAGAGGCCCAGGCTTGGGGAAAATTTATTATTGATCAAGTTGGTCTCTCGTTATAAAAGTGCTACTAAATTTCAATGAAATGTAATGTATTGTATAAATCATGAGCACCCACTAAAAGACAAGACTTTGGGATTGAACGGTTGGGGAAGCCTAAAGGTTACCTGAGGGGCAACCCAAAGGTTTTCGTTGTTTTGTATAAATGTAGGAGAGTTAGTTGCAGAAAGGAATTTTTCCTAGATATATTTGTGAGAGTATGTTGTAAGAAGAACTATTTCCTTTTGCATAAAGAAATTACAAGTTTCCTGTTGGAGAAAGATTTGTCGAAGGTTTCAAATGCTGTGCTATGGATTTGTTGAATATGAACTATTTCATTTTCAGCTGTTCTCAATTAACTGTGAGATCGTTCTAACTCTTTGAACCTATGTTCTTGTTATGAATACACTCTAGTTTATTCTATGAAATTTCCACTATGAGTAATGAATGTTGTTCATAAACAATTAGCTATCTGGTTGTTCATATATCTATAAATGTGCATGTGTTTTGAAATAAGTAACAACTATTTGTGATTTTTCTTAATGCATGCACAAAATACATTACTCATTGATGAATAATAATCTTTCTCCGTAGGGATAAGTTAGATAGTTAGTTTTAGTTTTTTCTTGCTGTGTGTGGTTTAGATGCGAGAGAGTTAAGACGAGGGGTAAGAACCTGCGCATCACATTGTGACCGCTCCTCATATTCTCTATCAATCTGCATTTTTAGATAAGCACTTGCATCTCATACTTAAATACAAAAACTAAAAAAATACATGGTGGACCGGGCCATAACCAGTAAAACCCTTTATTTTTGTTACTTGACCTATGGTAGCCGGATCATAAACCAGACGGATTCCCCATACCAAAAAGTAACGGGCTAGTTGGGAACGTTTATTTGGGATAATACCTAACTGTTGCTACCTACGATTATCCAGGCCTCAACAGTTTTTGGCTCTAGAAGGAGGGAAGCTAGTGCATGGATGGCCATGGAAACTTATTTTCTTGAGATTATTCCACCGGTGACAGTTCTGAAAGTAGTCTATTTCCCAATCCAATTCCTGAAGAGAAGGGTAAAGAGCATCTATATTCTATCAATAACGAAGTAGTTAATGATCTAAGAAGACATATTAGGGCATATGTGAAGAAGATTGGAGGATTACCAATTATTCCTGTCTTTCCCAAAAGATAATATAAGAATAAAGACCGTCCTATATTGGAAGACGCAGTGTTGGTTGGAGATTTTGAAGAACTGGTTGAAACATCCTTATAGGAAGTTGTTCATTCTTTGAATCAAGTGGGCCCAGATACACCTTACTGTTCACCTATTCATACCCATGTTCACTCACCACCTCATTCTCCACCCAGACTCATGGCAAACGTAAACGGAAATCAGCCACCCAACCCACCAAATCCACCACCTGCTTGGAGGGCTAGGTCACCTTTAAACCTGGCACCCCCTTTACATGAATTACCTCAAGCTTTTGAGAAAATGCTGCCCAAGTTTGACCCAAGTGAAAAGATTTTGGTAGATGATCATTTGCAAATATTTTACTTGGCTATAGAAGGACTAAGGGCTAGAGAACATGAAGATGTTGTCTGTAGATTGTTTCCGCATACCTTGAAAGGAGCAGCAGCCTCATGGTATTTTTCTCTTCCTGCAAACTCAATCATAGACTGGGATACATTTGAAAGAATATTTAGAAGTAAGTATGCAGTCCAAAAAACTCATGCAGCTCTAATGAAAGGGTTGTGCGCTTTAAAGAAATAAAGAAAAGAAAAAGTGCATAGTTTCACCCAAAGGTTTGCTGCTTATCTTAAGAATTTTTCTGCAACTGATAAACCATCTGATAAGGTTTTGATCGAATACTATACCTCAGCTTTAGGGCCTGACTTGGCCATGTTTGCCAAGATGCAAGTCAAACCTACGTTGTCAAAAACTTATGAAGAAGCCGAGAGAGTAGAAGCTGAAAAAGAGAGCATAGAAGATTATCCTGAGTAGTCGGGAGAAAACACTTTTGGTAAGAAATCCTAAATACTGTCTAAGCCAAAGGAGGAGGAGTCACATGACTTTGAAGGAATGTTGAAAATGATGCAGAAACTATCTAACAGAGTAATAGATTTGGAAAAGGAAAAAGAAGCTCATAAATCTTATAAGCCTTACTATAAAAGTAGAGAGGACAACAATCAATATAAGCCTCCTCCACATAGTCCTGCATCAATAAATTTAATGGAGGTAGGGATGGGTAATTTTTGCACCTTTCATTAGCAGCCTCATTCTGAAAAAATTTCCCTCAATGGATCAATTTGATGACATTAGTAATGAGTCAACTATTGGACACTAAACTAACAGAAGCTGATGATGAGGAGGAAAAGGGAAATAAATTCATAGAAAAACAAGAGGATGATGCTCTGGTTTTATGGGATAGTGTCTCACTTTTTGATACAGAAGATGAAGGTACTTTGAAGCATGAGGAGATATCAGAAATAAATGTGACAACAAGGAGCCAAGGTTTGTTAAATAAAGACAATTCAATAATTCCAAAGATTAAGAAATTTCAAGACAATATGAAGAAAAAACAAAAGAACAACACAGATGATAAAATACATGAACTTACTATTATCAATAAAGATCCAAAACAAGTCAACATGCCTGATAGGCCTATTGAAGACAAAGATGATAATGTAAAGGAAAATATCAAAGAACCTGAGATGGGGTACAAATTGTTAAAATCACTTGAAGTACCAGAGGAGGAGCTTCCCATTAACAACCAACCTGTAGAAGAGATTGTTGAAGCAAGTGTGGGAGGTAAGACTAGGTTTAAAACCCCACCATTCCTCCTGACCTTTGATATTTTAAACCATAAGGTACACAAATTTTTAGTAGATTCAGGTTCGTTGGTCAATGTTATTCCACTTTCAGTCTGCAAAAAGATCAATGGACAACCTAAACCCACTACCTGGTAGGTTACTCAGTTATATAGGACCAATGTGAAAGTAGTCGAGGAAATGGAAGATGTTCTGATTCGCTTATCTACAAATGAAAAGATATGTTAGTACATTGATATTGTAGTAGCAAGCATACCTGATGGCTATGGACTTATTTTGAATTGAGACTGGTCAGCAAGACTAAATGGGTATTTTGCTTCAGATTGGTCACACTTGTGGTTTCCTCAGAAGGGAAGTCCAAACCAGATTAAAATATTAAGAGAGCCCTACATGAAGCACAATGTTACTCAATTGGAAGAAAAAAATGAACCAGTTAATTCTTTGTTGGGAAATCATCTAATTGAGCTAGAATCGAGAGACTACCAAGTAGAAGAAGCTATCAGTATATCAGACACCCAGCCTGATCTCCTTCAATTTTCACAGGCTGATGAGATTGATTGTAAAATATTAGATGTAGTTTTTGATTCAAGTACATTAGAATTAGATAATGGTTAGGTATTTTTCATTTTGTAGTCAAGCCTATCCCCTTAACTTACAAGTTGACAGATTTATAGGGGCGGGCAGAGGATTGACCAATTAGTGGTTTAGTTCTCAAACTTTATTTTTCTTTTTATTGATTTTTGTTTCTGGATTATCTTGTACATAAATAAATTGATTTGGTTGTTTATTTTTATTTATTTTATTTTTGTTTGTTTTAGTTTAGATTTTGATGGATTTCAATAAAAGAAGCAAACTTTTGGTTGCATGGAGAGTATCAGAATTCCGGATTAACTAAAATCCTTGATTATAAGACTGTGTACTATTGTTTTATCTGAAATAATTTCTTCTAGTTAGCAGTTTTCCTAAATGTCTATGAACACATTGAAGTCCTACTTAATCCTTGTAAATAACTCAGGATCAAAAGGTCTATAATACTATTTCGAGACTCCATCCATCTCACATTTAAAAAATGTCTTAGGGGGTGACAACAAAAGACCCATGGAAAGGAAGCAAGGTAAATAGTATATTATATAAATAATCCCATGCCAAGAATTGAAAGCCAAAAGGAAAATAAGAGTCAAGAATCTCCTGAGAAAGAAATATGTATCAAAATAAAATACTAAATCATATGAGTACAAAATTGCCAAAGTTCTTCTCCGTCCATGAGCTGAAAATTAAATACATCTCTCACACAAAAGGACACTATGGATAGAGGAGCCTAAATAAAAATTCAGAAAGAAAGGTATGCAGGAGGACTCAACAAGGACAAAAAGGTCCAAAAGCACAAAAAGTGCAAAATGGTATGGAAATGAGGAACAAATGAATCTTTTTGTTTACCATATGTTACAATCCTGTGGTGTCCAAGCTGGAAACTACCCAAAGACAGAGGTAAAAAATGAAATTCATATTCCTCGCCTCAAAAGAGTTATCTGGACTTTTAAATATTGGTTCCCATGATCCCTAAATTGGATTGATATCAATGATTAAAGTACATACATTTGTCATTTGGGAAATCCATACATCTAGAGGAATTCAACATGCTAGTATTTATTGTCAAAATAGTCTGTTGCTCAATGAAGAAGTTTTCCAAAGATCTGAGTTCACCAAATAGTTGCCAATTGTTGCAGCTGCAACTTTCTTCCCAAATTTAAAAAAAAAATTTGGACCCTCCTTGTTGATTTTATCTTGCCTGGTTTTATTGGTTTCCTGAACTCGGTTGTTCCTTTGCTACAATTTTGGACTTTCCTGAGTTTGAATTGAGTTCAATTGTTTACCGCTTTTGGAGGATGAATGATTATTTTTTGTCTACAAAATATTTTGACTGAGAAGTTTGAATTTTTTTGACTTATGGATTGATTTCCTTTATTGCTGTCGGAGCTCATTGAATAGTGAATCGGGGCAGTAGTTCTTTACGTAGCTGCCGTTGCGGAAGGTAAATTACGAATGTCCCAATGGAAAGTCTAGTTTTTCTCCAATGCGCTTATTTTTTTCATTTTACTATCGATGTTTTTAGTCTTCTAAGTTGCCGCCGTTTCGAAGGGTAGATGGAAAATGTTCCGATGGACAGTTATGATTTTCACCGATGCCTTTGTTTTATTAATCAAACTTTTTATTTTGCAATGTTTTTGTTTTCACTATTGGAATGGTGTTGATGATTGATCGGAGCTTTAGTCTTTTATGTTGCCAACACGACAGGAGCATTGAGCCTTTGGTCACCGATACATACTCTTCAAAGATTTTGATCATCGTTATTTATTGTTATTACAAAATCCGTTGTCTATCCACCTTCCACCGTTTCGGCTACATATTAATCTATTCTAACGACGCATTGTGATTAGTCCTTCCGATCTCCAATGCTTGTATGACAGATTTTAATATTTTATTTTGCCAACGTTTTATTTTTTCCCTGAAACCTTTAGTCTATATGGTCTCCGCCATTTCTGTGGCCTAGTGAATTTACCATTTGACTTATAGTGTTTCCCCCACTGATGAGAGTTTTGTTTTCGCCCGATACTTAGTATTTTTCCCGCCAATGAGGGTTTTCCCGCCTTTCTCGTGTTCTTTTACTCTTTTTTTCGATGGTAGTTACTTTGTCATTTTTCATGCTTTCTTTGAAAGATGTCAAATTGGTCTGGATACGTCCTGGATTGAGATAGAGAGTCTGTTTTTCAAACTTGTGTTTTAGTTTGGACAGTGGATTTAGCGGAGTTCAAAATACTAACTTGCAGGATTTTCTTTACATTATCATGTTTCTTTTCATGCATTAAATTTGTTTATAGTTCATTTTATAGAATGCATGTATTAGTGCGGTTTGTGTTACTTTGTTAAATGCTAGATGGTCTAAATATGCTATGTTCATGACAGGGTGACTACTGCAAGAAAGATATGTCTAAAAGTCAAAGTAGAATGGAGGCAGCAAGGGAAGAAGAGGCTGAAGCATAAATAAGCGAGATAGAAAAGGAAGGATAAAGTGAAGGTTTGAGATCAACAAGGTATAAAAGGACCAATGGATTCGATAGCAGCAGAGGCATAGGCTTGGGAAAAGTTTATCACTGATTAGGCTGGTCTCTCGTTATAAAAGTGCTATTAAATTTCAATAAAATGTAACGTATTGTATAAATCATGAGCACCCACTAAAAGACAAGATTGTGGGATTGAACAATTGGGGAAGCCCAAAGGTCACTTGAGGGGAAACCCAAAGCTTTTGGTTGGTTTTGTATAAATATAGGAGAGTTAGTTGTAGAAAGGACTTTTTCCCAGATAGATTTGTGAGAGTATGATGTAAGAAGAACTATTTCCTTTTGCATAAAGAAATTACAAGTTTCCTATTGGAGAAAGCTTTGTGGAAGGTTTCAAATGTTGTGCTATGGATTTGTTAAATGTGAACTATTTAGTTTTCAGCTGTTATCCATTAACTGTGAGATCGTTCTAACTCTTTGAATCGATGTTCTTGTTATGAATGCGCTCTAGTTTATTCTATGAAATTTCCACTATGAGTAAGGAATGTTGTCCATAAAAAATTAGCTATTTGGTTGTTCATATATCTATAAATGTTCATGTGTTTTGAAATAAGTAACAACTATCTGTGATTTTTGTTAATGCATGCACAAAATACATTACTCATTGATGAATAATAATCTTGCTCCTTAGGGATAGGTTAGATAGTTAGTTTTAGTTTTTCTTGCTGTTTGTGGTTTAGATGCGAGAGAGTTAAGATGAGAGGTATGAACCTGCGCATCACATTATGAACGCTCCTGATCATATTCTCTATCAATCTGCATTTTTAGATAGGCACTTTCATCTCATACTTAAATACAAAAACTAAAAACATACACGGTGGACAAGGCCATAACTGGTAAAACCCTTTATTTTTGTTACTTGACCTATGGTAGCCAGACCATAAATCGGACGGATTCCCTATACCAAACAGTAACGGGCTAGTTGGGAACGTTTACTGGGGAGATTCCCTAACTGTTGTTACCTGCGATTTTCCAGGCCTCAACACACCCATACATCCATGAATGAGAGAATCATAAAGATATAACAAAGTAGGTGGCTGGCAAAAAAAATGTTCTCCAATCATAAATCTATTCACCCCAGTGTTGGATGAAGTTCCTCCAACATCAAATGAACCAAATGTTGAGCAAGAAAAACCATGAGACTTCAAGTGACTCAAATGCATATCATAGGTGCATCCATGTAGATGTGCATCATCATAAAGTAACAAAGGATGCTACTGCAAATGTGAATAAGAATGTGCTACAACCATTTCATCATAAAAAGTAAATATAGTAGTTCCATACTCCTCATGTGGCACCATCAAAAAGAACCCTTTCACCCATACTTCATTGAGACTAATGCTGCAAAACATGGAATTGTAGGATGTAGGAAAATGGAATAACTCACCCAAATGATCAAAAAGTTCAGAATTTTCATCATGGGAAGGATCCATATGGGTAGTATCATGCAGATCCTTTAAAAGTGTGAAACCTTTTTCATATATTGGTTCCAATGTAGAGGAATCACGCTCTTCTTTAAAAATTGCATAACCTTCATCAAGAGACAATTCAAGTTCCTCTTCCACCACATCAAGTGCTTGGATCTACTCAAGTTCATATTTAAACACATCAAGCACATTCAATTTTCTACATTTCTCATGATCCACCATGTCATGAGAATCCTCCAAATAATATACCATTTGACAATCTGAAACATAGGAGGAAAAACAAGTGCCTTGCAACTTTTCAAGAAGTTGCTTAGTTTGAATTGTGAGCTTATGAATAGATTCATTATTCTTCAAGTAGGATTCATGTAACCATTAACTAAGTTCAATGACATTTTTTATATCAACAAGAAAAGACATGAAATTACCTTTTATGTTGCACATTTCTCTTTGAATATTCTCCATGTCTTCAAGGAAGGATGGCTCCTTGAAGGAAGTAGCTCTCCAACAAGAATTTGATACCAATTCTCGAGTGTCATGGAGTATTATAAGGGCCTATTGGATATTATTTTCATTCATATTTAAGGACCCTTCAATAAAATGAGGCTCTTGCAAATGAATCTCCTCATCTTGTTCCTTCTTACTTGGACCAACTTCATGAAGCTCAAGTGGTGATGGGGAAGTTGATATTGTTTCTTCTTCAACTGCTACAAGGTATTCATTTTCATGTTTAATGGAAGTTTGTCTTGCAGAAACTCTTTAAAAAGTGATCTATATGTCACCAACATAGAGGTGTGAGCACCCATCAATAGGTACTCCATAGTTCAAGCACTGATTAGTAGAGTTTCTTTGTTTCATATCCAAGGTAGAATGTGTCTCAAAATGATCTTCAGTATTTTCAATAGAAACTTCTTCATACTTATGTGATGTCTCTTCACATTTTTCAGAGTCACTTGGGAGTGAATTTATATCCTCTTAGTGTACTAATTCTTCTACTTCACCTATTTCAGAACTATGTGGTTCATGGGTCTTCTCTTTTTGCTCCTTCAAGCAAGCTGATGCATTTTTCCCCTTGGTTTTCTTAAAATCAATATATTTTTTCCAACTTTGGATAGCCAAAAATTTGAATCCTTTCATAATATTCTTGTTCATGTATTTAAGGATAGGTTCCATTATTTTTATTATCTCGTCACCATCATATGAGGTTCCATTTTCATCCCTAGTCATAGTTTCCCCAAAAATTGCCACCTTCTCCTACTTTTTTTTCCTCTTCAACAAAGCACTTTTGGGTTTCAATATATAATGGTGGTCCCTGAATTATTGTACTCATAAATATCAGACCACATCAGGTTCCAATTTCATGCTCTGATAACACAGTAATGTCCCTTTTTTTGAAATTTTATTAAAATGCCCAATTTTCCAATTTTTCACAATTTTGGCTCTTGACTCGTTTTAGTGTCTTGGTCTCCCAATCAGCCCAATTGCTCCCAAATATTAAGATAAGGTGTATGAATGATATAATAACTTAATTATTATTTTTATGGATGTATTATGGCCCTCTGATAACTTTGAAAGTCTGTACTAAATTTTGAACAAGATAGATGATCTACTGGCAATTTTGGGCTCAAATCCCCCCTGGGGTAAGTGGTATAAATGGCTTCCAAAATGTGTAGAAACCCACTATAATTATTAAATTGAGGAATTTTATGTGTATAATACATTATCATAGACTCATATGCATAACCAATTGACCTCACATGGCTGTTATCACTTCTTTCAATCAGATATAAAAAACTAGTTTTGGACCCTTGGGGAAATGAGGTGTAGTTTGCTCCAATTGCTGTGAAATTCGACCCAATGGCCACATATTATCAGTTAATGAAAATTAAACCAATAATATACTTTAATGAAAGTACATTCATTCATAAATCATCAATATTGTATACATCCATTCGAATCCATCAAGATTACAAGAGTTTACAACAAGGTAGTGGGGAAATGTGGGGAAATGGCACTGTTTCTTCATTATTGAGCAATAATACATGATATTTCTTGGCCTTTTGACCTGAGATATTTATTAACTTAAATATAAGATAATTTACATCAGAATACAAAATACTAGAGCAATATAATCTCCCTCTAAGAGATGAATAGCTCACCAAGTGCGCCTCACTCCATAGAGCTGAAATATGGTGAGAAAACTTGAGATGAAAGGAAGAAAAATATGAAATTGATATGTACATGATATACTGTAGCTATAAAATGTAACTTACGAATATATTGAATCTCCTTGAAATACGTTAGTGTCCTCTCCAAACACCAACTAGGATGAGAATCCTTCACCCTCGAAATTGGCTAAGGCATGAACTAGTCATCCACTAGCTGTCTCTCTTCACAATAAAAATTTTCACAAATGATCAAAAGGTCCTTCTCATGGATGATACCTACATTTTATAAAAAATTATTTGTCTTATAATTTTCCAAATCCATCCATAAACCAAATCCAAGTCGAATTGGTGTGGCTGCTCAAGCTATGACATGTGGCCTATCTCTTCACCTTCCCTCTTCTCCCAAAATCGAGTAGGAGACTCTTGGCCTTATCCAACTCCCATGAGTGCCCTCTAATATGATCTATTTAGGTCTGACATGTCATATATGTCAGATTTCATCCTTCATATCTGAATTGTGTCATAACTTTCATAGAATCTCCATCATTGGTGTCATAGATGTCATAAATGTAAGGGGAATCTAGTCCAAGTGTCTCACTAGCTCCAAAATGACTCTTCCTTTTCCATGTAAGTTACATTTCTTCCCAAATTAGACCTATTATGGATATGGAAAAATTTATTAACCTTATAACTCATCCAATAACCTTTATTATTCCCATGGATTCGAAATTGCAAGAGGAGGTTGCAATTTGGTACCAAATTTCTAGCTTGTGTGGGCCCCACAGTCTCCATGTATCTCCATGCTCAATTTCCACTTTGATTTTTCATTGTATTTATTTATTTATATACTTTATTAAATATTTATGTCATTCTAATGTTCAAACATCATTTATTCCCCCCCTTATTCCAAATCCCAAAGCTTCCACCCCCAACCTAGGAAACTAGTAATTTTTCCTTTTTGGCAATTATTTGATCCTTAGCATCAATTTGGAAAACTCTCATGAATATGGAAAATTTGATTAGTACATTGTGACTCAATGTAAAATTTTGGACATGAAATTCCACATGTCACTATTTCACATTCTGAGTATGCAAAATGTACCATGGAAACTAAAGTCCATGCTCTACCTGGAAAATCTTGCGAAATCATGTTTGGACCTTCCTAGCCCGAGATATAGCAAATCTCCCTAGGTCACTTGTTTATGAGTGTAATCTAGAGAAGGACGGAACCTTAATTTGGGGGAACCATATCTCTTGATGTATAGAGAATCTAAGGCTGAAACGTTTACACAATGTACAACACAAATTTCTCTTTGTCTTGTAAACGTTTTGGCTTCTGATCCTTCTCCAATATCGGGTTATAGCGAAAGTGCTAGAATGAATAAATTCAGTATTCTAGGGTTTTTAGGCATGAAACCCTAATTTCCATTAGCTTCCATTGTAGTTATATTTTGGATGCACAATGAAACTTCTCTGATTTAGAAACTGCTACAACGAACAGATGCACCCTAGTGAGGCAAGTTATCCTAGGCCTCCTTTCTTGATGATCTGTGGAGAGAACGCCTTCAACTAAGAATCCATAGTTTCCACAGTTGCATGGTGCCTTGTTTCAGAGAGGCTCTGATACCATGTTACAATTTTCTTAATATCTGATTAGATTATCTAGGATCTTTATCTGAAAGAATAGCAAGTACTATAAAATCCATAAGATGTAAAATATGAAAAAAAAACAAATATTTTCATCGGAGAAACCATAAAGGAGAAAACCCCACAAACTTCTTCAGAATAGTGAGATGATCAAAAGAAGTAATAAGAAATTTTCAACATCTATCTTTCTCTTGTCCTATGACCATCTCTCTCTCTCAAAACGCCTTAGAGTGTGTATGAGGTGTGTATAAATGAGGGTGAGCGCCTCCCTATTTATACCCTTTCAAGTCACTGACCAAATATAAGACTCGAGCCTACATTTCATCTCACATGGGGCCATAGGGGATTCACTTGTTGACCAATATCCTATCACGTTAGTTCATATTGTGGGTTTTAAAATTATAAAAAATCGAACCAATATATTGCAGGTATTGGGGGGATGAGGGGTTTAAGGTGGGGATGGGTAGGGTGGTTTATAAGGATTGAGGTATAAAAAGGGGTGGGGAGGAGGTTTTAAGTATTGGGAGGGGATTTCAGCAAAAAGAGTTTGGGTCAATATCTCTCAAAATTAAGGGTATTCTTTAATATCCCACGATTGCACATGCTATGTAAGAGGTTCACTAAGTGATGTCCCCATGCATGGGGCCCACTTATCCTAGAGAGAACACAATTACATATTACATGATGTTACACTAGGGACTATTTCCCTGACTTACAACAGAGGTTGTACCTCAAGGTCTAGACATAATTTAGACATCCCTTAAAGGGGTAACACACATCCCCAATGGGGGTACAACAACATACAATGATAATATACATCAGAATATCTTCCAAAGTTACAAATACATCAACACACTAAAGAACATATAAAATTCACCCTTCCGTGGGATTTCTTTGATGGAGCCTCTCAGGACCTTACTTGTGGAGGGGGAGTAGTCCTTTTCCTTTGTCAAAATCATCATTTCAAAATCCAAATGGGTTTATGGATGGAACAAATATTTTTTCCAAACTATTTGCATTAAAACTTCTTCTATGTTTTTCCCTAGAAATAAATTGTTGAAATATTCAAATTTTCAGGGATTTAATGGTTGTTGTCAACTAGGTGAATAAAATTCAAAGTGCAGAAAGATAAATATCAGTCCTCTATTTGAAGAAGTTCGGAGAATTATGGCAAATTTTTACTCCATAACATGTTGTCATGTGTACAGGGAAAGAAACTCTAGAGCAGACAATTTATTCAAATGGGGTCTAATGCTGAGACAAGGAACCTGGAAGATAATAGAGTCTATCTCAGGAGAAGCCTATGAGTTTTATAACAGGTCCTTTCTAGACCCATAGCGGGTTTAATTCTACTCTAAAAACACCTACACACAGATGGGATTTTTGGTCTTCTTTAATTCAAGGGATTTTATGCAAAACTTTCCTATTTCTTTTGGAGGATATATGAGTCTTCTGAGAGACTCGACAATGGTTTTTTGATACCATGTAGCTACAGTGGCACATAAGCAGTTTTGACAAAAATATGAAAATTGTATTTTTTTTCATCTTTGATGTAAAAAGTTAGTATATGAGGTTATTCAGGGACCTTCCAGAACTAGTTGCAAGACATATATCTTGTGTAAACGTATGCATGCATACTTTTTTTCGAGATGTAATCTCTTTGCTTTAATAAAAACATGATTTTTTCTACGGAAAATAATTGAGATACTATCAATTTGTTCCTTTAGGGATCCCCAAAGTGGTACATGAAGAAATGAGGGCCATTTTTCCTATATTCTTTGATGGCTTCAATTAGGGATGGTTAATCTTTTGACTAGTAGTGCTTTCATAAGAACAAATTATTTCAAGGTACAATTTAATTTTGATATTCCTCAATTTGAATCCTTTGGTAACAAATAAAATATAACTAGAATAAATTAAACCACAAAATCCTTTGGCACAATAATCATGTATGTCATACTATTAATAAAGAACAAGGATGGTAACTTAAAGGACATACAAAAGTGGTGTGACCACCACCAAATACCTTGGAAGAATAATAATGAATACCACACTAGATAGTCATTATTGGTTGAGCTAAAATACTCGGGCACTAATTTTGGCCCAACTACACAATATTCCACAGATTGAGGAAAAAGGATCATCCACACAAAATCTAGTGTTATTATCATCACCATAAAGTTGCATCCACATGAACTCAAGGAGTCGAAGGAAGGAGAATGCCTATTATGATCACATTTATGGGATAAGGGGACACTATTGTAATTAATTATTAACGGACTCAATCAAAATAACTTATCTCAATAAAGGTCATCAAGAATATAAATTTACCAACTACAATATTTAAGCCCCATTCATACACCATCGATTGGGGTTTAAGCTAAGGATGAGACATCCATGCCACTCAACCACCTATAGTATGAGATCAATCCATTCATATTTAAAATGTTTTGTAATTTTTCCACACTTGTAGTGTGTGATTTTTGTTTAGGACAAGCATACATGCCAAACTATCAGGATTTCTAATAGTCTAGGCCTCATAGTGTCAATGTCACCTTAGGATATCATCTATATAAGATACTAGAGTTATCTCCCAATTTCACAATCTCTTTGATAATGAATAAGTAATGTACTAATATAGTATCTCAAATTGGGACATATTTTCTC
Organism: Pseudotsuga menziesii; assembly: GCA_001517045.1. Taxonomy (NCBI): domain Eukaryota; kingdom Viridiplantae; phylum Streptophyta; class Pinopsida; order Pinales; family Pinaceae; genus Pseudotsuga; species Pseudotsuga menziesii. Next base: position 388,207 of record LPNX010691763.1, on the reverse strand, counting down.
TTCATGGTCTATCCAAATGCAACAATGAAAATTATTTTGAGCACCTAGTCCTATGCAACATAAATAGGTAGATCAATTATATTGTCCCCTTAGGACACCCACCCCTAAAATGTTTCCTTGGAACCCTTAAAAGAACAAATATTTATGCAAATCAACTTTATACACCTTATATTTAATGAAATTTTATACTTGTCTATTGAGTCCCTTCTTTTCCTTGTCGTAAACTCCTAGTTTCGTTAGGCTCCATGGGCCTAAAGGAATTTGCACCTTACACTATCACCTAAATATACCAAAAATTTCCTATTTTCCCTAATTTCTTGAATTGATTTTGCGAGAAAAGTATAAACAATAAGAATATTCATAGTCTGAGGGGAGATCAATGGTGACATTGAAGTGAGATCCATACAAGAGTGGATAAAAAACCCTAAATTCTTATACCTTAGCCAACATTCATTTTCCCTAAATGGTTGAAAAGACACACACCAATAGAAAATTAACAAGTCATGTCAATATGTGCAATATATTAGCTCATGGGGGCATGGGTCTTAAATCATCATGAATTTTCTACATTGTTCTCACGAGATTGGGACTAAAGGGGGATCTTGGGTTCCCAAATCATCATGAACAATGCATTAAATTCCCTTGATATATATTGATGGTCCATATCCACTTGTGATCATTTGTGAAGAACATGTTTCGGGAACTTGACTTACCACAAATCACTATATTGATTTTGTAGGATACACATTGAAAACCTATTCTCAATAGCAAGGTTTGATCACTCTAATGCAAACAATTTTAGTGTTGAAGGAATAAACAATGGTTAATGGAAAGGGAGGTTCCTCTTTAAGTAATTATACAAAATCCCCTTTCCTAATAAAAAATAGACACCTGGAAGGTCATTTTCAATGATTTTAGGATTTAATACTACTTTTGCATTAAACAAGAAGGTCATGGATTTAAAATATACATGTTCACTACATTATGGAATTAAAACGAAGTCAATATGCTTTTCCTACATTTAAATAATTACTTACGGAGTGTTGTAGATATAAATTTTTGATCGTATAATAACTTGAAAAGAACATTTATTTATATATGTCAAGTCTAGTTATGCTTGTCCCAAGTTTTTGACGTTATGAAGTGTCCATATCTCTTTTATGGCTTAAAATTGATGGAGTAATGACCTATATCTTTTTTCCATGTATACTAGCATTTTCACCGAGAGGCACAAAGAAACGCCATGAGAGTAAAAATATTTAGTGTTTCCGCAACTGAATGAATGATATGCTGATTTTATTTAACAAAACTCATTTTGTTGTTCGGAGTTCTACTTTCCACAGTACGGAATGCAGAATTCGCAAAACTAATTGTCACATTTTATTTTCATATTGAAGTTGCACATTCCGCATTACATAATATGGGAAATTGGAAAATAGATAAGTATGTCCATCAATTTAACAGAAACGCAAAAGAGATTTAATAACTTATCAACTCAAATTACTATTGATCAAGTATTCAGGACATTCTAGGTTAACTTGTATCTAGAATGTCAATTTAAATATAAATATCGATTATAGTATTCGCTATAGAATCATTTGCAGAAATAGATAAAAGTTTTAATTCAATAAATTCATTTTAAAACATATACACAGATCATAAGTATAGAAAAACCAGAACTATAGATCAGTGCGTATAAATATGAAAAGGAGAATCAATATTTATCAAATAAACTTGACTAAATAAATAAAAAGACATTCAAGAATAACATAGTTGTATTAATAAAGGTCTGCAAGAAATTACAACTCTGTGTTATCACTAAAAGATGCACCTTGACTACATAAGGAGCATGGCTAGTGAATCTTAAAAATTGGTTTAATGGGTAACTGAGCTGATAGAGTGATGGAGGTATAACAGTACAAAGATCAGGCTGGGTTTAAAGATCAAACAGCATGAAATGTATCACTGTAAAATACAGTAATAGGAAAGACTACGAGCATGAATTTATAAAGGACTGAACCAAATTTTGTAATTGAGAATTTACAGATAATTGCATATTAATCATAAAAATATTTCAATGGATTGATAAGACCAAACACAATACAAAATCATGATAATATACAATTCAATTATTAAAGCAAAATAGGCTCAAATGATCATAATCATTTTAAAGCAGTCATTTCATATTAAGATATACAAAATGCATACAGTAATATGACCTCTAATATATCCTTAGCCCTCTCGGCTGGAACTTTGTCCTCTAACTAAAGCTCCATGTATATATAAAAGAATAGAGATTCATCATGAGAAACAGTTCCCCTATTCCTTTACATCTCTCAACAAAATACCTATGAGTCATCATATAATATTGTTTATAAACAAAAATATTCTAATGACTGAAGTCATGATAATCCCTTCGTTTCCTCCACGTAAGCTGAAGATTTGTTAATATGATTACATTTGATGAAGCCTTCAAATTTTTTCTTTAACCAAGGATCTCATCGGGCAGTTGTTGAGAACATCTTCTAATTTCAAGGAAAGGTTAGTAACCTCCTCCATCTCTCTTGGCTTGTTTATTAAGCAACATATTTGTGCCTTTCATGTATGATACATTCGAGCAACAATTTTGAAATGGAGTATTTCCTTTGCAAAAATATGTCCATTATTTTAAATATTTAGCCAAAAGCAACATAAGTCTCAAAAATGTCATCCAAGGTCCTAAACATTTCAGTTATTAAATCATGATGTTCTTGATTGACCTAGATAGCCAAATATTGAAACTCTTGCTGAGAGAACCTAAAGAATGTAGAGGAAGCTGCACTTGTAGTTGCATCTTCACAGTGTTTTACCATTCTGCAATTCATCCTGGAGAGAGGTATTCTTGTTGCATTTGTAGTTTTTTCATTCTGCAATTCATCCTAGAGAGAGGTATTCTTGAGCTGCAACTATTTAAACTTGTCTTTAGATGCTTTCTCCATATTTTCCACATGAGTTTTATGCTCTCTCTTGAGCTCATCTAGTTCTTCCTCCAGCCTCTTGATTTCTTATTTCCTTTTGTCAAACTCCTTGTGAGAACTGCACCAAGGTTGGCACCTATGAAAGCACCCAAAATTGTGGCTAAATCCACTACATCAATATAAGGGTCACCAGACTATTGAGTCCATATTATTTGATTGGTGACAGGTGCAGACAAATCACCATGATTCCTACTTCTCTTCTTTCCTTTCCTTATCACTGCCTTGGAGGACCTACTATAATAGTAATCTTTGAGAGGGACTACATTGTCTTCATCAAACTCATCCACTGATTGAGTAAATGAATAAGTTCCACTCACTGTTGAAACTAGTGAGGATTTCTAAGTAATGGTGGGAGGTGGTATAGGCATGGTAATGTGGGAAGTAGGGAAGGGAGAGGAGAGGCTCTTATCATTTGTGGGTTTATATATTGGAGAAAGGGTTTGTGTAGAGGCTCTAAATAGTGGAATACCAATGTTAATGGCTGAGAGTGTTGATGAAGGTAATAACCCTCTCAGGAATAACAGAAGATGACAAAACAAATGAGGGTAAGTGCAGAGGAATAGTGAAATATTGGGTTCCTGCAATAGTGAATGGAGGAATGGGATGTCGTTCTGGGATTATTGGTATGGAAACAGGTGGTGAGATAAAAGAGTGATACAACTAGGATAATGAGGATGATGGGGTCACCCCAGAAGGAAAAGTGCAAATAGTGTGGATGGATGAGAGGAGGAGCACTGTAGTTAATGAAACATGAGCATAAGTAGTTTCCGGGATCTTGGGATGTGGAATGGAATCTTGCACTTCATTATCACTGATCAAATCTAAAAATGTCTGTAAAGGATGAGTAACTTCCTCGATGATAGGAACAGATGAATGCATTTCTTCGTCAGCATTAGAGTCAATAAGATTAATGGTGGGTATCTGAGAAACAATCACCTAAATCCTCTGCTTTTCAAATGGCTTAATATCAACTTCTACTTTTTCATCACTTTCCTAGGTAAGTGTAGTAGTCACCTAAATGTTAGAAACAGGCTTGTCATTTGCAGCTACTTGATTATCCAATACAGAATTTATGTGTGCCAATTTCTACTTTGACTACTGAGAAGTATGCATCATAGCCTTCAGCTGCCGAGAAACTGTCACCCATGGAAGATATTCCATAGGATATTTGCCCTTATTTCCATCTATATAAGTCACTACTGATAGAAATTTTGTTTGCTAGGCTTCGTTCTCTTCCTTGTCCTTCTTAACCTTTTCAAGTAGATTAAGTTCCATAGCTCTGTAGCTCAAAATCCTAGCTTTAAGCTCCTACTGATATTGTAAAATGTGGCTCTGTTCCTTTTTGTTCTTAGCCCTACCCATGAACTCAAAAAATGTATTCACCCCCTCATAAATAGAGTCATCAAGGATTTCTTCATGAACATACCCACCCTTGATATGGTTCTTCTTGTAGCGGGCATCAAGAAACCCCTTAGGGTCATGTCTCCTTTTAATAGAAAAGCCAAGCTTCAAAGAGGCTATTTGATCACCTAACACTGTATCCCAAGTTGAACTTGGGATGTCCAATGATCCAAGATTCAGAGGAAATTTAGGCCAGCCTTTCCTCTTAGGAGCAATAAGTTTCCTATAGACACCATTAGTGACGGTCTGGAAATAGACCTCTTCAAGAACTAGCCTTTCATGAACTATCTTGGGAAACATATGAACAGTATTGCCACCCCAAACTCTAATATATGAAAAAGACTCACCGACATACTAGTTACCCATTGTGGCAATGAGAGCTCTGGCTTTAGCTGAAAAGGAAGGAGCTTCCACTTTGAATATCTTGAAATAAATGGTTCCCATGAAGTGTTCATAGATGTCATAGAAGGAAGGAATATAGTTGTTATCCCACAATGTCGAATAGTAAATTGGTACAGGAGGGGTCGGTAAGGTCCAATTCCATCCCAAGTGGGGATATTGGAATTCTGTGCAGAATATGTCAATAATAAAGGCTGAAAAGAATAAATTGGGCTTATTTTGGGCAGTATCCTTTTGATAATTCTGAATAGCCATTTTAAGCTCCAACGACAAGATAGAATCCCATGGGAAAGACTCACTAGTAGTTAGGACGTGATGGGTCACCGGAGCCCATTCAACTTTAAAAAAAGAGCAATTAGGAAGACCATAAAGCTTGCATAACATGGATATCAGTAAATAATAAGGTTCTGTAAACTAGGTGACAGGGTACAGGTCGTCAGGCCTCGGCGAGAACTTATTAATTTTATTCATCCAGGATTTTAGCATTTCATTAAAATTGTACCTAGTTTTTTAGGATTGGGTGTACTTTGCGTTGAGGGGTTGTATAGGTAGTTTAATACCATAAGATTTGATAAACACCTCAGGATGAAAAGTGGCTAGCTTTGACCCTGCATTATCATTAAAGGACTGACATTTAGGGTTTGCATTGTCCACAATCCATTTAACTCGGTCAGTGTAAGGGAAGATAGAGGGTTTGGCAGCGATGGCATGTAGACCTGAGTCCCTAATTTTTTGATATGATGACTGGTTGTTCTGAATGTCTGGGAGGTTGTCATTATAAAAAACTGAGTAGATTCTAGACTAGTCAATTTGGTAAGTTTCAGTGACTCTACCACTAGTGTCGAAGAAAAAGCCAAAGTTTGGGTCTTTTGTCAGCATCTGTTTGTGGGTGCTCTTGCAGTGAGTGGTTTGAGCCATTCTTCAAATTGAAAAAATCTGTTTAAAATGTTCTTTGGTAAAAAATCGCAATGAAAAATCACACAGTAAATTAATTCGTAACAGTAAAAATGGTAAAGAAAATATAAAGCACCTACTTATATATAGATTTTCCACGGGTCAAATTTAGACTGTAGGAGAATGATAAATAAATGGTTGGGATTAAATCTTGTGGAATACAGGATCATAAGGAGAGATTTAAATTATATTCACCATCCCACAACCCACATTCTGCAATTGCGGGATGTGGGATTAGAAAGTACCAAAATTTTATTGAACCCTTTCCGCAATCTGCAATCCCACAAATTGCGTGTTGTAGAAACACACAACAAAAAATATTAAATCAAACTACTTCTCGCATTCTGCAATTTTCGGGATGCATGTTGCGGGTTGCAGGATGACAAAATGCACTCATAAAAAATCTTCTGTTGCCACAATTTGATAAAGCGACAGTAAACAATTAAACAAGTAAATGAGTAGGAAACCAACTTGAAATCAACCGGGACTGTAAAAAATTTCCTTGGTAAAAAATCACAGTGAAAACACATGCAACAAATTAATTAGTAACTATAAAAATGGTAAAGAAAATATAAAGCACCTTCTTATAAATAGATTTTCCACGGGTCAAATTAATACCGTAGGATCATGATAAATAAACGAACAGTATTAAATCTTGTGGAATACAGGATCAAAACCAGAGATTTAAATTATATTCACCATCCTGCAACGCGTATTCCATAATTGTGGTACATAGGATTATAAAACACCGAATGTTATTGAACCCTTTCCACAATCCGCAATCCCATAACTACTTGTGGGTTGTGGGTTTCAGAAAGACAAAACAAAAATCTTAAATCAAACTACTTCCCGCAAGTCGCAATCCAGAATTTGCGGGTTGCAGGATGACAAAATGCACCCATAGAAAAGCTTCCACTGCGACAATCCACATTGCAGGCTGCGGGTTGCAGGACAAAAATATTTGCAAACATAAAATCAACTTTCCGGAATCCACATTGCGAGTTGCGGGTTGCGGAAGTACGAATTTTTGGGGAAACGTTAGTTCTTTTTGTAGCTCATGAAAACATAAGAAACATGCATACAATTTCAAAAATTTTAAAGAGCATGAGAACCCTAAGGATACGAAAGAACCCAAACATTGCTTTAGCATATAAAAATTGGGGCTCGCATGTTTTACTAGATAATACATGGGATCTGTTGAAGCTATGACACCGCCCTTATCTCATTTGTTTGTTTTTCCCTAGATCCACGGTATAGATATGTTTTGCAGTGGAGGTTTTGGCTATATAGCGTGTTTGAGATTTTTAGGTTTTTACTATTTTTTTATCTACAATTTTACTCTTCCTATTGATTTTTATCGTATTTTATTTTTGCTGCACCTTACATCTGTCACTAGTTGTGGAAGGTTTCTATCAGTAAGTTAAGTTCTTACGACCATTTATGTTGTTATTTGTACACTTTAGTAAGTTTTGACCATATTTACGGAATTTTGAGCATAAATGGCATCTCCCATGCCCAGAAACAAGAGGTCAAAAATGACTCTGCAAGAACAAAGGTCCAAGGACCCAAATGCCATAATCTTTACAGAAACTAGTGGGTGAATTTTTGAAAACCTGTATTTGGACTGGTCGAGAATTTATTCAACTTTCGATAATGATGATTTCTCAGCTATTGCTCATGAGAATCCGGTTTACATCAACATTAAGAGTTCAAAGCTCCATCTAATTGCCGCTAGACCCCCATTTATACCCTACACAGACATAGTGAAGTGGGCACTCAACCACACTAAGCCTGAAGAGTGAGTTTTCAATGATTACATTGGTGTTTTTCTGGCCTCGTTCAAACCTGAAATTTTTTCTATGGCTTACGCTCTCAGTCCATTGATGAAGTAGTATCTTGTTTCAATTATGAACATGTGGTAAAATCATGGATGGAAAACCCTACCATTTTTAGTCCACAACGAGGTATTGGCTACCCTACTTCATCGTTCAGGGAACCATTTTCACTACTGGCCACTATGTTCTACCGATTGTATGGTGAGGAAAATTGCACACATTTCAAAGAAGAGTGGGTTCCGACATCCCAAAACATTATCCTTATAGGTGAGTGGTTCAATTGGGATAAAATATTATCTGTTAACTTGCAGCATCAAATTGAAAAATACGTGAAATTCGGGTCAAGCAAAAAAATGAAATTTTACATGTCGGCCTATGTTATGGATTTTTTTTGTCTGAATTCGACATTTCTTGATATAGGTTGGAATTGGTAGAAGAATTTTCCACTGGTTCATATTTATTGTTCTTACATGTGGGAGGACAATTGTGTTCATCATATATATGAGATCTGCGACCTTTTCTTAGGGTCCATGTATCATAATATTTTTAAAGCCAATGCTCCGACATTTTCAGCAAAAAATAGGGCTTTAATTACTCTTCAAGAAGATTGGTATGTTGGGGAATATTTCTCTTATTTCATAATTTGGGGAAGAAATACCGTTCATTTGTTGTCGAGAATCATTCTAGACCGAATGGTTTTACAAGAATTTTATTTTCAAACGGTCATTGATGGTGCTTATCCAAAATTGTCTAAGAACAAGAGGAAGGGTTGGCCTAGGTTTCCTTTGTCTCTAGATTGTTTGGTTATACATAATTCTACCCATGCAACTGTGTTGGGTAAGGAGATTACAATTATGAAGCTGGGAGAAGCTTCCAAAATGATGCACAATCCTAAGGCTTTCCTCGTTACCCTTTTTGCTCAAGAAAAGGCTAAGTTGAATTATACACATGAATATTTGCCAAATGATTCCATGTACATGGGATTTGTTGATTTTTGAGAAGCATTGGAAAATATCACTAATCCATAGGTTAAATCTCATGTTTTCCAACATCAGAAAGAAATTAAGGAAATGACCCTTTATATTAGAAGATCAAAATTTGAAGCAGAGGATAAGCTTGATTGGGAAAACATGGAAAGATAAGTAAGACAAAAGGAAATAGCAGCTTCTGCCCTAGCATTGCAGTTGAAAGAAAAATGAAAAGCTATCATAGAAACCCATGGCAGCGGTAAGTCTTCACAATAGATGGAAGTTCTTAAAAGAGGGGAAGCATTTAAACTAGTTCTAGCCAAGCTCAATGCTCAGCTTTGGACATATGTTTAGGATCCTGAAGCTGAGCCATAAAAGAATAAAACTAAGCTTGTTTGTCAACAACCAGAAGTTCTTGAAGCATTAGTGGGTCAAATAGAGAAAACACCTTAGCAGGTAGCCATGGATCAACAAAAATTGCAGATAGGTCCACCTATCCTTGAAGAGAAACCGCGTCTCCAAGCTTCTCTGATTCGACAGGTTGACCCTGAATCTGAGCATGAGATTGAGATCCATGAAATTGATAGTGATATAGAGGAGGAGGCTAGAAACCCCACTTGTCCTGTCAATATTGTTACCTTGAGGATATCATCTATTCTTGTTTTAGAATTTTCGGGAGATCTTTTTCATGCTTTATTATCTCTATCCTCTTTTTCGCATGTGGATTTAAAGCCTATTGTCAAGGAAATTTTTAGAGACCCATTAGTATCAGCATAATTTCCTAGTGATGCTCCCCCTCCCTTTCCACGTGTTTCTTCAATTCCCCATACATCTGAGCCTCCCACCACATCCTTTCATATCCCTTTTTCCCAGGTGGAAAATCATTCTATATCTACTATCCCTTCTACAGAAACTAAAAAATATATTCCTCCTTCTTCCACTTCCCTCATATCTATATTCTCTCCTTCGGCCTTGGAAATTTCTCCTCTTAATGTAGAAATTGCGGTGTCACAATCAGAACATCAGTCAACAAGCTCACCCGAAAAAGAAGCTGTGTCATCTAGAGAAGAGATAGCAGATTTTGGAGAATATGCAACTATTTGCTTAGGGAAATATTATTGAAGCAAGAAGAGGAAGGCCATTTTGAATAAAGTTTCAAAGAGGACAAGAGAAGGCATGCTCAAACATGTGCTTACGCTTGATAAAATTGTCTAGAAAACTGATGCTCCCAATGAAAAGCAAGGAGCATTAAATACGACAACTGCTATTGGAGCTTTTGTAGGTGCTAACTATATCTCAGTGTCACAATTGACTAAAGATCTCTTCAGTAAGGAAGATGAACTACATAAATCAAGAAAGGATCTGGATGCATCTGAGCCATGTCACCTTAAGGATATTAAGTTCCTTAAAGAAGAGCATCAATATAAACATACACAATGGGAAAAAAGTTTGAGAGCGTGAAGCATCAGCTTGAGAAATTAGAGATTGTGAACAAGAAACAAGCTGATCACAATTATACCTTAGAGAATCAAATGAAACATGTTAGGATTATTAATCTTCCCTTTTCCAATTCGGTCATATGTCTAAATCAGGAGTCATGTCTAAATCGGGAGTACTTCTAGTCTATTTTTAGTCACTGGCACCATTGGGTCCACTTGGCCTAATTGGGGCACATGTTCTAGTTACTAAAGTGTGGGGAACACTAATTGAGGCCTAATTCCACTAATTTTACTTGCATGCATTAGTTTAAGATCCTCCTATCTCAATCCATACAAATTACGAGCCACTGGGAGTGCTGATACCAACCAAGGTCAGTTGAGTTGAGTTGGTGACTAGTCAAGCTCAGTTAGGAGTCAGTTACATCCAGTTCTAATCCCTCACATTCGTTTGTACTCAGTTAACGCTAGGATTGCATGGTTGCATGCAGGTGAGGCGCATTTACTCACCTACCTCAGTCAGTTAGACTAGTTAACACTGAATTAGAAAATTGATTTGTGATTTAGAACTCTGATGAACTCCAATAATGATTTAGACAAGGTCAGTTAACCATTCAGTTAAGTAGAGTCTAATCAATTTGAATTTTATCACATGGATTCAAATTGCATGTGGCTATTTATCCATTGTAATTCATTGCAATTATTATCTAATTACTTTTTGATTAATGAAAGAATTCATAGTTGCAAGACATTTTTTCACTATTTCATTCTTCAATTGCTGAGTAAATTGTGTGATCTATCTTGTGAGTTGTGTGTTGGTCCATAGATCTATGTGATCAATTTAATATGATATCAGATCCTCATAAGGACAAGGCACTTCTCCTACTATAGATCCATACTTGGATCAAAAAAAAAATTGAGCAAATTTGCTCCTTCCAGTACTGCAACAGAAGCAGAGAATTTACCACTTAATATCCCAAGTAAAGGAATTGTTGATCAAGCTTGCTTGATAAATTATGCTGGGTGTGACGAAAATTCCAAAAGTGCAGACTATTTTTTTCTGTTTGATTGTGTGATTTATAGGTTTATCAGTCTCCTTCACTACATTCACTACAAGCAACTCAGTCTCCTTCACTGCATTCGCTACAACAGCTTAGTCCTCTTCTTTGCATTCTAAATGGCTGCTCCAATGGATCTTCTCACTCCTTTAAACTACCACTAGTGGAAGGGGGACATGGAGATTTTTCTACACTCCAAAAGACTCTTCAGACTCACAATGGAGACAGAGAAAGAGCCAATTCATTATGTTGACAAAGAAAAGTACTAGAATAGGCTTGATGAATCCTACTGATGCTTGTGCCTCTCAATATTGCGAGACCTTCTCTTCCACATAAATGGATTAAAGACTCCCAAGGATATTTCTTCCTTATTTGACAAGAAGGATGATCTAAGGATCTATCAGCTGGAGAATGAGCTGATATCTCTCCATCTAGTCAATTTCGAAACACTAAATGACTTCTTCACAAAATTCAAGCAACTAGTGTTCCAATTGAAGTTGTGCAAGGTTGAGAAGGAGGATGATCAACTCATCCTTGTCATTCTCTCCAAACTTGGTGTAGAAAATTTAGTCTTTGTATCAATGTTTCATTCTGTAAAGCTCTATACTCCAAACTGGAAGATGACTACTCTTAACTCTTTCATTGAATCTCTCACTCAGGAGCATGAAAAGTTAATCCAAATGGGGATCATTCTATCCTCCAAAGATCACGAACTTGTTGCAGGAGTACCTAAGGTAGTGAATGATAAAGGTAAGCAAAAGGATGAGTCTACTGTAGAGGAAGAGGAGTCAAAAGAGCCTTCAGGTTTGAAGAGAAGAAAACAGAATGGAAAAGGAAAGATACTCTGTTCTTACTGTGGAAGGGGATTTCATCCAGAAAGCACCTGCATGAGAAGAAAAATTGATGAAATGTCTCTTCTTCTGAATAAACATAACATTATTGTACCTTCTAGCACAAGGAATGCTAACCATAGAAAATAAACTGAAGAATATGAAGATACATGCCATGCACTGAAGGCTAGCTGCTCAACAACACATGCCTTCCTCATTAATTTTGGAGCTTCCAATCATATGGTTGCATCCAAATAATCATTCTCTTCTTTACAGTATTTTGATGGTCCTAGTATTTAGATGGGAAATAACAGTAAAGTTCAAACCAAATGGAAGGGCTCTATCAATATTTAACATGGAAAGTTCAAAGATGTGCTTTATGTTCCCTCCCTAGATGTAAACCTGTTATCTGTATACCAGATGAATCGTGCTGGCTCTCTAAAGCGAGTCATATTTGGTCCTGACTTAGTGGAGATCATAGATATCTCTACTGGGAACATCATAGTGAAGGGTGCTGCAAATCATGCCTCCAAGGCATATGAGTTCTCACACTTCATGCCATTTTCAGAACCAATGCACTCTCAACAACCACTTGCAAGGGAAGGTAAAAATATTTCATCTACTTCTTTTGCAGTTTCCACTAGTATTGCAGATCCAACTGTATCAGTTTATGAGATTGAGATTTAGTGTGATTCAAAACCAGATGCAGTCCCTACTTCCAAAATGGAAGATAGGAAGATGATTGGAAAACCATATGACACTCAGAAGGGAAAGACCCTTGTGCTATGTAATGCTATATTACCCCCTTTAGAGAGATGCAATAGAATCCCTATAGGATTCTACATGGAAAGGGATCAATCTCACTGCATTCAGAAGAATAGAGTTGATCACACACCTCTTCAACCAACAAGAGACAAATGTTACATTCCTCCTTCCTTCAATTATCATTTTGGGAGAAGATGGAGAAGTCTATATGCCAGGCCCTAGGATACCTATGCACAGAACATCATGCATGCTGCTTCACTACATCACAGAGATTGCAACAACACATTTTCAAGTTTTTCAAACTTGAATCACGATTCCACCTACTTAGTTAGAGGGGGGGATTTTTCCCATGTGGTTTTTTCCCCGACCCTTTGTATTGAGAAATCACTTTAATTTACATATTTTCCAAGTTATCATTCAGGGGGGGTGTTAGGATTATTAATCCTCCCTTTTCCAATTTGGGCATATGTCTAAATCATGAGTCATGTCTAAATCGGGAGTCCTTCCAGTGTCTTTTTAGTCACTAGCGCCATTGGGTTCATTTGGATCACTAGCACCAATGGGGCACATTTTCCAGTTACTAAAGTGTAGGGAACACTAATTGAGGCCTACTGCCACTAATTGCACGTGCATGCATAAGTTTAGGAGCCTCCTAGATCAATCCCTATAAATTAGGAGCCATTGGGAGTGCCGATACCAACCAAGGTCAGTTGAGTTGAGTTGGTGACTAGTCAAGCTCACTTAAGAGTCAATTATAGTCAATTCTAATCCCTTACATTCAGTTCTACTCAGTTAGTGCTAGGATTGCATGGCTACATGCAAGTGAGGTGCATTTACTCACCTAACTCAGTCAGTTAGACTAGTTAACATTGAATTAGACACTTGAGTTGTGATTTAGAACTCTAATGAACTTCGATAATGATTTAGACAAGGTCAGTTAACCATTCAGTTAAGTAGAGTCTAATCAATTCGAATTTCCTCACATGGATTCGAATTTCATGTGGCTATTTAGCCGTTGTACTTCATTTTAATTATTATCTAATTACTTTTTGATTAATGAAAGCATTCACAGTTGCAAGCCATTTTTGCATTGTTTCATTCGTCAATTGCTGAGTAAATTGTGTGATCTATCTTGTGAGTTGTGTGTTGGTCCATAGATCTATGTGCTCAATTTAATAGAACAATTACAAATATCTTCATCTTCCTCATCATATTCAACATTAATAGTTGAAGAATTTAAACAGTTGACTTGTAGGGTAAATGAGGAGTATCATCAATGCATGACAAACCTGTATACATGGTTGTGTGAAATATAGGAACTTTACAAAACATTTGAATAATAGTCACATGTCCTCGAGGATTATTATACTTGAAAAACTGTGGTAATTAAGGCATTGGAAAATATGACTGGCTGGAAAATACATATGAGAGACAAAGGAAAGGATATTCCAATAATGGATAAACTTCAGGTTAAGAATTTCAAAGTGACTTTTGAAACTTGGGGAAGCATTTGCGATGCAATATGAAGCATCATCAAAGATGGCCAGGAAGCATGCAAGTGTAGGTGGAAAGCTTCAGATGTTTTATTCAATTTCTTAGGCTTGCCTATGCTAGAACCGATCGAAGACGCATCGTCCCCCAAGATAAAATTAGATGAAGTTAAACAATATTGTGTTGTAGCCAAGAAGATAATTCATCGTTTGACTCAGATTAAGATGGAAGACATTTCAATTTGGATCGAGAAATCTTATTCTGCGATAGTTAGGATAGAGGTTTATGTTGGTAAATGGAAAACGATGAAGAAGAGGGATATTTCATCCGAGGTTTTGAGGGCACAAATACATCTGGAATAGGATAAATCCCAGGACATTCGTTTCTTGATGGACTTAGATGCCAAGTGGCGTTCCTTCCCCGGTCAAAATTAAACTGTTTGATATTGTAACCCTACATGTTGGGAATATTGTTTTGTTGTAATACTTGGTAATGTTATTTAAAGGGAAAATTTTTCCAAGTATGGGAGAGCAATTGTTTGGAGACTAAGCATAGGAATGTGTGAATGTCATACATGTTAATGAAATTACAGTTATTCATGCTTTCTTTCATGGTTGTTTGTAAAATGTTTGTTAACAAATTATAGTTATTCTTCTATTTTTATTGGCTTGTTGATTATCATTGGTATGTTAAAGCAATGTTACCTGGTATATATAAATTTGTTTTATTCTATTTCATATATCGTAAATGAATGGTTTTGTTTAACTTATGTCATTTATTATGTTCATGTCTTTAATTAGTATTACTTCTTGAATGTATTGAATATTTTTAAGGCTATTCATAAACCTTATACAATATTTGCTTTGAGATTTATTTCAAGTTGGTTGTAGAGACTAATGCTAACTTGAATAGTTCCATGTTAAGAAAATAAATCACTTTTACCTTTATCTTTTCAATTATCGAAACCTGGTTTCATGCTGTATATCAATTTAGTCAAGTGGGGAGTCTATCATTGAAACTCTAAAGAACAGTTTTCCAATCACCAGTATTGAAGAACGACAATGAAAGATATATCAAGAAATATTTATAGTTTTGGAAACATTGTAATGCTTTGCAATTGAATAAGATAACACTATTAGTTATGTAATGTTTTGTGGTTTTTTATTAAATTTGTTTTATCAATTTTGAGTTATTCTTCAGTATTTGCGGTATATTGATTATAGGCTGTGGATGTATTAAATGTGTTGATTTATGTATTGAGTTTGCATTACAATCTTGAAATATCAAATGTGCAATGAGTAATTATTTCCTAGCTATCAATTATGTATCATAACTGGGCTACTTAAAAGCTTTCATAATTACTATTTGAGTTTGCTAAGACAGTTTAGTCTAGAAGCCAAATATTTCAAATTTTATTGGATCTTTATTGAAACAAAAGTATATATTTTACATCAACAAGTGACCAAAGAAAAATAGTCCATTTATACAATAGATAATGAGAATTTTCAACCATAATTTTGTTTTAAAGACTTTGAAGCAAGTAAGATTTCCTCTTGTTTCCTACGTTGGACATATTGATTTCCTTGCATTCAAGAGTATCTGGAAAAAGAGGAAGGTGGAGAAATGCGTAGGCCTGAAAGAGATGTAACTCTTTATATTGCAATGAATGTAAGCCCTTGTCTATCAATTTTTCCAATATCTATTGTTACATTTTGTAGGGTCATACCTTGGGATTTATGAATTGTTAAACCCCATGCCATACAAAATGGTAGTTGTCTACAGGATCCTCTTGTTATTGAAAATATTGGAACATAAGTAGGGTTAGAAGAATACCATAAGGTTCCTTTGTAATGGAGGAATTCAACAACAACAAACGATGGCAAGGTAGGAGGTTGCTCATTTGAGTTGTAGACAATATCAATGAATTTTCCAAGTGAGCCATTAACAAGTCCTGCTTGAACCCATAAATTAGCAGTTAACATGACTTGTTGACCAACAACAAGAAGAACCTTTAATGCCAATTGTTCGTCATGAATGTACTGATGGGAATTTTGGTTCCTTTGTTCTACAAAGCAATGTGCAATTGGAATATTAAGTTGTTTCAACATGTGTTTGTTGTGTAGTGAAACAGAGATATTTGTGGGATACAAGTGGATAGATTGTTCAAATGAAGAATTTTTGACATGTGAAAGGAATGAGGTTGTTCTTTGCATTAGGAGTGCCCAGTATTCAACAGCTGGTGTTGCATTTCGAAGGTTTAGCAAGATTTTTCGAAAGGCAGTTTAAGAAGTACTATTTCCTTGTTGTCAAAAAATTGTTTCGAGCGTGATAAAAGTATCAAATGTACGCCAAAGAGAAGTTCCAATGGATGAGCCTACATACATGGGGATGTATTTTACAGGAGGTAATTGTCTGAAGTCACCAAGAATAATTATGGAGAAAACACCAAATGGGATTGTACACTGGCATAAGCATCCATCAATTTGAGTTAACATTTTTGGGCCAATAAATCTCATTTCATCTATGAGAATATAGCGAATATGGCAAAGTTATTCTTGAAGTTTTGAAAGGGATTGGCCTTAAAGAGGGTGCATTTCACCAATGGGTATTCGAAGAGAAAAATGTATTGTATATGCATGTATGTTAAAAGAAACAACACCAGTTGGAGCAAGGAGAAGAAGTGGGGTGGCATTTTTTTCAAATGTAGTTTGAAGTGCAAATTTGAGGTAAGATTTTTCAGTTCCTGCAGTACATTGAATCATGAGTTTTAGCGGTTGAGCATATGTAGTGTTTCTGAAATGGGACATGACAAGATCAATGGCTATGCATTGTGTCGGAGACAAGCAATTAGGTGAATTAGAGACGGATGGGGTGTCTTCATGTAGTTGGATGGACAAGATATTGAGGTCAATGAATGATGTTTCCATCTCATGCAAATGGGTGGGTATATTGTTATGTGACCAATTGTGATTTTTTTCAAAATCATGATGCCCAATAATTTCAAGGTCATCAACTTGGATGTTATTTCCTGGTCGCATTTGAGAGAGAGAAGTTCCCATTTATCCACGGTATGGGGAAACATAAAGGTAATAGCATTAGAGTTTGAATCATCATATAGAGGTGTAGAGGGTTCTTCTTCTACACGTTAAATATGCCACACAACATATGTGCCTTTAATGTGATGCTAATGAGAAATAATTTCATAATTTGTGGTTCCAATATCGTGAGGGACGGACTGAAAAGATTTGTATAGAAGAAGTTCACTCCAACAAAATGGTTCAAAAGATGAAGAATCAGAGGGAGGAATGGAAGTGAAATGTGGATAGACTCTAACGATATTGTCACGCAAGTTTTGTTTCCATGGATGTTTTTTCCTATTAGGCGAGAAAGAACAACAATGAGCAGCTTCAAGAAAATTTAGTTGTTCAAGAGCAATGGGTCTTTGCATGTAAGAAAAAATGAAGAGGGGCATTGCAGGGGTGTTATTCGTGTCATTATAAACACGACAGAAGACAATTTGGCTCATGTTTAGGGAAAAGAAGTGATGGATACAAAGCATAAGAGGAAGTTTTTGCAGCATGTGACACATCTCTTGTGCACTAATGTCTCTTTCTACAAGTGTTTGTGCAAGGAATTGTTTGATTGACTGAAGAATGGGTTTGTCACTTGGTGCAACATGTGCAAGGAGAGAGAGAATTGCATGGTAGGTTTCTAATTTTGGCTCTACTTTTGATGCATACTTTGAAATGTATTTGAGAACAACATGTTTACAAAGAACAGGTTGGAAATCAACATTATCCCTCCATATTGAAAGCATGGTAGGGTTGTGAATATTTAGAAGGGGATAATTTCTTGCAGGATTGTAGGTTTTCCGTCCATTTGAATCAATGAATAATGAAGAAGTAGCTTGTAGCTCATATGGAAAACCATAGTGACATTGAACAAATGTTCCTTTTTTGCAAAGGAAAGTTGACTCTGAACATTTGGTGTGCCTTTGAACAAAATTGACAAGTTCTTCATACTCAGTTGAGTAGTTTGATGCAAATATCGATGGTGATGAAAGACTGCATGGATAATTTGTAGTAGAATGGTGTGACCCAGATGTGGAAAACTGGGAATTACGAGGATTCCAAGCTGTCACATGTGTGTCAAAATTTTTTTTTGCAGCTTCAACTGCAACTTCATCTTCCCAATCTAACGTGTCCATGTTTGGTGCATTTGCCAACCAAATAAAACCATGAATGTGTGTGGATCCTCTATGCTGCCATTCATATCTACATGGGAGGAAAAATCATATATTAGAAATAAATTATATAAAGTGAAAAATACGAAGAGAAAAATAAGAAGGAATAGATGGTATAATACCTGCACCAAGAATCCGTTATATCATTTTATTTTTTAAGCACCTATTGAAGAAATGTTTTGAATATATTGTGCATGTATTGTGATGTAATATGTGGATTTGATATGATGTTGTGAACCTTCCATTGATACTCTTGAGCTAAACCACTGGGACGTTTAGCAGGAAATAGAGCATGCAAATTTGGGTGAAGAAGAACGTTGGTATGCCTTATTGATTGATCATATTTGTCAGTTCAAATCTACTTTTGTTCCAATACGAATGTGTTCCATGTAATGAAGACCCAAATCTTACAACCCGATCACCAATTTTATCATTAGGCATGTCTTGCAATTGGTTGACAAGCTCAAGTATAGTGGGAAGTAGTGTATCTTCAAGATCTTTTTTTGACAAAAACGAAGGAAGTAGCATTACTTCGATGACGCATAATTAGATTATATATGTAGTGTTGATGTATTTGTAACTTTGGAATGTATTCACTTGTATATTTGATATATTGTATTTCATTGGTCCTCTATGTTTCTATCGGTAGAATCATTAATGTAATCAAGTCATGTAAAGTCATAGAGGTTAACCATCCTTGTTGATCGAGAAGAAAAGTCCCCACAGTTGTGGGGCACTAGGGTTATTAGACTCTCCTAGAGAAGTAGGCCCTAGTAAGTAATTTTCAAGTCGGGAACTAGTACAAATAGAGAGTGAGCCTCTCTATTTGAGACACACACACACCTTGCTATAGTGCATAGGTGAGAGAGAAGAAGCTCGCTCAAGTGAGAGAGAGAGAATAGTTGTTGGAGATCATCTTTTTGTCTTTGGGTTTTACTGTTACCATTGGTGCTCATTCTATCTCTGAGGAAGTTGCGGGATTTTTCCTTTATTGTTACCTGAGGATAAATATTTGTGTCTATTGTCTCTTGTGATTGATTGTTGTGCATGTTATTCTCTCAGATAAGATCCTAATATCATATTGTCTAATTGATAAAAGTCTAACATGGTATCAGAGCTAACCTGAGAATAAGACACTGTGCAGCTATAGAAGCTAGGGATTATTACTTTTTGGATCTCTCTCCACAATCCATCGTAAAAGGAGGCTAGGATGAATGACCATTGAAGGGTGCATATTTCTGTTGAAGTAGAATCTAATTCTGAGAATTTTCAGTTTTTGACTTGTCACTACATCAGGAAATTAGGGATTCTCATAGAAGAGGATTTTTTGAGTGATCCCAGCATAGGATTGATCTCCTCATCAAAATAGAAGTTTAGAGACAAAAATAGAGGTTTTTGGTTGGGTAGAACTCCAGGAAATTAAAACACTAATTTTCTATGGAACCAGAAAACCAACAATGCAGAAGATCAGCTTTAGATCTAGTTTCAGCTTCTCAAATTGGATCTCACTTTTTCTTGAAGAAAATGAATTGGAATCCTACATCAGTGGATAGGTTCTAGTTCCAGAGGGAGAGGAGGCTAAGGCCTTACACAAGAAGAACTTGATCAAGGACAAGAGGATCATTGCTGATTCAATCAAGGATCACCTCATACCATAGGTGTCCTCCCTAAAGACACCTAGAGAAATGTTCGATGCCTTGAACAAGCTATTTGAAGGGAAGCACATAACTAGAATATGACTTTGAGAAATAAATTAAAGAATGTGAAGATCCAGACTACATAGACTGTACAATATTACTTTACAAGGGTCTCCCAGATCAAAGAACAACTTGAAGCAGTAGATGAAGAAGTAGAGAATGCAGAAATTGTGATGACCACCTTGAATGGTCTCCCTAGGTCATGGGACTCCTTCATTCAAGGGATTTGTGCTAGAAGAAATATAGTTACCTTCATTAGGCTGTGGGAGGAATGCTCATAAGAAGAAGCTCGAATAGTAGCTCGAGAAGAAAATATGGGAAATGAAGATCAAGATCTCATAGTACACACCAAGAAAAACAAAAGAGACCACCATAATCACAGATGTAAGAATTCACATCAGAATAAATCTAGAAAAGATCTATCTAGTATCATATTCTTTACATGTGATGAGAAAGGACACATCTCCATATTCTGTCCTAGAAACAAAGGTGGCTCTCAAAAGAAGGAGAACTACAAAATAAGACATCATTCTCACACTACATAGGATGATGAACCTCCAAGAAAGAGAGTCAAATAACAAGACTCTTCTAGTGATGAAGAATATGTTTTCATGGGAGATGTCACACATGGAATCAATGCTTGGCTCATAGATAGTGGGGCTTCCAAGCATATGACAGGATTCAAAGAATCCTTTGTGAAATTATTAAAACATGAGTCACCCCACAAGGTGAAACTTGTGGATGACTACCAGTATCCCATAAAAGGTAGTGGTGAATCCTCCTATAATCTAGACTCTGGAAAGTCTATGAAGATGAAATATGTCTTGTTTGTACTAGGACTAAAGAAGAACCTCCTCTCTATCTCTGCATTAGATGAAAAAGGCATGAGGGTTGCATTTGTAGATGGCCAAGTCCTTATGTGGCCAAAGGGAAAGACTATAGATGATGTAGTTGTGATTGGAGAGCAAGAGGGAGGATTGTACAAGATAAAGGGTCAACTAGAACAAGCCTTGGTCCATGAATCATTAGAGCCAAATGAACTTTGGCACATAAGGCTTGCACATGTGCACTATAGAGAACTACCACTTGCAAGAAAATTTGTTGAAGGTATTCTAGAAATACAGGAAAAACATGACAGTGTTTTCAAAGGATGTGTGAAAGGAAAGAACACAAAGAAGACATTTCCAAGTAGAGAGAGAAAGGAAGAAGGAATCTTGGAAATCATCCACTCTGATGTATGTGGTCCGATGTCATCCAGTTCATTGAGTGGGTATGTATACTATGTTTCTTTCATTGATGATTTTTCTAGGAAGACATGGATATACTTCTTGAAAAACAAAGATGAAGTATTTGGAAAGTTCAAATACTTCAAAGCCTTGATCGAGAACCACACAGAAAAGAAAATCAATTTTTGATCAGACAATGGCAGATAATTCACATCAAATGAATTCAAAGAATTATGCAGAGACTCTGGGATTAAGAGGGAGTTGACCACTCCATATAATCCATAACATAATGGGGTTTCATAAACAAAGAATAGAACAGCTATGGAAGCTGCAAGGGAAATGCTTCATGATCAATATATTCCCATGAATCTATGGGAAGAAGCTGCTATAACAGCTGTGTATGTACATAAACATACTCCACATAGAGTACTCGAGAACAAGACACCTGAAGAAGTATTCTCCAATAAGAAACTAGAGGTCAGTCATCTCAAAATATTAGGTTTTCAAGTGTACGTACACATTCCAAAGGAAAACGGGACAAAATTAGATCCTTCAGGAAAGAAGGGTATATTTGTGGGATATAGTGAAAGATCAAAGGCTTACAGAATATACTTCCTAGGATTCAAGAAGATCGACATCAGCAAGGACATAACATTTGAAGAAGACCCAACTTACAACAAATCCAGAAAGAAACATGCTGAAGACCCTGAAGAACCAGAAGCACCCATGATTCAGGATACAACTATGAACGATGCAACTCAAGAAGAAGATTGAGAAATAGAAGAACCCTAGGAACCTGCAGATCCATCGCAGGAGAAGAATACTCACAAGAGGAAACTTTCATGGGTATGAGAGGCTATCCAAGGTGTATAAAGATATGGGGCTCCAGAATAAATGCACAGATAAAGGAAAAGAGCTAGGTCCTACTCCGGTTATGTAGCCCTATTATGTGACATCATTGATAAAGAACCTTCCAACTATGAGGAAGCAGAAGAAAATAAAGAATGGAAGGATTCTATGATCAAGGAGTACCAATCGATCATGAAGAATGATGTCTAGGATGTTGTCCCAAGACCAGAGGGGAAGTATTTTGTGACTTCCAAATGGATCTACAAGATAAACCATGCTGCAGATGGGAGCATAGAGAAATATAAAGAAAGATTTGTGGCTCATGGTTTCTACCAGAAATAAGGAATAGATTATGAAGAAAATTTTGCACCTGTATCCAGATACACTTCCATCAGATCAGTACTTGCTCTAGCTGCAGTAATGAAATAGAATATACACCAAATGGATTGCAAGAATGCTTTCTTGAACGATTTAGTATAAGATGAAGTATATGTGGAGCAACCACTCAGTTTTGAGACACATGATAGGGAGACTCATGTGTAAAAATTGAAGAAAGCCCTGAATGGTTTGAAACAGGAACCCATGACATGGTATGGCAATATTGATAGCTTCCTTACTAGTTTGGGCTTTACCAAGAGTAAATCGGATTCCAACCTTTACTACAAGATTGAAGAAGGTAACCCAGTGATACTCCTACTATATGTAGATGACCCGTTTGTAACAGGTGAGGATGGGTTGATTGCTGACATGAAGAGGAATATTGATGCCAAGTTTGAGATGAAATACTTGGGCATGATGCACTACTTTCTAGGAATGGAGGTGTGGTAGAATGTAGATGGAATCTCCCTGGGACAAGGGAAGTATGCAGTAGAGATCCTAAAGAGGTTCGGGATGATGGACTGCAAGGCCATGAACACACCTATGGCATCAAAACTAATGCCATTGAGTGATGCTTCATCGAATTCAGTTGATGCTATGATATATTGTCATATGATTGGGTCCTTAATGTACCTGAAGAACATGAGACCAGATATTTTCTTTGTTGTGAACACATTGATCCAGTTCCTGACCGATCCGAGACATGTTCACTTAATTGCTGTAAATAATATTCTAAGGTACCTAAAGGGTAAATTTTATTATGGCCTCAAGTATGAGGCAAATCAAAAGATTAACCTAGAGGGTTATGTGGATTTAGATTGGGCAGGCAGTGCAATTGATAAGAAGAGCACTTCTGGGTGTTGCTTGAGGCCTACATCCAGTATGAAAAAGGACTAGCTCTGTAGAGGTACATCCAGCATGAAAAAGGGTTGGATCTGTTGATGAATACCTACATGGAGGCTAGGCCTAGAACCAGCATGAAAAAGGGTTGGATCTGTAGAACTTCCTATGATGAGACGAATTGAGAGATAGCACCATTTGATAGAGATAGTGGAAGTAGTGATGATGATGATGATCCAGATTTGATTATGATCCAGTGATGATCCATCTTTAATGATGATCAAGTGATGATCCAACTTTGATGATGATCCAAAAAAGAAGACTTGTGCTGATGAATTGTGTCAAGAGAATACCTTCCTAGTTAAGAGGGAGTGTTGATGTAATTGTAACTTCAAAATGTATTCACTTGTATATTTCATATATTGTATTTCATTGGTCACCGATGTTCCTATCGGGAGAATAATTAATGTAATCAAGTCATGTAAAGTCATAGAGTTTAACCCTCCTTGTTGATCAGGGGAAAAGTACCCACAGTTGTGGGGCACTAGGGTTATTAGACTCTCCTAGAGAATTCAACCCTAGTAAGTAATTGTAAGTCGAAAAATAGTATAAATAGAGAGTGAGCCTCTCTATTTGAGACACACACTCACCCAGCTATAGCGCATAGGTGAGAGAGAAGAATCTCGCTTAAGTGAGAGAGAGAACAACTATTGGAGATCATATTTATGTATTTGGGATTTACTGCTGCCATTGGTCCCCATTCTATCTCTGAGGAAGTTGTGGGGTTTTTCCTTTATGGTTTCCCCAAGGATAACTATTTGTGTACATTGTCTCTTGTGATTGATTGTTGTGCATGTTGTTCTCTCAAATAAGATCCTAAGATCATATTTTCTAATTGATAAAAATCTAACATGTAGTATCGAAAGTGAGGATGTTGGCCAAATCTATTGACATGATAGCCAATGAGGTAAACTACATATTCATGCATATCAACCTCATGAATGCATGGTTGTAATAACATTGTTGTACCTTTGGGAAAAAAAGTTGAAAAATACATGGAAAGAAGGCCTTATAATAGGGAACATTTCTATAGGGGGGCAATCAATGGAAGGTGGTAGTGGGATATTTGGTATGTGTAACAAATGTCTAATTTATTCAAACTCAGTTCTAGCATTAGTTTGTGTTGAAATAAATGATGACGGTTTCAATTCATAGGGTTGAAATGAATTTGGTGGTTGATCTGTATAGGACAAGCTTTGCTGATGAGATAATGTATCAATGCTATTAGGATGCAGAATCAAAGGTGAAATGTTTGCTGAAATAAGAGGCAAAGAAGCTAATGCAATTGGGTTGACTTGTACATCCTTGTAGTATGGGTTGTTTTCCATTTTGAATTGAAGGGAAGCAAGAACATGTGTTCGACTAACAAACATTTCATATGAATTTTTTGTAGAGTTGCATTTTTGAACAACAAGGATGTTGAATTTTGATATTAAATGCGGTAGGTATGTGACAATATTGGAAATGTCTTTGGGGAAGAAAATAGTATGGCCAGAGTATTTATATTGACCACCATGAGCATGTGTCACTTGCAAGATTGGGTTAGCATGACTAATGAGCATTTCTTCAACCTGTGTAAGTACTACAAGGACAACTGGTTGGTTGTCCAGATCCATATTGTTTTCCAATGAAAAGTGATGGCCTTTTCATTCTAGAATACAACAAGAACAAGCATATGCACCATGGAAGTTTTTTGTTACAATACCAGACTAACATTCTTTGCAAATCGAACAAACATGCATATCAGCTAGTTGGTCCATTTTTTTATGAAATCGTTGATGTGCATCATTGAGGTGGTTGTTCAATTGATTTCACACAAGAGATGGATATGAAGCTATGTCGATAGGTTCTTCAAGAGAAATTGAAGAAGACATATCCAAAGGCATACGAGCAGCCCTGTAAAGAAGACGTTGTTTCTTGTTGTTTTTATCTCTGTTTTGTGCATATAAAACTATTCTTTGTGCATTGGCTTGTTGATTATCATGATTTGGCATAATGCCTACAAGAAGATTGTAAACTTGTTAAACACCTAGAAGCTTTGATTGTTGGCAGCGACACATTTTGTATATGTATTAACTGCAAACTATATGGGTATAAAGCAGAAGATAAAAAATAAATGTTAAATCATTGCATATGGGGAAGTAAGAATGTAGCTTAAAATAATATAACTGGAGTAAATTTTGTTTTTCAAGTGCTAGCTTGATAATTGTAAGAAAACACCAATATAGAAGAACCAAGTGTAGTGTGAGAAAGTATATATGAAAAAAAATAACTGTAATTATTGTTATGTACAGAGTAATGAAAAGTTGTGCATTTTATAAAAAATAGAATAGAAAAATAGTATTGTATTTAAAAACTACCATATAGGTGTTATCAATAATTTGGGTAAGAAATGGTAAGTGATAGCTTGTACATTGGAAGTATGAGACTGTAAGAAAGTGGTGCTATAAGAGAGCTAAAAAAATACCCTGCTATGTTGAACAATGAAACAAGGAGTTAAAATTGAGAATTGAAAGCATTCATTATAAACAATGAAGAATGGTTAAGTATCAAGTTGAAAAAAATTATATATTTATGTGTCCATATGAAATTGTCGTTTATGTGTTTTCAACCATGAAATTACAAATTTTAGGCATGCAACTTCGTAGAAGGTCTCTGTTCTAAATGAAAGAGTAATAAGTAATTTTTTGTTGCAGATCCTATGGACTATTTCATCAAGTGATGTTGTTTCAGTTGAGAGAAGACACAGATATTTGCGGAAATTCCCATGAGTTGGTTTGTAGCATCATCAAAATCTATCACACCATGAAGGTATCCAGTGACGTCTTCCAAGTCAACCTTTAGTATATATCGGTAGTCACATTCAAGAATCCCTCCATCACATTTAGCACAATGCCAAATGTCTCCAACTTTGTGGGAAATATTTTTCATGTATTGTATTCCGTCAACAAAAAGAGGGCATGCAAGGAAATAAAAGTCATCCATGTTAACATTTGTGATGGTTGCTATAAGAGAGTACCAAACAGGTTTTTCAGATGATTGAAGAGTTTGCAGGTCATTGATGGTAATGAATTTACGAGAACCAGAATGAGAGGCATTGAACTTTCGGCTCAAAGATGGTGATGCTGAGCGAGATCCATTGTCATGAATTTTTTTTTGGAGAACTGAAGTGTCTTCATATTTTGGATTTATAAAAACAATAGTGTTGGAAATAGTTCCAATAGTTTTTCATTAAAATATGTAACATGATTTCCTTTGATTGCTACAGCTAGAGGCGTAGGTAAACCACAGAGATTGGCAAGCTCGACTCCTTCAATTTGGCAATGCACTTCTCAAACTGTTATGTCAATACTATAGCCTCACATGTCACAGATTCCAATAGTGCACCTAACAGTCTCAACACCATCTCGTTTTTGTATTGTGGATGTAGGAGAAAATGAAATGACAAGGCCAATAAGGTCCACCATGGAATTGACAGGTATACTTTGTATATCCTGAATAATTTTAAAGTTAAATCAATAAAAGGGTATTAAGGGGTATTCATATAAGCATGGTTGGATGGTTGAGGAGGAACCTAGGAAAATATCATTATGGATTTTTAAATGGTTGAAAATTGGATTGGATGATTTCACTACGCCATTTGATACTATGCACATTATTCCTATTTGTATTTGGTCATACAAAGAGAGTGCCAATTCATTGAATGCATATATATGTATTTCATCATGTGAAGCATTAACAATGTCAAATCCAAATATTTTTCCAGACCCTCGTTGGTTGCCTTATTCATGTATATTTGTCTTGGCAATAACTCGACCTTGAATGTTCCAAACTTTGCTAGAAGAGGAGAGTGATGTGAATGGAATAGTTGATGCATCAAAGGTAGGGTTTTCAACTAGTGATCTAGGATTCACTGGAACAGAGAAACAACTCTACGAAGGAGAAGGTACAGGTAAGTGGTAAGGTGCAGGATATCCAATAATTGCTATATCCACTGTGAAAAATTGGAGTGGAAGCAATGCGATAGTCCTATGAGAAGAAGTATGTTAGAGTTCAATGCGATAGAAAAACCTTGGATGCATGAAAAATGTGACATTGATTAAGTGGAGAAAGACAACAAGGAAATTAAACATACGTTTCGCTATGTACAATGTTGCATGTACACTTGGTAACTTTGATTATAGATACTTCTTTTAGTTGTCCAGTTTCTACAATATTGATATATATAGTTGGAAGCAATATCTCATGCTTGTGAATTCTGCCTGAGATAGAAATTCAGAACTGAATAGATGATGAGTTGAGTGATTTCACTTGGTTTAATGAGGAGACCTGTACCGACGGGAAAAGGGTGACAGCACCATGTAGAAGAGTGAAATAGAATGTTCAGTTAGTATACTCTCTGTAGCGTAACGATTATATTTTCCTGTGAAATGAAAGAGGGCATGAAGAAACAAAAAAATTTCCAATGTAACATATTCATGTGATCGAATGACAACAAATAAAATGCTTATATGAAAACAAAGTTTTTTTGCATGAACATATTTCATGATTCTGGTTATTGTTATTCACTATCTATTATACATATTAAATATGGACTATTATTCATTATCTATTATAAATATTAATTCTAAAACTTGGATTTGGCATTTTCGGATTGCGCTTTCCGCTGTGCGGAAAGCGGAAGTCAGAAAGAAATTTATTTAAACTAAAAACGTGTCCAAATTTCGGATTCCACAATTTGTAGTTTCGAAAGTGGAAGGAAAAAAATTTGCGAAGGAAAAATGTCAAATACTCAATCTTCATTTTTATCATTTTTTTGACTTCTTCTTTTCTCAAAGAGGAAGGCAGAAGTCGGAAAAAACAAAAAGGGAAATACGGACATGTAGATTTTGCTTTCTGCATTCTCCAAAGCGAAATCGGAAGTTGGAAAGAAAGAAATTAAAATCCGAAATCTGAATAGGTGGAAGGCGGAAAACAAGAATTATTTTCCCTACGTGTTGAAAAAAATTGATTTCAATGTTCTGCAATGTGGACAATGGAATGGGAAGTGCTACGTAAATTCTATTTGCATAAATAATTTTTTTTATACTTTCATATTTAAGATGTTTTTGTAGTTGAACGAACTTCACTTTATTAAAAAAAGGAGAAATAAATGATTATGCAAAATAGTTACACGAAAATCGGAATTTACTGTGTATTTCTAACTTCTGGTTTTCATAGTGCAGAATGGAGAAATCACAAAAGTCTATGTATTTCCCAATTTCCACTTGCATTTCGTTGCAAATATGTAACTTTCTATTTTCACAATACATATCTTGTGAAAGTTGGGATTTGACATTTGTGGCTTTCGAATTCCGCATAGCGGAAAGTAGAAGTTGGAAAGAAATTTATTTCAAGTAAAATCGTATCGAAATTTTGCATGCCGGGAAAAAAATATGTCAGGGAATAAAACCCTGTATTTTGGACCTCCCATTTCTGCAGGGCAGAATTCAGAAATCATAATAGTCTTTTGTAGAATTTTTTATCTTATTTCTCGATTTCTGCTTTCATTCCATAGACAAAAGGAGAAATTCAGGAATGCATTTCACTTATCAATTGAAAAAAAGCTGAATGCCTTGTTCCACACTGTGAAATTGATATTTCTTTGGAAAAATTGACTCCCTTGCTTTGTACTACAGAAAGAAGAATGCTGAAATGTGGCCCAAGTTCTATTTACATAAATAACTTTTCTACCTTTCTTACATCAGAAAGTTGAAAGCGGAAAAATACAAAATTCAAAGTTCCTATTTCCACACTCCGGGCGGTGGAATGCAGAATGCGGAAGGCCGAAGAGCCCCCTGTTAGAGTGGCCTTCCATAATTCAAAAAGCAGAAGTAAAAACTTGAAAATAAAAACATGAAAGGTTCAATGTCCGCATTCCAGAAAAATGAGTGTGACATACTTTTCTGGTTTCCACATTGTGCACGGCGGAAAGCAAAAGTTGAAAAACAAATAAACTTATATTCGAAAATGTAAATTGTGATTTTCGCATTCTCCAAAGTGGAAAGCAGAAATCGGCAAGACAAATTAAAAATATGGAATTTGTATTGACAAAATTCGAAAATGCAGAATACATTTCCCCCGTTCCTTATTGCGGAAAGTAGAACGTGGAAGCGATACCCAAGTTCTATTTACATAAACAACTTCTTCATATTTCCAACCTTGGAAAGAGGACGGAGGAAAGCAGAACGTGGAATGCGGAAGTGACCACTGTTATAATAGCCTTGCATCTTTACGTTGAATTCTTACCTAAAACAATGCACAATTCTTTATTTGAACACTTAGCATTTCTGAATTTCAAAATGTCAAAAATCAATGGTCTGCATGCTAAATTTGGAAAATTGGAAGAATTGGTGTTCCTTATTGCAAAACATTGGACACAGATTTCCAAATTCAGAAATGTCCTATGATGATATTTATTGACTAAATATTAGAAAATGTTATTATGAGATCAGGATTTTCATGATGTAGTATATATCTATAATGAATTTTCATGATTAATATCATTTGTATATAATTCCCTTATCTCTTTGACAACTCGAAAGGTCACTTGAACATACTGAAATATTATCACGTCATCATATTAATTGCAGAAGTGGTTGTTACCCTCACTTGTTGTCAGCCTTAAGTTATCCCATTGTGTGTAAACTTGACATTTGTCACATTATTGATGCCTTCTTATGATGGTATAAATATATCCTTGTTTCTTAATCATTAAGTATATGAAATATCTTTCTTAACCAAATATTTCAAATCCAACATATTTCACATCTTGGATTCTCCTCCCATTCCAGGCTTTCATATCACCATTTAAGTGACCTTTCATGTACTCCAAGAGATAAGGGAATTATATATAGATCACATTAATCCCAAGTTATACATATATACTACATCATGAAAATCCTGAAATCATGATATAATTTGTAAGATTTAGTGAATAAATAGAGCCTCCTACCGAGGAAAATATCATTTGGACCTCATTTATGGTTTTTTATATGCACAAAAACTGGACTCCTAAGTGTCATTACTTCCCCTGTAATGGTTGCCGAAGAAAAATTGCCAACATGGTGATACCAAAGGCCGGAATGGGAGGATATGGGAATATAAGTTGGGAGTTCTAATTTCAATGAAGGGGCCATAGAAGAAAGGAAGTGAAAAAAAATATGGAAATGGTTTCACTTTAGCTAGAAAAACTTATGGAAATTTATCTATCAAAACCTATGGAAATGGGTGAGGATTGTAGTGTATATAAATGTCCAACACATCACTTTGTACCATTACGATTTGGTGTTTACTACCTTTTTCTGTATTATGAAAATAATGATTATTGACGCATTTTGTTCTGTTTAATTTTCTTCAACATTGTCATTGTGTATAAAAACACTTTTGTCTAACATCAATGAGAAAAATTCCATTTTCATTCATCTTAAGCCTTTTTTTCCAACAACGTCGCCAGATAGATAAATGTTGTTCTTCAAAGATTTAGATATAATGACAGTTTAGCACTGAATTTTTGAAATGAAATAATCCAATGTGATATTATAATGTAATGGAAATATTAATTGAAAATAGGAATTCATGGAAACGAAAATCAGAACATACGGTGTCAATAGGAAAAAAGTTGTATTATTGTAATTGTGCTTCAAAAAGGTATTTTTCGATTCCGAAATGTTCAAATCTTGATTCTTAATTCCAAAATGTCCCATATTTCATGATTGTGGTTATTGTTATTCATGATGTGCATATTATAAATAATAAATATGGACTATTATTCATTATCTGTTAGAAATTAATGCTAAAACTTGGATTTGGCATTTCCGGCTTCTGCTTTCCGCTGTGCGGAAAGAGGAAGTCGGAAAGAAATTTATTTAAACTAAAAACGTATCCAAATTTCAGAGTCAGCAATTTGTAGTTTTGAAAGTGGAAGAAAAAAAAATTGCGAAGGAAAAATGTCAAATACTCGATCTTCGCTTTTCTCATTTTTTTGACTTCCGCTTCTCTCAATATGGAAGGTGGAAGTCAGAAAACACAGAAAGGGAAATATGAACATGTAAATTTTGCTTTCCACATTCTCCAAAGAGAAAAGTGGAAGTTGGCAAGAAAGAAATTAAAATCCGGAATCCGCACAGGCGGAAAGCATAAAACGAGAATATATTTTCCCAACGAGTTGAAAAAAATCGATTTCGACCTTCTGCACTGCGGAAAATGGAATGGGAAGCTCTACACAAATTCTATTTGCATAGATACTTGTTTTTTATTTAATATTTTTTCGTTGAATCACTTCACTTTCTTAAAAAAAGATAAATGAATTATTATGCACCATAGTTACACGAAAATTGGAATTTACAAGTTCGTAATAAAACTGTGTATTTTCGACTTCTGGTTTTCGCAGTGCGAAATGTGGAAACCGTGAAAGTCTGTGTATTTACCGATTTTCGCTTACATTTCATTGAAAATATGTA
Source organism: Pseudotsuga menziesii (assembly GCA_001517045.1). Lineage (NCBI taxonomy): Eukaryota > Viridiplantae > Streptophyta > Pinopsida > Pinales > Pinaceae > Pseudotsuga > Pseudotsuga menziesii. The sequence continues at coordinate 356,259 of LPNX010691763.1, read as the reverse complement.
ACTTTCAATTTTTGGCGTTTGCGGCTTTCGAATTCCGCACAACGGAAAGCGGAAGTTGAAAAAATCGATTTCGGTGTTCCGCACTGTGGAAAAAAGAATGGGAAGCACTACACAAATTCTATTTGCATAAATACCTTTTTTTATTTCAGATGTTTTTTTGTTGAATCAACATTGCTTTCTTAAAAAAAGGACAAATAAATGATTATGCAACATAGTTACACAGAAATTGGAATTTACAAGTTCATAATAAAACTGTGTATTTCCGACTTTTGGTTTTCATAGTGCAGAATGAGGAAACTACGAAAGTCTGTGTATTTACCGATTTCTCTTGAATTTCATTCCAAACTTGTAACTTTTGATTTTCACAATGCATAGTTTATGAAATTTGGGATTTGGCTTTTGCAGATTTTGAATTCCTCACAACGGAAAGCAAAAGTTGGAAAGAAATTTATTTCAGGTAAAAACGTATCAAAATTTTGCATTCTAGGGAAAAAAAATTAGGGAATAAAACTCTGTATTTTTGACCTCCCGTTTCCGCAGGGCAGAATTGGGAAATCAAAATAGTCTTTCACATAATTTGTTATCTTATTTCTCGATTTGTGCTTTCATTCCATAAACCAAAGGCAGAATTTGGGGGTACATTTCCCTTATAAGTTGAAAAAAACTGAATCCTTCATTTCGCACTGCGTAAATGATTTTTCATTGATTTTTCTTTGGAGAAAATTGACTCCCTCGCTCTACACTGCAGAAAGAAGAATTCCTAAATGTGGCCCAAGTTCTATTTACATAAATAAATTTTATGCCTTTATTACCTCAGAAAGTTGAAAGCAGAAAAAGAAAAACTTCAAAGTTCCTATTTTCATAACACAACATCAATAACAACAAAACAAAGCAAGGTTGTTTGACCATCTCATAACCAGACTAAATGAATATACAAAAAATTTAAGTAGACTAAAGGAATACTTGCAAATTTAAGAAGGTGCGAAAACCTTTGTTGGAAATTCTCTAGTGTAAATGAAACGTAGCAAAATCAATATGTGGTTACCTGAAGGTCTGTTTATATGTGCAAAGAAAAAGTAGTGCAGTAGAAAATGCGGTAAATGCAGTAATGTAACAAGATTTTGACGATTGTCATAAGTGTTAAATTTTCATATGCTTAGCTAAGACATCAATATTTCATTTCATTTTAATAACAAAAGCATATAAACAGGATCACTGAAAGATAGACAAGCACAACCATACAAAAGGAACACAAAGATTTATCTTGGGAAAACCCTAAAGGGAAAAACCCAGCAAAAGCTTCCTCAATAGAGATCTCCCAAAAAGATAAAAGATAAAACCAGTAAGGAGATAAAAGCCTGATCCTCCTCCTTCTCTAGCTACTTCTCTTCTCCACCAATGCTCTAGACAAGTGAGAGTGTGTGTCACAAATGAGGAGAGCTCCACCTCTATTTATATTCATCCGTTTAGTTCAATTAACTCATATGACATGTAGGCTCAAGTAACCACACTGGGGTGATAATGAACCACCTTTACAATTAGAGGGGACAACCTCATGACTCTTATTATTTCTTCTGATTAGAAGCATCAGGGTACAAGATAATACAAGTGGTTCTCCCGGTAGGACCATAGGGGACCACAAAAGATACATATAGAATATTCTTCGAAGTTACAATATTTCAACACTCCCCCTTAACGAGAAGGGTATTCTACAACAACAAAAACAATAGTAGGAGAGGACATCATCAACATCATCAGGGTAACACATCTATAAATCATTGAAAGCTTTTGAACATCATATAGTCTTCGTCTTCAATTTTCAATGACAGCAACTCTTTGATCAGCATCAACATCTTTTGACCTTTTGATCAGCAACATCTTCAACACTTTGACCTTTTAATCAGTAACACCTTCAACAACATCTTCAGCAACATCTTCAGCACTTTGACCTTTCAAACATCAACATCTTCAGCACTTAGACCTTTCAATCAGCAGCAACATCTTCAGCACTTTGACCTTTCGATCAGCAACATCTTCAATGTTTTGACCTTTCGATCAGCAACAATATATTCAACATTTTGATAAGCAACATCTTCAGCAATTTGAACATTTTGATCAGAAACATATTTAGCACTTTGATCTTTTGATCAGCAACAACATCTTCAACATTTCAATCAGCAACATCTTCAATACTTTGATCTTTAAATCAGCAACAACTTCTTCAGCATTTTGTTCTTTCGATCAGCAACCTGATCGGTAACATCATGATCAGCACAATAATCATACTTTAATTCTCAAACAACATCATCATCATGATATTCTGATCTTTTGATCAGTACGCCATTATCATCACATACTAATCATTTGATCAGTATGTTATCATCTTCATACTCTGATCTTTCGATCAGTACATCATCATCGTCATACTATGATCAGTACATCATCATAATCATACTCTGATATTTTGATCAGTACATCATCATCATGCTTTTATGTTTTGATCAGTACATCATCATCATCACACTTTGATCTTTCGATCAATACATCGTAATCATCATCATACTCTGATATTTCGATTAGTACATCATCATCATCATACACTGATTTTTCGATCAGTATGTCATCATCATCATAAAAACATCATTATCATCAAAACATCAACATCATCAAAACATCAACATGATCCTTCCTTTCGGAATTACAGGATTTAGGTCTTTACGGAGTTACCAATGATCCTTCCTTTTGGAATTACGGGATTTAGGTCTTTACGGAGTTACTAACGATCCTTCCTTTCGGAATTACATGATTTAGGTCTTTACGAAGTTACTAACGATCCTTCCTTTTGTAATTACGAGATCAACACATTTGTGGAACTCAAACAATCCTTCCTATTGGAATTACGGGATCAACACATCTGTGGAACTTAGACAATCCTTTCTATTGGAATTACGGGATCAATTCAATGATCCTTCCTTTCGAAATTATGGGATTTAGGTCTTTACGGAGTTACTAACGATCCTTCCTTTCATAATTATGGGATCAACACAGATGTGGAACTCATACAATCCTTCCTATTGGAATTACAGGATCAACACATCTGTGGAACTCAGACAATCCTTCCTATTGGAATTATGGGATCAAGTCAATGATCCTTCCTTTCGTAATTACAGGATTTAGGTCTTTACGAAGTTACTAATGATCTTTCCTTTTGGATTTATGGGATCAACACATATGTGGAACTTAGAAAATCCTTCCTCTAGGAATTACGGGATCAACACACGTTCTCGAGTACTGAAGTCACCGGATCCGTTCTGAATTGAATTTCAAGGATGATACAATCCTACCACATTCACGGGGACCGAGATCTCCGGATACATTTTGAACTGAGGTTCAGGGATGATGCAATCCTACCACTTTCACGGGGGCCAAGACCTTTGGGTACATTTTGAATGAGGTTCAGGGATGATGCAATCCACCACTTTCATGGGGGCCGAGACCTCTGGATACATTTTGAACCGAGGTTCAGGGATGATGCAATCCACCACTTTCACAGGGGCCGAGACCTTCAGATACATTTTGAACTGAGGTTCAGGTATGATGCAATCCTACCACATTCACGGGGGTCGAGACCTTTGGATACATTTTGAACCGAATTTCAAGGATGATGCAATCCCACCACATTCACGGGGCCCGAGACCTTCGGATACATTTTGAACCAAAGTTCAAGGATTATGAAATCCCACCACATTCACGAAGACCGAAGTCACCGGATCTATTTTGGACAGATGTCCCAGGATGATATAATCCCTCTTCATTCTTGAGGACTGAGGTCACTGGATCACTTTTGGATAGATGTCCCGGGATGATACAATCCCTCTTCATTCTCTAGGACCGAGGTCACCGGATCATTTTTGGACAGATGTCCTAGGATGATACAATCAAGAATCTATCCATCATGTCTGATGTTCAAAATTAATTCCCTCTTTCTGAAATAAACCTCTCGCCACAAATCTTGCTTTATACTTCTCGATACTTCAGTCAGCTGCATGCTCTATTTTATATATCCATTTGGAGGATACAATACTCCTTCCTTCTGGTTTGGGAACTATATCCCATACATCATTCTAGTATTCTTTCATCATGAGTTCATCTTGTCAGATCATCAACATATCCTAGTCTTCTACATTCAAATTTTAAGGTTGGAACCCACTTTACTCTTGGTAAAGTCTCAATCCATCAAGAAGCTATCCATCATGTTGTACCGTGTCGAACTCAGATATCTTCTGTAGTCACTCCCCCTGAAGTGGAGTATTATCTTCCTTCTTCATTCTGTACAGGTGGTTCTATGCTTGATATATACTGGTCAATAGAGTATGTCATGTCATAGTCTATTCTTTCTGAGGCAAATCACGAACCTTTCTTTGTACACTTGTTCTTGTAGATCCATATGGAGGATACTATGTACTTCCCTTTATGTCTCGAAATCATATCGTATACGTCATTCCCCATGATCAACTATTATTCTTTGATCATAGTTTATTTTATAGCATTCTTTTCTTCATCTTGAGTTATCTCTCATACCCATGGTGGTCTTCATCCTTTGAGGTGGATCTACCGCTTTCTGAAGCTCTTTCTTCCATGATGGTGTCTCTGACCCTGGGAGCTTCAGATTCATGTTTATTAAATTGTCATCACTTGTTCTTCGGAACAATTCTCATCCTTCTTTTCTTGTAGGAGGTTGTACAGGACCTTTCCTACAATTCAAATGCACCAGTTGCATGGTTATAACTATTTCATGAAACATATGCATAACGAAAAATTCTTATGCATCATGCAACTATTTAGCCAATACAACATTCATCCATATCTCATAGAAACTTTCTAGATGCCTTCCATCTCTACCATGACATCATTGATATTGTGCACTAATCTAATATGTCAATAAAGAGGTTTGATAAGTAGCACTGGAGAGGTGTATATCACCATGATCTACTTACCCATCACATACATATTTGTAGTATTAATGTAAACAATATATCATGCATAACACATCAACTGAATATAATCAAATGTATAACAAAACAATATCATGAAATGGAAAGTGAATACTTATCTTTTATTTGTTTCGTGGGTAGACTCCATCAGTGATCATTCTGCTTTATCATCTTCTTCATTCATGAAATCATCATTTCTTATCCAAATGATAAGACGAATAAGAGATTCTTCAAGAATTGAGTTTTTCATATTCCTCATCACTTGAGGGATCTTCTTTTAATGGTGAAATCTTGATCTTCAATTGCTCCCATATTCTTCTTCTCTTCTTATTAGTCAAGCTGAAAGTAATCACTTACTTCTGGCATACATTCTTCTTCCACCGCTTCAAGTTGTTCTGCATTCTAGATCTTCACATTCTTCAACTATTTTCTCAAAGCCATCTTCTGAATTAAGTTCTTATCTTCAAATAGCTTGATCAAGGAATCAAACATCTTCGATGTCTTTAGGGAAGACACTTGTGGTATAAGTTGATTCATGATTGAATCAACAATGATCTTCTTGGCCTTGATCAAGTTCTTCTTGTGTAAGGCTTTGAGCCTCATCTTCGTATGGAACTGGAACCTCTCTACTCATGTAGGTGTCCAATTCATTTTCTTTATAGAGATCAAATACTTCCATGCTTGGAATTTGTCAATTGATGTGATATATCACTTTGAAATGAGAACCTCAAATGCAAATAGAAAAATATTAGATCTTACCGATTTGAGGTGTCCGTCTTGCTTCCGGAGCTGGCTGATCTAGGGTTTGTCAGAGAAAACCTAATTTTAAAAACTTGGAATCTTTCATATATGATTGGATATATATATATATATATATATATATATATATATATATCTCTTCAAATGGATCTATCCAATGTACTCCTTTTCTGAAAACAGTGGAGGGAAGCTCCCGAAACAGGAAGCCCTAGTTTTCCAATTTCTTTTGCAGACATGCTTGTTACTATTTCTGTGACATCTCAGAAATTACTGCTCCTATGTGTCTATAATTTCTCACTGAAGTAACCTCACATGTCCTGGATCCAACATAATAGGTTTCATCAGAATTGGTTTCACCAATTGGGATTTATGACCATTTTCCCAAGGTGACCTGTTATAGGACTGTTCAGAATAGTGAAGTTGTACGGAATGCCACGTGTCACTGGTTCATCTTTAGGTTGGGAAATTCGGATTACAAAAATTAAAGTATGTGCTATTTCTGTAACATCTTTAGGAATTCAATTTGGACCTTTATATCCCATGCTACAGAAATTCTCCCCAGGTGTCCTGTTTAGGGATGAATTCTGGAAGAAGCTGGAACCCTAACTTGGAGGGGTAATATCTCCCCGAATATAGTGAATCTGAGTCTAAATTTTGGAAAAAATGTAAATCGGGATTTTATATTTGGCCTCTGCAAGTTTCAACTCCTTATCCTTCGCCAATATCAGGATATAGCGAATGTACCAAAACGTAGCAGTTTTAGTATTTAGGGTTTTTCCGGATCGGGGTCAAACTAGGGTTTGACTTTCCCATATTTTCACCCAACCAAATTTCTTGATCCAGGTCTCTAAAATTCGATTTTGATGAGGAGAAAAATCCTATGCTGGGCTCACTCAAAAATTCTTCTTCTGTAGAAAGCCCTAATTTTCCGCACCAAAACTGAAAATGCTCGGAATCGAATTCCGCTTCAAAAGAAAGATGTGCCCTTCAATGGAGAGTCAATCTAGCATTCTTTTACTGATCGATCATGGATAGAGACCCAAAAAATAAGAATCCCTAGATTCTTTAGCTGCACAATGTCTTCTTTTAGGGTGGCTCTGATACCATGTTAAATTTTCATATTCTTAGCTAAGACATCAGTATTTCATTTCATTTTTATAACAAAAGCATATAAACAGGATCACTAAAAGATAGACAAGCACAACCATACAAAAGGAACACAAAGATTTATACTGGGAAAGCCCTAAAGGGAAAAACCTAGCAAAATATTCCTCAATATAGATTTCCCAAAAAGATAAATGATAAAACCAGTAAGGAGATCAAATCCTGATCCTCCTCCTTCTCCAGCTACTTCTCTTCTCCACTAATGCGCTACACAAGTGAGAGTGTGTGTCACAAATGAGGAGAGCTCCACCTCTATTTATATTCATCCGTTCACTTCAATTAACTCATCTGAAATGTATGCTCGAGTTAATCATGTAGGCTCAAGTAACCACATTGGGGTGCTAATGACCCACCTTTACAATTAGAGGGGACAACCTCATGACTCTTATTAGTTCTTCCGATTAGAAACATCGGGGTACAAGATAATACAAGTGGTTCTCCTAGTAGGAACATCGGGGACCACAAAAGATACATATATAATATTCTTCGAAGTTACAATATTTCAACAATAAGCTGAGAAAAAACGAAGATATTGACCCATGTCTAAATCATATGACAAGATTTCTTTCATTAATTGAGCAACAATGAAATGATGAAACATTAATGCCAGTGGATGAAGGGACATGGGAAAAGTGTATTCAATTGAATGAAGCACTAGTGAAATGAAACCTCGACAAAATTGACCCAACAAATTATGAGCCTAAATCCATAAAACTCGTCGAGAATATATTAGGCTAAACCCACAAAAACTATTGGACTGAAACTTTCGCAAAATCCTCAGTGTAAAGTCTTGGCAAGGAATCTGTTGAATCGAGAGAAATGAACTACAGGTAAGGACAGTAAAATGCTGTACAAAAAAATTCTAGGATCGGTTGTTTAGGACAACATATAGAAGTGTATTTAAAACATGCAAGCCACAAGTCAGAAAAACACTCTAAACACTAATTGCAAATAACGATCCATAACGGGCAATCAATCCATCAAGTCCATCAATCCATTCACGTACATCACTGACCGTAACATAGAGGACACCTGCGGTCTGTGGGATAGAATTTCGCGAATCAAGATTGCAGAATCGGGGACCCAACTAAAATGCAGTAAAAAAAACAAAACATTTGATCAACATATGTGCATGAAAAAAATGTAAGGACGATAAATCCATCATGCCATTTGGTCAGCATGGAAACAATTTCCTTTGAAACCAAGACACAACACCTGTCAAGGCTCCATTTGCTAATTCGATGCGACACCTATCGAATTGTTAATGGTCAGGGAGATGAGGAATATTTATAGACTTCCCCTCCATAGAGAAAATTCCTTGGCCATAAATATACACCATCTATTACCATTGGCATTAAAAACAAAAGAATACTAGTGGTATTAACAACAAAGGAATACTAGGGATCATTCAAGTTCAGCTCGGTTTTCTATTTCGGGCTTGTTTAGGGTTCCACTTTTACTATTTTCATATTGATTGCTTGCTGTAGTGATTGTTTACTTGTCCTTCTAGACTTTGTAGGTGAAGAATATATCAAGAGGTCCTAGTACTTACTTATTTTAGAGTTCTTTCTGGGGTTTGTGTTTAGCTACATTTTCTTAAATTTTCAGCAAGATTGATTGTCAAATCTACCTTGGTAGTTAATTGTTTGGATGTTTTTAGAGAACCTTGATTGCTAGTAAGGATCCTTTTCTCTTTTATTTAAATAAATACTGTGATTATCTATATTGTTTTCATGCTTTCTTGGACTTGCGAGTGGATTAATTTTGATCTTTTGATATATAATATATTTATTTCAAGAAAATGTCTTTTGGTTTAGTATAGAAATTGTATTTTTTATCTTTTCATGATTATACAAGCATTTACATTTCCTTGTTGTACACACGATTTATGCACACACTCTTACAACATAATCGAAACATCACTTGGTTCATGACCCCAAGTGGAGCCTAAAAATCAACCCTAATATAGACGTGCTAAATTTGTCACTTGATGACCAAAAATATTTTTGCAGCTAGGTTAGGAATTTGGGGATAAGAATCCAAATAATTCCCCCAAGTAACTATACATCTGATACATAGTGTTCTAAATTTTAGGGAACCAAAATCCTATGGTATTATCAGACATAGTCATGGCTATTTTGTGGGTGGGACCATCCTTCTAATATGGCACATGGTGAGACCTAAACCTAAGGACTGATTGGGGCATATTTCCCTTTCAAAAACTGAATATCATCCATATTGTTTCCTTCAAGTTGAAGTTGCAGGAAACTGATATGACATGTCTGAGAATAAGGTATCTTAGTGACAATTTCACTAGGAATATTATCCAGAGGTGGACCCTATAGGTGGAGCGGTGACTGGAGTAGATAGCAATGATCATAGACTCTCTATATAATGCTTCCATTCGACCTTCACTCGTCAAAACGACAAGAATTGGGGCCCTGATTTGTGTCTAGTATTTGGAAGACCAGTTCATCTTTATACTTATTTTATATGTATGGGACTTGAGACCCCATTGTTGAAAATATTTGAGGAATATTTTCTTATTTACTTTGATGATTGTATATCTCCTTAGGGTTATTGGGTCTTTTATATTTCTAGTATGTTCTTTTAATTTTTCTTCTCTTTGACTAGATTATATCACTTGTTGCACCCACTTTACACTTTTAATTTTACTTGGCACCATTTCTAGAGTTGATATTATATGATTAGAGAATCGTTTACATTATCCTTGTTTATAGACCTGCATAGTTGGATTGATTGTCTTGCATCCTCTTACCATTGCTCCCCCAAGGAACTCTCGCACACTTCAGGGTTGGACCCATTTGTACAATTTATTAGGCCAAGAAATTACTACCTTCACCCAATTAATCTTCCAATTCATCGAATTGTGGCTCTTCACAAAACATATCAACTTCTCCTCCCAATTATGTTGGAACCATGGTTGGGAGTACCTATGTTCCTGTTGGAATTCCTACTTTTTGTGGTGGAAACGACCCTCTTTTTGGTGGAGGAACCATTAGTGGTGGTCCCATATATAACACTATGACCAACACGATTGTTGGTCCCTCTACCTCATATCCTATTGTGAATATTCCATTCATGGATAGTCTAAATCCTCTATATTTAGAAAGGCTAGAAAATGATACCATTTGATATGATCCTCCATGTTCTCCAATTCCTACCAAACTCCCCTAAAAAATCCATAAGTTTCAATGGAAGGAAAGTGAGGACCCCCATTATAACTATATTATGTCCTTCCATTTATGGTGTTCCTCCAATATCATTGTAGATGATTCCATTTGGTTGCGTTTGGTTCAAAACACCTTGATCAACATCGATGCCAAGTGGTATATTGAGAAACATCATGAAATGCATCACAACTTTGTGTCCCTAACTTCCACTTTCTTGATGTTTTTCCAATTACCTGTCCATTATGATGAGGTAGTAGAGATCCTGTTGTCATGTCATTATACCTCCTCTACCCATATCATGGATTATATCCATGAGTGGAATTGACATAAAAGTGTTTGTAATATTAATCTTGATGGTTGTATCTTGTGAGACTAGTTCCTTAAAACTCTCCTCCCTAGTATAACCAAGGGAATGGGTTCTAAGCGGTCACAAACCATAGAATAATATATTCTTAAGTATAAGAAGTATGTACTAATTTATGCATAGTCTAGTTACCTATATATGATCATTCCTGATGCCTCTAAAGGTGAATCCTCCTGAAAGGATCCTTTGGGGTATCCCATGCAATGAATGGAATTATCAACTCTATTGCATCCTATACAAATCCAAAATTGTTTTACCCTCCTTCTTAAAGTGTTTACTTGTATGGTAACCCCTCAAGTGTTGAGCATCAACATCATGTCCTTACATTTTTACCATATTATTGCCCTATTCCCTCTCACTCATATTCACATGTAGGAATGAGTACCTACTACTCAACTCATTTTTCAACCCCCCATGTTCATGCACCCTCATGTAGTTGTTGGAACCAAGTCTATGCAATTTCATCACACCTATGGATCTTATAGAGACAACCACTTGAAAAACAATAGTATACTAACAGATAAATAGACTTGAGACTCAACTGGTTGGTCATCTAGTTGCTTGAATGGATGGTCAAATAGGCCATGGTTGGGTCCACTAGAGAAACTAGATAATTTATGGGACATTGTGGATTTTGTGGAAACTGTTAGAACCAACAACCCGTATTTTTGTAACAAATCATCCTCACTTAAAGGGATTTTGTTAGATCTAAAGACTATAAAATAATGACCTATGGGTTGTGTTGATATGTATATTTTCCAATGTTGAATGATGCATAATGATGTTCTGATAATAATGTGTTGTGATTAAGTGTTGTAAATGGTTCCTTTAGACACCACCCATATTCTTGGACTATTTACTCCTTCTGCTACTCTTTCCTTTTTGTTCCATTGTTCAATTAGAGAAGGTCCCCCAACATGGGACCAGAGATATTAGCTTTGACCTACTTTGTTGCCTGCCAATCATGTTAGTTATATGTAGGTTTGATCGACTTTGGGTTGGATATTTGTTGAATGATACCCTTTTCCTTTGAACTTGGATTGGATTTTTTTTATTATCAAAAGGGTGTCTTCAGATATAGAACATGTTATTTTGAATGGGCATAACTATGAAATTTGGGTGTTGTTGATGCCTGGAAAATTCTAGGTACCGAAAGTAGGGATTCTACCCAATAATCGTTCCCAATTATATATTTATCATTTGGTATGGGGAATCCGTCTGGTTAGCAGCCTGACTACCGTATAATTAAAGGAAAGTTTAAGCCTATTTTACCAGTTGTGGTCCGACCCACCGTTTATGTAATTTTTTATGTTTATGAATGATATGCAAGTGCCTATACTAAATGTAGTTGATTAACAAAACAAGAACCTCACAAGCAGTTAGTTGCATAGTGATTTGCACAGGGTATTACCTCTCACCTTACATGAATCAATTATCCCTCAACCACCCAAAGCAAAGAACAACTAATTAAATCTAATCTATTCTAAACTATCCCCAGGGAGAAAGATTAATACTAATATGAGCAATGTACTGCATTGTTTACACAAAGAATTCTACAGATAGTTGACAAATTTTGAATACATAAATACAACAGAAAAGCAACACAAATATAGCTATGTGAAGTTAAATCATTCATTACTCATTCATTGCATAATATTCCTAAAATAAAATGAAGTCATTCAAAACACAGAAATAGTTCAGCAGTTTAGAATGACCTCACAAATTGTATAGCTTGCTAAAATAGAAATAATTCCTCATTCAACGATATACACACCATGCTTTGAAAGTCATGTAGTCCTCTCTCCAGTGAAATTTTAGTCCTCTTTATCATAAAAATAAATAGTTCTCCTTACAAAAACTTCAAGCGTATGAGAGCTAGAAAAAGTGCTTTCTCTATTCTAATCTACATATAATTATACATTTACAAAATGAATTTTGGTTATCCATGCCCTTTGGGCTTCCCCAACGTTTTGGTTACAAAACTTTTGTCCCCTAGTGTTCTCACTAGGAAAATAAAATAAATACAAAATATTACAATAAAAACTCCACATGTGAATAAGACAAGATGAATCAAGTGGGCCCAGCTGATTCATTTATGAACTGATTCCACGCAACAACATCTACAGCTATGGTCTCGAAGTCTATTGGTTCCAAAAATCTAACTATGACCTTATTTGTGGACATCTGAGATTTTATCTTTGCAACCCTTTGAGGAGTTACTCTAAGCTCGTCTTCTAGCGGGAAATTACTGATTGCAGCTTGAGCCACCAAACCTTTTGCCACCTTTTCATTTAGACCTTTAACTTAGCTGTGTATTAAGTTCCCCCTCATGCATCCTATCATGTAGGTACTTCAAATGTTCCTCCTGATCTAGAAACTTCTGCAACCTCTTCGCTGAAGATGTCTAGCATATATTGTGGGTTGTAAGCACCTTTTTGTAGAATTCCATGCATTTGTCCATATTCTTATCAAGCGCGACTATCAGTCTCTCAGTATCCTTGCTACTAAAATTCATGATATCATAATCAATATGCAACCTTTCTAGATTCTTCATAGGTGCGTTTTCCAAAATTTATTTATTAATTTCCAACCATGTATAGTTTCTACAATTTCCTGAGTCCTCATTTTGAATTTAGTAAATATCACTAAGATATCCTGTAACCTGGATTCAACTTGCTTAATTTTGTAAAATTCCTCTGCTAGCTTCACCTAAACTTGATATATCTTACCTCTGCGCAAGAGAGTGTGCTCTCTAAACGGTGCTATGTCCATTTTTTGTTCATTTGTTTCTTTCAATAGTACGTCTAAGGAGTTGTTCTGTGCTTCTAGTTTTGCAATTCGAGCTTTAGACTCCTCTTCTTTAATGTTAGCTATAGACCTTTGTATTTCCATATCTTCCATCTTCCTTTCTAGGTCCTCCTTTTCTCCACCAAGGATAATATTTGACAGTTTCAAACCATCCTTCTCTGCCTCCAAAATCTAGTAATCCTACTGGAGCTTTTCTAAATCAGAATGGGTGGCATCATACTTCCTCTTTTCTTCTCAGGCTACTCTCTCCTCCTTCCTCAAGGTTTCCTTCATTTGTGCCATTTTATCCTTATATTGGTCATTTGCTCCTTTTAGCGTACTGATATTATAGGAATTCACTTGTGCACTTGCAATTCAAAATGAGCCCATCTATTATAGATCCTCCTCTATATTATTTACAACAATTTTCTTGGTCACTGTGGTAACTTCGGGCTGGGTACCCAGTTTCAATGTCTTCTCGGATCTCCATAAAATTGATTTTTGCTTGGGGTTAGAGAATACATTTTCCAAATTTTCACCTTCATGCTGCTGCGACCGAGTGAAAGGTACCAAACCCAACTCAACAATAGGGAGGTGACCTCCTATCAGTATATCTCCTGAGGTGGAAGGGAGATTCTTTAGATTGTCCTGAGCATGAATTTGTGCTTGATTCTCCCTATCTAGGTATTCTTGATCCTTCTTTCTCTATTCCTCTATATCCTCCTTTTGAATTTTTTCTTCCTCAACTATTAATCTTTCTATTTCCACAATATTCTTCTTGATAGATTCCTCTCTCTGCCTTTGTTCTTCTTCCTTTTCTTTCTTTGTAGCTTCTTCTTCTTCCTTTTCTCACTTGGCCTCTTCGTTCAACAGTTTCTTTGCACCTTCTACTAATCTTCGTGTTGTTTCTTCCTTTTCTTTTCATGTAGCTTCTCTATCCTATCCTTTTCGTTCAGGATTAATGCTGCTACTTCCCTTGCCACCAGACATTGTCTGCAACTTTTCTGTCAATAGTCTTAGTTTTCTGACTTATTTTAGTTTTCAGTTTTTTTGCTAATGGTTTGCTACAGGTTCTCCTTTGATTTCTTGCACCCATATTTTAATTTCTAACCATTTCTTGCAGGGTCTCCATAGCTTAGCTCTAACGATTCTTTGCAGGTTTCTTCCACCTCACAGGAAACCTACCCCTCCGTCCTATATATGAAACGTAGCAATTCATACATGTAGCTAGCGTGAAATCCCTACTACAAATTGAGAGACCATACCAGGTCGATCCCACAGGATCCATGGATTTTCTTTTCAAGTTTTTTTTTTCATTCCTATTTTATTAACCGAGTTTCAATTTCTGTTAAATCTAGTTTAGATCTGTATTTTTCTACATTTCAGTTCACAGCCGAGCCTCCTTAAGGCCAAACTGAGCCCATTCATCCACAATACATGTTACTGTCGATCGTTCCCAGCTCAGGTTAAAAAAATTTCTTGTTTTCGGGCCAGTTCGCACTTATCAATCTGAAATAGGCGACCAGGTCGCTCAATTTTTCTCGAAAGGTGTGACTTCCCTCTCAGGGAGAAGATCGCTCCTGTTTTCTATTTCTGACTGACCCCCTCGCCTGTATTTTGGAAAAATTGGCAACCCCCTCACCACATTGGCCACGAAATAGGAGACCTATCTCTCAGATTCATTTTTTTTAAGCCATTTGGACTACAGTGTGGCTCAGCCACCTCTGTCCAGCAAGCTGTTTTCATTTCATACAATCTGTGTAAATCAATGATAAATTTAACTAGTTAATGGTTTAATGAATCTATTTAAGGCTTGAATAAAATTACTATAGGTTAAGTTTTGGTTTCCTGGCACTTTACCCCCAAGCAAGGACTGTCGGCTACTACCGGCTCTCAGCTATGATACCTGGCTATGATCAACCAACAATGACCTCCTGTAAATGAACTGTATCTCGGCACTACCCTTAAGGCATAGACTATGGAGCACGGGTACAACTAGTCATGGACTATTGGTCACGTTGACTCTTGTATTGAGTATTGGCTATGACATGTACCTCCTTCCTATAAATGTGTGTGTCTATGCGTTATGTGTAGCTATATGTTGTAGCTCAATGTCCAATCAAGAACAACCAGTATAGTAAAAACACTCTATATTTTCTTTAAACAAGCATTCTCCCAAGTACTTTTATGCATCAACTACCCCAGAAATCTATCGATCAACGCTATTTATTAAGCAAAGGATTACGTATCATGCAGGAGTTAGCATAACCAGACTAGGTTTAATTGGAAACTAACACCTTTCCTAGCCCTTCCTTGTCTACCCAGTCATCACCCTTTGGGGTATTCTAGGATAAGACAAAGGGTGAAACTCGTATAGTAATAGGAAATTCATTTGTAATTTTTTGAGACCACTAAAAATGAGTGAATTGGAAGGTAGAGGAGGTGGTAGGACCAGGGGGCCTCACGACGTTCGTGTCCTCCTTGTTCACTGACCTTGCACTCGGAGAGTGACCCAAGGATCTACGGATGGGTTTAATCCCATTGTGTTGAGATCCCAACACTCTTTCCTGGTCGAAGAGAAATATAAGTGTAAGGAAATCACCTAGTAAGTCTACCATAGTTTAGATTCATGTATGGCATGTGTTTAAAGTTTATGTTCACAATTTACTGGTTTCATAAACAACTTACCCATGTTATAAGTTCTGCAATAAACCAACAAATATCTGTGAAATATTCTTAAACCATACAAGCATCCGCCAAGTGTAACAAAAATACGATAGACATGCACACAAACCATACCCAGTAAAACAACCAAACTCAGTTCATGACACTGAGCTAGCCATTAAATTTTATTAATTTACACTATATCAAACACTTGCAGTATTTGAGGACATAAGTCCCTGAATTCCTTAACCATGGGAAGTACTTGGGCTCAACCCAAAAACTCATTGTGAGGAGTACCACAGGAACCCAAAAGTAGTTGGCCACTGAGAGGAATTGCCAAGTGAAATGGGCAACGATCCCTACTGATTGACTAGCACTCCCATGAGGAAAAAGCCAAGCACTATCTCCTGGTAGTCTTGGTCACTGAGTGACCACCTAAAAGCCAATAGGAAGCCATTGAAATTGAGGTCCATAACATCACTACCATATTTCACCACCTAATCTACCAACCAGACAAAATTGATCCCCAATGCTCTTCTTCACGCCTAAGAGGCGATCCACCACAGTTCGTGTCCTTGAACCAACATCATCGAGACCAATCTCGATGACCCTCTACACCGTCAGAAGGCCACACAACCTCTAAATCATACTCAGAATCATATCAATCTGAGCTATATTTACACACTGCACCATCTAGCCCCATGGCTAGTGCAAATACAGAACCATTTTTCAGACTTGTGATTGGCAATGGACCCATGTCCATGCCTCACACCACCACCAACACCCCTGCTGGTGGTCCTAGCACTATCATGCAAACTATCATAATTCAGCTGCCTCCACCCATACTTACCACTCACATTGTCTTGCTTGGCATGCCTGGGGGTAGTGGCCCGTCCACAACGGTTCCACAAGTACCCCCAGTCATGCAGGTACATTATATTCCTGCAAACCCCACCACCATTGCTGGTCCATCACACATCAACCTTGGGTTAAGCCTCCCCTTCATGCCATGCCTCAACCTTCCTAACTTGGACAGGTTAACCAATGACTGCATTTGTCATCAAACCTTTTGTCCTGCCATGTTAACCAAACTCCCCTCAGACATCCCTAAGTTTGAAGGGAAGGCAGGGGAGTGCCCCCAAAACCATATCATGACGTTTCACCTATGGTGCTCATTAAACAACACCGCAGATTATTCAATCAGACTCATACTATTCCAATGCACCCTCACAGGTGTTGTAGCCAAGTGGGACATTGAGCTACTTCAAGCCTAGTACCTAGAATTCAACTCCTTGGCCTTTATGTTCCTACAATATTTCCAACTTCCTGTAAGATATGATGAAGGAGTGGAAATGTTGCTATCTTACCTCCAGAACACTGTGACCCACATCACCGACCACATCCACAAGTGGAGGCGATGTCGCAGCTTGTGCAAGATCAAGCTTGATGACAGGATCTTCCTGGACTAGTTCTTGAAAACCTTGCTGCCACCTATAGCCAAGGATGTCACCTTTGAATGTCCCCAAATAGAGGAAGAGGCCATCTTGAAGGACCAATAGTTTGACCTCATTTACGCACAGTCTGGATACCTCTACACCATCATTCCAGATGCTCCCTGTGAAGGCATGTCCTACCGTGATGCACCGGGGGCATCCCATGCCGCAGATGGCATCATAGGTTTCGTCTCCCACCAATCACAACACTGGCTGACACCACCTATGGTGCCACCTCAACCAAGGAACACCCCTAGTTTTTCCAACACATATCAAGCTCCTGACTATGCAAGAATGATGTCTTGATCCAAAGCTACAACCTCTTATGCACAACCTGCACTGCAGTAGCAAGCATAGGCATTAGCTTGGTCAGCACAACAATATGTGGGAAAAATGCCCACATTTGTGGCACATCACCACCCAAGTCTACTACAAACCGCCTGTGCAAGCTGCTCAAGCCCCTAGCCCCACTCTGCCAGCACCTTTGGGACAAGTGTTTGCACAACAAAATCGTCCCAACCAGCCAACCCCCAATAACCAACAAGGGAAAGCCAAAAATAACCGAGCCCTGAACCAAGGCATCGATCAAATACAGGGAGGCGATCAACAACCAAATCCTCCCAAAAATGTTGGGGCAAACTGGCCAGCCCAAAATCCTCAACAACCAAATGCACCAAGATGTAATGCCCCATTGCACCAAGATGCAATGCCCCATTGCGCACAAACCAAATATGCACACTATGCAAGGTATACAAGAACTATACACATAAGTGTCCCTTCATGGGTTGTGCTAAGCAGGACATTAAGAATGAGTTTCAGTATGCCATCAATACAGCAGCCCCACCTCAACCCAACCTGACACCACCAAGAACTCCTCTTCCTATGGTGCTCCAAAACCCATTACCAGTCCAAGGACTATTAGAAACTGCACCGACTCCCCAACCTAATCCCACCACCCTGACTACACCTCCGGTAGCAGAATTAGGTGTTCATCATTTGCTATCCTTGACAAATGAAGAGGTCAATTTATAGACTAGATGAAATTAATATAGAACTAACACTGAACCCGCTGATCCATCAGTGAAATCCACATCCAAAACAACCTATACACCTCTTCACTTACCCCCTTTTCCCCCGCGCCCCCCCATACGGCGGGTTGCCAAAAATGTCACGATTAGAGCTTCTATGAGCTACAACATCATGGATGACTTAGCCCAAACACCTAAGGCCATGTCTACTCTCAAGGTACTTAAAAATTGCTCAACACAGTGGAAAGCCTTACTACCCGCCCTCGGTGCTGTAGACCCCTTTGACTCCATGTTGATCACATTCGACACAGAGAATGAAGAACCATAGATGCCACCAACCATTTCTTTCAAGATCCTCGTATCTATTCAAAATTTTGTTGTGCACCGATGCATCATGGATGAGGGGACATCCACATGCGTCATGTCAACTGTAGTCTGGAAAAAACTTGGGTCCCCAATTCTGCAACTAGCCACCACTACTCTGAGGATTTATGGTGGCCATCCCACTAAACCCCAAGGTATCCTCCCGCACATCCCCATCATGTTAGCCATAAAAATAGTATTGATTGACATAAAGGTTGTCAATGCTCAGTTGGACTATAACCTTCTCCTCAGAAGAAGTTATATGTATGCCATGAGAGCCATAGTATCAACTTTTTTTCATCTCATGATGTTCCCCCACAAAAGAAAAATCGTGATGGTTGACCAACTAACTTATCATGATCTGCAAGGGCTAAATGCACTATCCAATGTTATCCCTATGATCACTACCATCGATCCATAAGGGCTAACCACACCCACCAATGTTATACCTGTAGCCAACACCATGGTTGACAACATACCAGCCTCCCCATTGTTGAATGTGGGCCCTAGGTTGTTTTTCGATACCACCATGATGGTTACCTTCCCCTTAGTGTCACCACCACCAACACCAAATGAGACTATGGATTTGTGCATGCTCTCATCCAACACTACTACACCTAAACATCAACTGCATCCGCAACTCCAACAGCAGCCGCAACATCATCTGCAGTGGAAACAACATCCGTAGTCACAAAAACATCCACAGCCACAACATCATTCGTATCCGTAGTAGTATGCGCAACCGCAACACCATCCACATCCATAGCATTACCCATAGCTGCAACCATATCCCCATCCTCACATGCAACCATCGTGGATTTATTTGGGATCCTCCCTAGTCCACACAATTCCCTTCCTATCCCCCCTGGCTGGCGTCATGAGTAAGCCAGTAATGGCTACCTTAAAATTTCCCAATATTACATTGGGGATTCCCATGTGGTACCTTGATACACCAGTCCAACCTCCAATACCCTAGTTAGTCTTAACCCCATTACAACCCATTGCGGTCGAATCTCATCCTCCATTCGGCCCGTAAAAACCAACCATTGCACCTGCACCCATACCACCCCACCCAAAAAGGGCTAGGGAAAAAAACATGAAAGCTACCACTGAATCTTGATAGATCCCACCTTGCGCCATCTATGAAGAAGAGGGCCATCCAACTCAAAACTATCCTAAAATTACCATAATCTATGCACATTTGGATGCCATGGATATAATGGAAAACCTCCCCGTGGTTGAACTCCCAAGCGGGACAATAGTGAGAAACAAGTCATTGAGAACAAACCATGCTTGTGCCCTTTGCAGATTGTATGGACACTATTCTCACCACTGTAAGGACTTGTCCTAGTTTTTAATAGCCCTAGCCAACCTTTGACAACATTCCATTGAATCTGAGATCAATCTAAGATCACTCTGATCAAAGAAATCCACCCCCCACCTCCTTCTTCAAACACCATGTCCATTTACATGATGTCCAGTTCCACAGACCCTCCTATCTTCATGATCACTGGAAATGCATGAGACCTGTCTCACCATTGCTTTTGCAATGACGATGAGATACATGAAGACTTAACTGCTTCAGAATACCCTTGGGACGACATGCACCACTGCTCGTTCTTCCTCCCTGAAGAAATTGGGTCGCAGTGTGACCAATTTTCTGTTGAAACAAAGGATTTCATTCATGGGAAAGTCGACTAGTTCAAAAATCCCATTTATGCACCAGATTCCTTCGAAGAAGGGAACATGCCCAACATCTTGCAAACCATCAAAGTCAACATCTAAACCAATCCTGAGGTTGTTGAGAAAATCATGTTGGGGGCATCCTGCTCCTTGGAAGAAGTTGCTTCCTACAAAGCACTCTTCCAAGAATTCCATGATATATTTTCCTGGTCTTACACTGAAATGCTCGGGTTGGATCCATCCATCATGGAACACCACATTGACACATGGCCCGATGTGGCCCCTGTGCGCCAAAAGCAACGGCCCATCCATCCCTCCAAAGCTTCCGCAGTCAAAGATGAAATAGAGAAGCTGCGCACGACCAGCTTCATTTACCCCATTGCTTACACCACTTGGGTTTCAAATCCCGTTCCTGTGAATAAAAAATAGGGTACCATCCACATTTTCATAGACTTCGATGATCTGAATTGGGCATGTCCCAAAGACAACTTCCCAACACCCTTCATCGATCAGATCATCGATGCATGCATCAGACATGAGGTCTTTTCCTTCATGGATGGATTTTATGGATATAACCAAATTCAAATCCAGAAACACGATCATTACAAGACTGCATTCACAACCTCGTGGGGAACATTGACATATCGTGTTATGCCCTTCGGTTTAAAGAATGATGGAGCCACCTTCCAGCATGCCATGACATATTGTTTCCATGACCTAATCCACATCATATTGGTCTACCTAGACGACCTTGCCACTCGATCACCAAAAAGAGCACAACATATAGACAACTTACAGCAAGTCCGTTTGGGATGTCGCAAGTAAAAAATTTGCTTGAATCCCCTAAAGTGCGTTTTTTGTGTCCCAACAAGTCGTTTGCTCGGATTCATCATATTCCACAAAGGGATAATAGTGGAACCCCTCAAAGTTCAAGCTATCCTTGATCTCCCTTCACCAAAAACTCAACATCAGTTGCAGAGCCTCCAAGGAAAGGCCAACTTCCTTCGCCACTTTGTACTAGAGTATGCAACAAAATCCCATGGATTCATACGCCTGCTCTACACAAAAATCCCCTTTGTTTGGGATCAACAAGAATAGGAATCATTTGATGCACCCAAACAAGCCCTGGCTTCCGCACCATTACTCTCGGCACCAGAATTCACCGAGAGTTCATTCTTTATGTGTCGACCTCAGAAAATGCCATTGTTAGAGTCTTGGTCCAGGAAGATGAAGCTCGTCAGGAGCATGTGATTTATTATGTCAGCTAGAAACTGCCAGGTCCCCCACTACGATATTCACCAGAGGAGAAACTGGCCCTCGCTGTCATTTTCTCAGCCTAGAAATTGCGCCACTACATATTTGCAAACCATACCCATGTAGTGGCTGATTCCATCCCAATGCGATACCTCTTAATCCATTGCCTTCAACAAGGCCGCGCGGCCAAGTGGGTAGTCATCCTCCAAGAGTTTGAATTGGAGTTTGTTTCCCCAAAAAGCACAAAAGAATTTGCACTGGCTGCGCTCATGACTGATCTGACCCCATAAACCACATCACCACCACCCAAGGATGACCTCCCTAATGATTTCCTATTCGTCATATCCATGGAAGACCCATGGTATGGGGACATACTCCTATATTTATGCACACAAAAATTCACAGCCCACTTAAACTATGAAGATAGGCAATGTATCCGCCATCAAGCTGCTTGCCATCTTTTGATTGGAGATATTTTATATCGTTGAGGCATTGAAACCATCCTACGTCATTTCCTCATGCATGATAAAGCCGAGACAATCCTTAGCAACTGTCACAGTGGAGCCTGCGGTGGTCACCTTTTAGGCCTGGCAACCGCCCAAAATATTCTACACGCTGGCTATTTCTAGCCTTCCATCTTCATTGATTGCATAGAGGTATTCAAACACTATCACAGTTGTCAGCTCTTTGCCCCAAAGGAAAGAACCCCCCCTGCACCATTACACCCCATAGTCACAGCAGGCCCATTCTGCAAATGGGTGATTGATTTCATGACAATCAACCATGCCTCGGCCCACGGTCATAAATACATCATTATGGCAGTTGATTACTTCACTAAGTGGGCCGAGGCCATGCCCACGTTTTATTGCAAAAGTGAAACAACAGCACGTTTCTTCTTTAACCATGTCATTTTGCGATTTGGTGTTCCCAAACAATTGGTCTTAGACCATGGTAAACACTTTGAAGATGCTATTTGGAATGAGCTTTCAACCATGTTGAAATTCAAACACTGGTACTCATCTTCCTACTACCCCCAGGGCAATGGTTAAGTTGAAGAAGTCAACAAAATTATCAAAACAATGTTCCAAAGGATGGTAGGAAACCATAAAACCAATTGGCACCACATATTGTTTTTTTCCCTATGGGATTACCGTACATCCACAAAAACTGCAACTCGTTTCACCCCCTTCCTCCTAGTACACGATGTTGAATCAGTACTCCATATAGAGTGCCAGATCCCATCACTCTGCCTCACAATGGAACTCCTTTTTTACACTTCACCTTTAGAAGAATGACTCCTACAACTTGAGCAAACCATAGAATACCGTTGGGATCCCTCCAAGCCATCAAAGCAGTGAAAAAACGATCAAAATCCCATTACGACTCCCATATCCACCCTTGCACCTTTAGCGAAGGTGATATGGTTCTGGTTTATGACCAACCCAATGATAATTTGGGAAAAGGAAAGTTTGAATCAATGTGGTACGACCCATATGTCATCCACCATTGCCTCGAAAAAGGGGCATACATTCTTATTGACTCTGATGGACAACTCTTGGAGAACCCCCATAACAGGCTCTACCTTAAGAGATTTTATTCTTAACATCACCAATGAGTCACTTTATTTTCCTTTTTTGTTTTTCAACAATTTTACCACAAATCAAAGACCCCCATTAGCGGTAGCATCATTAGCTGCTAGGTAGAGTCACCCGAAGTTTGTTTGAGACACCTCTCACACCTCCGGGCTCAAGATTTCGCCCTGTATATTTTAATGAGACCATCGTCTCATGTTTAATAATTAATTCTTGGGACCACTTCTTGAGAGTTACCTCGGTTTATGAAATACATTGTGATACAAGTGTCTTTGGACCTGTACTTGTATCACACCTGCGTACCGCAACCCATGCAAGAATCTGGACCATCTCCTCGGAAGGCACATCGTTTTATTTCAGCATATAACTATCTAATCCATCCACTACAACTCATGTAGGTCCCTGTACCACTTCCCAGAGGGTGGATCATTTCTTTCATATATAACTGTCTCTGGAATTGCACTCACATCTCATGTAGTCCAGTCCGTTCACCACAACTCACACAACACTCTCCTGACCTTTGTCTGAGAGCCACCTTGGTCTAAGTGCCTCTACCGCACCAACTCATGTGCCTCTGTTGCAATCTATCTTGTGCATGTATTGGTATGTTCAAGAGCCACCTACTCCATCCACACTACATGAATGACCTTTGGACCACTATCCATTGTTCTAACATGGGGGCACCTTCAGTGCCCCCTCGATCAGTTGACCATACTGGAGTTTTTGTTAAGCTCTTTTCTAACTCCTAAAAGAATGAAAATATTGGCGAGTGCCGCTGCTTCCTTTCTTGCTCATTAAAGTATAGGAAAGGGAGTCTACATCATCTCGTTTATCTCCTTTTGTGAACTATGTAGACCACCATCTAAAAAGGACCACCTTGGCACATTCAATCCAATACCATTCCCTTCTGCGTCCTTTTATGCTTTCTCAGGTAGAGGGGCCAAACTTTATGAAAAAGATCACCATGGGTTGTTGTTAAGCTCTTTTCCAGCCTTCTCATCAAGAAAAGATTGCTGATCAAACTTGGTCTCGTTCATGCTCGTAAAAGTATCTGAATGACCGTCTAGTCAGTACAGGTTTAACCC
This sequence comes from Pseudotsuga menziesii, assembly GCA_001517045.1. Lineage (NCBI taxonomy): Eukaryota > Viridiplantae > Streptophyta > Pinopsida > Pinales > Pinaceae > Pseudotsuga > Pseudotsuga menziesii. The sequence goes on along the minus strand of LPNX010691763.1, from coordinate 331,835 downwards.
TTTCCAACCTGATTGGAATACCAACGGTAAAGAAGTCTCTAATCCCCTAAAGGATGGGTGAGCTCTCCTATGCATAATTTTAACCTTTTTCAGGTACATCAGACTATCAACAAAAAAGAGCCCCCATTGGAGTCTTCTTCATGCTTTTATACTCTCTAAAATTGAAAGCACAAATGAGCATTTACTTTCTCGGGCTTGCCAAAAATCCACGAGATCGTACCCCAATGGTGTCCCTAGACATCACCTCACATATAACAGTTTGGAAGCATTCCCACTTCGGGTCACCTTTGTTCAGAGTATTCTGTGATGTGTCTTCCTTGGATCCCATCAATACCACAAGTGTCTACCTCCCCCAAATATTTCCCATCTACAGTTACATACCTAGTATTATAGCTATGATCCCTTTCCCATGAGTCATTTTCATTTGTTGACTGGTCCACCCTGCTGTCATACTCTGAACAAAGGTAATTTGAATCCACTACACTCCCGATGCCCCTGTTCCACCCCCCTCTCCCCCCCATTTAGTGGGTCAGCCCTTAGATTTTCTCACATCTTTTTGGTTATCTCCCTCGTGCTTCTGGACAAGGAAACACCATTTCCTTAGTCGGTTGAAGGTCTCCCTCTATCGAAGACAACACACATATTCCAGAGGATAGACCGAGAGGTCCCTATATCCTAGTTTCATTAACCTCATTGATGAGTTCCTCGAACCACTTGTGATGAGTCCTTAGTGCCTCTTGCAATGTTTTTTTCTCACGTGCTCGACTCTAGCTACATCATCGCATCATTGAGATTCATACAGGGTATTGGTCCACACAGTATCTGGTTGAAGACCCTGGATGTCACCTGACTCTAGCACATTGATGAGTGTATTTGAGGGACCCCAATAGGTTCATGTCCCTTGTGATTTTCAGGTTGCATTGGAGACAGTGTTCATAAGCCCTAGCAGTGATTTGGTATAGATTCATGATTGATGCAACATATTGTACCAGAAAGACTTTGAATCTCTATCAGTGAGTCCCTACATCCATGTACCATTCCAAATCCAGCAGATAATCAGTCATGAAGATATAGAATTCCATGAGAATGCCATGGGTCCAATGTAGCAGTTCTTTAGATCAGTATTGTATTCAGCCTCTCATTGAGGCAACCTCTATTGTAACAATAGTTGTACATGATTGGCTCTTTTATTATAGAGCTTAGATCACATTATTCTTTTGACATCATTACGAGCATGGGGATGCCCGCCTCGTCCATATACATGTCACACATTATTTATATCTCACCCATTGATGGGAACCATATTAATACAAAAACCAAAAGCCACCATGCCCCATGTTAACCCAAAAAATACCTTAATGATCTCTACATGACCTACACCACCCAAAGACATCTATGTCACTACCTTTTACTACCCTCATTTACCCCCACACCCTTGCAAAGACTCACAAATATGAAAAAGGGCTTAAAAACCCCTAAAAAGAGTCAAAATATCTCTCATAAAGGCTAAAACCCCTCCAAGGAGCTTAAAAACCCCAAAGGAGCTAAGAATTGGGAGAAAGGGGCTTAAAGCCCAAAAAAGGGTCTATATCCCTAACCAGGGGATTAAAACCCTAAAATCTCAAGAAAAAAACTATAAATAGAGGGGTGGGGGTCACTCTCAAAACACTCCTTCTCTCCCTAACATTATGCTGCCCATGTGAGTGCCTTGAGACCCTTTTCCTCTAAAGCCATTCACCCTCCCTCTTCTCCATTGCTCCACAAGCCAAGCTTCCATCCCAAAGAGAGAGGTGATTCCAAAGCTAACAGATGGTTTCCCATTTCCATAAAGAAGGTATGCCCATTTATTTTCTCTCAATAGTTTTAGTTTTATGACTTATTTTGGTTTGCAAGTTTATTTTCTAATGGATTGCTGTAGGTTCTCCTTTGATTTCTTGCACCCATCTTTTGATTTCTAACCATTTCTTGCAGGGTTTCCATATCTTAGCTCTAACGGTTCTTTGCAGGTTTCTTCCACCTCACAGGAACCCTACCCTTCCGTCCTATAGAAGGAAGGTAGTCGTTCCTTCCTGTATCTAGAATGAACTCCCTACTACACCCCAGCCCAGGAAGCACAACCTCTCCCCAAAAAATCCTATGATGTTCTTCAAGCATACAATGAGCTCCTGCCCTCACACATCAGGGGGAAATATGTTAACCCAAAAAATCCCTCAATGAGCTCTACATGACCTACACCACACAAAGACATCTATGTCACTACCTTTCACTACCCTCATTTGACCCCCACACCCTTGAAAACGCTCACAAATATGAAAAAAGGCTTAAAAACCCATAAAAAGAGCAAAAAATATCTCTCATAGGGGTTAAAACCCCTCAAAGGAGCTTAAAACCCCCAAAGGAGCTAAGAATTGGGAGAAAGGGGCTTAAAGCCCCAAAAAGGGGCTAAATCCCTAACAAAAGGCTTAAAACCCTAAAATCTCAAGAAAAAACTATAAATAGCGGGGTGGGTGTCACTCTAAAAAACTCCTTCTCTCCCTATCGTTATGATGCCCGTGTGAGTGCCTTGAGAACCTTTGCCTCTCCAGCCATTCACCCTCCCTCTTCTCCATTACTCCGCAAGCCAAGCTTCCATCCCAAAGAGAGAGGTGCTTCCAAAGCTAGGCCATGGTGGCCTATTTGCACGAAGAAGGTATAGCCATTTATTTTTTTTATCAATAGTTTTAGTTTTCTAACTTATTTTTGTTTGCAGGTTTGTTTACTAATGGTTTTCTATAGGTTCTCCTTTGATTGCTTGCACCCATCTTTTGATTTCTAACCATTTCTTGTAAGGTTTCCATAGCTTAGCTCTAACGGTTCTTTACAGGTTCTCTTCCAACCAACATGAACCCTACCCTTCCATCCTATAGATGAAAGGTTGTCATTCTTGCCTATAGCTAGGGTGAAATCCATACTACATATGGTGTGCTACAAAGTTTCCTTGAGAATCATTTCTATGAAAACTCTTTTCACTGAAATGAAAGATTTCTAGCTCACTCATGAACTCTGGTGCACTTTTGACCTTGGAAAATTTATAACTACTGACATAAAATGGCATCAACGAGAACACAACCTTCTTCATCTCAAACAAATAAGTCCCGAAACCATCCAAGAAGAGTTGACTGACTGCTTCTTTATGTACTATATAGTAAATGGAATATTTGGGAAGTAGTGTAGGGGCTTTGGTTCCCCCATATATCCTTAATTAGGTTCCCTCTTCAGAAAAGAAGTAGTCTCCAAATTACCTTGTGGACTCCAAATCACCTTATGGACTCCAAATCACCTTCAGACAGAAATTTACATTCCTCAAGAAAAACTAACTGGTATAGTGGCATTAAAAACTCTTCACAAATCAGTTTGTAATATCTATGATATTTGTGGGCCCACAAAATTTGGTATGTCGTATACATGGGCGCTTTTACTTCCTTCCACTTGTATTTTAGCTTTTTGATGTATTTGTAACTTCGGATTGTATTCACTTATGTATTTCATATATTGCATTTGATTAGTCCCCTATGTTCCTATTGGTAGAATCAATAATGTAAACAAGTCATGTAAATTCATAGAGGTTAACCCTCCTAGTTGATCAGGGTTTAAAGTCCCCGCTGTTGTGGGGCACTAGAGATATTAGAATCTCCTAGAGAAGTCAGTCCTATTAAGTTATTGTCAAGTTCTAAACTCGTATAAATAGAGAGTGAGACTCTCTATTTATCACATAGTCACTCACACTCAGTTGTAGCGCATGAGTGAGAGAGAAGGAGATGGGATAAGAGAGAGAATAGCTATCGGAGATCATCTTCTTGTATTTGGGTTTTACTGCTGCCATTGGTGCTTATTCTATCTCTAAGGAAGTTGTGGGGTTTTCTCCTTTATGGTTTCCCTAAGGATAAATCTTTGTCTATTGTATCTTGTGATTGATTGTTGTGCATGTTATTCTCTCATATAATATCCTAAGATAATATTGTCTAAATTGATAAAAATCTAACATGGTATCAAAGCTAACCTGAGAAGAAGACACTGTGCAGCTGTGGAAGCTAGGGATTCTTACTTTTTGGGACTCTCTCCACAATCCATCAGCAAAAGAGTCTAGGATGAACCTCCATTATAGGGTGCATCTTTTTGTTGTTGAAAAATCTAACTCTGAGCACTTTCAGTTTTTGACCTACCACTACATCAGGAAATTAGGGATTTTCACTAAAGAGGAATTTTTGAGTGAGCCCTGGCTAGGATTACTCTCCTCCTCAAAATAAAAGTTTAGAGACAAAAATCTAGGTTTTTGGTTGGGTAGAACTCCAGGAAAGTCAATCCCTAATCTGCCCTAGAACCAGAAAACCAACACTAGCCTTCATTAGGTCTAGATCTAGTTTTCAACTTCTCAAATTGGTAAGATCTAAATATTTTGTATTTCCATTTGATTTTCTCAGTTAATATGTCTCATCACACCAAGCTTGATGAAAATATTGAGGGAGCTGATAACTTCCAAGCTTGGAAGTATAGGATCTCTTTGGTTGTGGAAGAAAATGAGTTGGACTCTTACATCAGTGAAGAGGTTCCAGTCCCAGAGGGATATGAGGCTAAGGCCTTACACAAAAATAAATTGGTCATGGATAAGAGGATTATTGGTGATTCAATCAAGGATCACCTCATACCACAGGTGTCCTCCCTAGAGACACCTAAAGCAATGTTTGATTCCTTGACCAAGCTGTTTGAAGGAAAGAACATAAATCAGAAGATGACTTTGAGGAACCAGTTGAAGAATGTGAAGATCCAGAATGCGGAGACCATATAGTCATACATTACAAGGGTCTCCCATATCAAAGAACAACTTGAAGAAGTAGATGAAGAATTGGAGAATGCAGAGATTGCGATGACCACCTTGAATGGTCTGCCTAGGTCATGGGACTCCTTCATTCAAGTGATTTGTGCTAGAAGAAAGCTAGTCACCTTTAGTAGACTGTGGGAGGAATTCTCACAAGAATAAGATCGAATAGTAGCCCGAGAAGAAAATATGGGAATTGAAGATCAATCTCTCACAGTACACTCCAAGAAAAGAAGAAGGGACTATCATCATCCTAAAGTTAAGAATTCTAACTAGAAAGATAACCCTAGAAAATCTAACAAAGATATATCTAAATACAGAAGCTTTACATGTGATGAAAGAGGACACTTTGCAATAGATTGGCCCAAGAATAAGAGTAGCTCTCATAAGAAGAAAGGAAACAAGAGAGGACATCATGCTCATGCTCTAGAGGATGATGAAACTTCCATAAAGAGAATCAAACAAGAAAGTGATGATTCTTCAAGTGATGAATAATATGTTTTGATTTCCTCTCTCACGAGAACTATCACACATTGAAGCAATGATTGGCTTATAGACAGTGAGGCTTCCAAACATATGACGAGATTCAAAGAATCCTTTGTGAAACTGTCCTAACATGAGTCACCTCACAAGGCGAAACTTGGGAATGACTACCAGTATCCAATAAAAGGTAGTGGTGAATCCTCCTGTCAGCTAGACTCTGGAAAGTCTATGAAGATGAAGGATGTCTTATTTATACCAGGACTGAAGTAGAATATCCTCTCCATATCTGCATTGGATGCAAAATGAATAAGGGTTTCATTTGTATATGGCCAAGTTCTTATGTGGCCAAAGGTGAAAACTATAGATGATGCAGTTGTGATTGGAGAGCAAGAGGGAGGATTATACAAGCTAAAGGGCCAACCAAAACAAGCCTTGGCCCATGACTCAGTAGAGACAAATGAACTTCAGCATAGAAGGCTTGCACATGTGCACTATAAAGCACTACCACTTGCAAGAAAATCTGTTGAAGGTCTTCCAGAAATCCAGACAAAACATGATGGTGTATGCAAAGGATGTGTGAAAGGAAAGAACACAAATAAGACATTTTCAAGTAGCGAGAGCAAGGAAAAAGGAACCTTGGAAATCATCCACTCTGATGTATGCAGTCCGATGTCATCCAGTTCATTGAGTGGGTATGTATACTATGTTTCTTTCATTGATGATTTTTCTAGGAAGACATGAATATAATTATTGAAGAACAAAGATGAAGTATGCATTAGGTTTAAGGAATTCAAAGCCTTGATTGATAACCACACCGAAAATAAGATCAAAACCTTTTGATCATACAATGGTGGAGAATTCACATCAAATGAATTCAAAGAGTTATGTAGATATTTAGGGATTAAGAGGGAGTTGACCATTCCATATAATCCACAATAGAATGGGGTTGTAGAATGTAATAATATAACGATAATGGAAGTTGCAAGGGAAATGCTTCATGATCAAGAACTTCCCATGCATATATGGACAGAAGCTTCCAGGACAGTTGTGTATGTACATAACCGTACTCCACACAGAGTACTTGAGAAAAAGACACATGAAGAAATCTTCTCCAAAAAGAAACCAGAGGTCAGCCATCTTAGAATATTCAATTGCCTAGTGTACATACACATTCCAAAATAAAATAGGACAAAGTTAAGTCCTTCTGGAAAGAAGGGTATATTTGTGGGATATAGTGAAAGCTTGAAATCTTATAGAATATACTTCCCAGGATTCAAGAAGGTTGACATTAATAGAGACGTAACATTCGACGAAGATTCAACTTGCAACAAATCTAGAAAGAGACCAGTTGGAGACTTTGAAGAAACAAAAATACCTAGAATGCAAGATACAACTATGAACGATACAAATCAAGATGAAGATCAAGAAATAGAAGAATCCCAGGAACCTGTAGATCCACCCCAAGAGAAGAATTCTCACAAGAGGAAACCCGCATGGGTACGAGAGGCTATCCAAGGTGTAGAAAGATATGGGGCTCCAAAACAAATGCATAGAGAGCAGAAAAGAACAAGGTCATGTTTCAATTATGTAGCCCTATTATGTGACATAATTGATAAATAACCTTCCAACTATGAAGAAGTGACAGAGAAGAAAGAATGGAAGGATGCTATGATCAAGGAGTACCATTCAATCATGAAGAATGATGTCTAGGATGTTGTCCCTAGACTAGAGGGGAAGTATATTGTAACTTACAAGTGGATCTACAAGATCAAGCATGTTGCAGATGGTAGCATAGAGAAACATAAAGGAAGATTTGTGGCTCGTGGATTCTCCCAGAAAGAAGGAATAGATTATGAAGAAACTTTTGCACCTGTAGCTAGATACATTTCCATCATATCAGTACTTGGTCTGGCTGCAGTAGTGAAATGGAAGATACACCAGATGGATGTCAAGAGTGCTTTCTTGAATGGTGTAGTGGAAGAGGAAGTGTATGTGGAGCAGCCACTCAGTTTTGAGACACATGATAGGGAGACTCATGTGTGTAAATTGAATAAAGACCTGTGTGGTTTGAAACAGGAACCTAGGACATGGTATGGTAGAATTGACAACTTCCTATCCATTTTGGGGTTTACTAAGAGTAAAGGATATTCCAACCTTTACTACAAGGTTGAAGAAGGGAACCCAGTGATACTCCTACTATATGTATATGATTTGTTTATAATAGTTGTGGATGGGTTGATTGCTGATACAAAGAGGAAGCTTGTTGCTGAGTTTGAGATGAAGGGCTTGGGTATGATGCACTAATTTCTAGGCATGGAGGTGTAGTAGAGTACAGATGGAATCTCCCTCAGAAAAGGGAAGTATGCATTAGATATCCTAAAGAGGTTCGGGATGATGGGCTGCAAGACCATGACCACACCTATGTCATCAAACCTGAAGCTATTGAGTGATGCTTCATGAGAGTTAGTTGATGCTACGATGTATCATTAGATGATTGGATCCTTGATGTACCTAACAAATAAAAGACTGGATATTTGCTTTGCTGTGAAAACATTGAGCCAGTTCCTAATGAATCCAAGACACGTTCACCTGATTGCTGCAAAGCATATTATGAGGTACCTGAAGGGTACATTTTATTATGGGCTCAAGTATGAGGCAAATCAAAAGATTAACCTAGAAGGTTATGTTGATTCAGATTGGGCAGGCCATGCCTTCGATAGGAATAGTACTTCAGGGTGCTGCTTCAGCATGGGATCAGGTGTGATCTCTTGGTTTAGTAGGAAGCAGTCTTACATGGCACTGAGTACAACCAAAGAAGATTATGTCGTAGCTTGTTCAGCTAGTTGTGAGGTAGTGTGGTTGAGGAAGCTACTATCTTATTTATTTGATATCTAGTTGTATGCTACTTGTATATATTGTGATAGCCATAGTTGTGTGAAGTTGTCAGAGAAGCTGGTGTTCCATGACGAGTCGAAGCATACCGAGATAAAATATTTCTATATCAAGGATATGGTGCAGATAGGAGCATTCAAGCTCTAGTATGTTGCAACGGATGAGCAGATAGATGATGTGTTGACCAATCCATTGACCAGAGTGAAGTTTGAGTACTTTAGGGAGAATCTTGGTGTTGTCCAGATCAAGGTTCCTTCCAAGAGGAAGTGATGATTTTGATATCCTTTTTGACATGGTGGTAGGTGGGGACTCCCATGGTCAGATCTAATTGCAGAGCCTTTCTGATATGGTGGCAAGCTGGGCCTCCCATGGTTAGATGTAAATGCAGAGCCTTTTTGACATGGTGGTAGGCTGGGCCTCCCATGGTCAGATGTAAATGTAGAGACTTTCTGATATGGTGGAAGGCTAGGCCTCCCATGGTCAGATGTAAGTGCAGAGCCTTTTTTACTGGGTCAGATGTAAGTGCAGATCCTTTCTGATTGGGTCAAATATAAGTGTAGATCCATTCCGACATGGTGCCAGGCTGGGCCTCCCATGGTGGGATATAAGTGCTAAACCTTTCTGACATGATGGCAGGCTGGGCCTCCCATGGTAAGATATAATTGTTGGATGAGCCTTTCTGACATGGTGGCAGGCTAGGACTCCCATGGTTAGATGTGAGGGTTGGACATGCCTTTCTGACATGGTGGTGGATGTGTTCCTCCCATGGTCAGATGTTAGTCCTGGGTGGGACTTTATAACTGGGTCAGATTTAAGTGTTGAATAAGATGAATACCTACATGGAGGATAGGCCTACAACCAACATGAAAAAGGGTTGGCTCTGTAGAACTTCCTATGATGAGTAGAATTGAGAGATAGCACCAGTTGATCAAGATAGTGGAAGAAGTGATGATGATGGTCTATTGATGATCCTATGATGATCCAACTTTGATGATGATCCAGTGATGATCCAGTTTCGATGATGATTTAGTGATGATCTAGCTTTGATGATGATCCAGTGATGATCCAGTGTTGATGATGATCCAAACTTGATCTAGAGAAGAAGACTTGTGTTGATGAATTATGTCAAGAGAATACCTTCGTAGTTAAGAGAGAGTGTCGATGCATTAGTAAATTTGGAATTTATTCACTTATGTATTTCATATATTGTATTTTATTAGTCCTCGATATTCCTATTTAGAGAATCAATAATGTAAACAAGTCATGTAAATTCATAGAGGTTAACCCTCCTAGTTGACCAGGGGTTAAAGTCCCCACAGTTGTGGGGAACTAGGGTTATTAGAATCTCCTAGAGAAGTCGGCCTCGGTAAGTTATTGTCAAGTCAGAAACTAGTATAAATAGAGAGTGAGCCTCTCTATTTATCACACAGTCACTAACACTCAGTTGTAGTGCATGAGTGAGAGAGAAGGAGCTGGGATAAGAGAGAGAACAACTGTCAAACATAATCTTACTGTCTTTGTGTTTTACTACTGCCATTGGTGCTTATTCTATCTCTCAGGAAGTTGTGTGGTTTTCTCCTCTATGGTTTCCTTGAGGAAAATATTTGTGTCTATTATCTCTTGTGATTGATTGGTGTGCATCCTATTCTCTCAGATAAGATCCTAAGATCATACTGTCTAAATTCATGGAAGCATAGTATATAGTTAAACATAAAGAATCCCATATAAAACTCATATTTCCACTAGTGCAATCCTTCCTGTGCTATAGTTATCCAGGAGGACAAACTGTTTTCTATAATATCTATCGAATTGAATGTTGGGACGAGTACCCTAAGGATTATTAGTTTTGGTAACTCCGCGGTTGTTTGTAAGCGAAGTTACGGGTCAAAATAGTCTTAGGGGTGTCGGGGTAATTCAAAACCCCTTTTTGTAATAAACCCATGGTTTAAATCCAGGGTTTAGGGTTTTTGGGTGCCCATGGTATTGAATCCATGTTTTTGTAAACAGTGCGCTATAAATAGGCACTTGTGTAAATAAGAAAGGTTAGGTTTTATGATGTAAGAAATATTAAGGCGAAGTTAAGGCTGATTGTGTAAGGAAAGGTTAAGTCCCAGCTGTGTGCGTGGACGACCTCTGCAGCTGTGTGCGCAGAGGGTTTTTGTAAGAAGATTGAGAAAAGATCTGCAGTTGTGTGCGCAGAGGCCTGCTGCTGTGTGCGCGGCTGTTAAGGACTGAAGGGATCTGCAGCTGAGTGCGCAGATCGAACTGTGGTTTTGTAGCAAGTTGAATAAAACACAGTTTGTGGATGTAGCCCCTACACTGGGGGTGAACCACGTTATATTTGGTGTTGTGGTTTCTTGTGTTGTTTCTATTTCTGTTGTCTGTTATGCATTAATAACTGTTTACATTTTATAACTTAGATCACTGCTAATAACAAGGTTCACTGTGAATTCCCTGTAGTGGGTTAAGCAAGTCACGATTGTTTATCTATCTGCGAAGTTGTATAAAAGTGAATGACACAGCTGTGTAATTATTGATTAATAAGTTAGTAAAGGATAAGGTATAGTAATATCCCTCTCTACTTGCAGAAACCTGATTCTGCAGCACCCCATTGCTATTTCGGGTGAGACTGCAACCTGTGCATAGGTTGTTGCCGAAAGGGCCAACACAGTGGGTCTTTTGTTGGTGTGACATAAAAGGATTAAACCTAGGTCTGCCCTATTGCCAAAAAATTGGTTTCGTTGCTGGTTGAACTCAGTATCTACTCAAGAGGGGTTTACGTCGTACCTCGAGGGCTATGTTCTGGAGGCCCTCTGTGACGGAAATCGGTGATTGGATTGATGAGACTTATCTAAAATTTGCTGAGACAGAGAACAAAAATCCACGTTGTAGCGCATGTGAATTTTTACAGAGATATGTTTTTTGTGATGCTTATGAAATTTTCTTTGGTAGTATCCACATAGAGTTGCACCAGTGGCTGTCCAGGTTAGCTGAGAAGCGAACCAATGTTCGCGAGGGGCGGTTTTCTGTTTGGACCCCTGCAAGAGTTAATCTAGTACAAAGTGTGAACAATGAGATCTCTCGAGCGGTTGACTTCTGGACCACATGGACCCTTGAGGCCTTCGTGACGGAGTTCGCCATTGACACGGGCACTTCCTTTAGTGACGCCGAACGCCGATTTTTCCAAGGACCGCGGGGTAAGCTTTTGAATTTATTTAGCTTAAGAATTAAAATGCTATTAGTTGAAAAATGAATATTGCTATTTGAATCAGATTCTTATCTTTTGTGTTACTAACATATGTTTGCAAGTGATAATCCCTTCGACGAGCAAAGTGGTTTGCTGCGAAGTGGAAAAAGGTACAAAAGAGATTTTGACTCCTATTCCTTAGGTCAGGCTACCGTGTCTTCCCCTGTAAATTATGAAGAGTCAGGCTCTGAAGAAACCCCCTTGTTTGGAAACCCTCCTGTTACCCCGCAGCGAAGCCCTGTTACCCCTGAAATTCCGTCGCAGTCTGACAGTCAACCAAGTCCAACTATTCCAGCCACAGGCCAGTTTGTCCCTGTAAATCCCTCCCCATCAACATCCTATCCCCCTCCCAACCCTCCTAGAACCACCATGGCCCACCTAGCCGATGATATCAAGCTGCCCATCTTCAAAGGCACAGGATCAGAAGACCCCGAACAGTTCTGGTTTTTATGTGAAGCAGTATGGAACACGAAGAACATTACAGACCTGGATGTGAGAACTGTGCAGCTCATTACTTCTTTCCGGGACCGGGCTTTGACCTGGTTCATGAAATTATCCAGTACTCAGACACCTACTTTAGACGAGATTAAGGCAGCCATCACCAAAGAATTTAAGAAGCATAAATCAGAATCCCAGAGCATCACTGAGCTTAAAGAGATTCAGCAGCGGCGTGGTGAATCCGTGTGGGACTTTGACCAAAGATTCAAAGTTATACTAGACCAAGTCAGCTTTACCATTAGTCCTGCACAGCACAAGGAATGGTTTATCGCAGCATTATTACCACATATACGAACTCCGCTCATGCAACAAAAGGTTGCTGACCAGCAAGAAGCTCTGGAAATTGCAATGAAGCTAGAAACCGCCCCCGTCAGAGATGATTCCGGTCTTGCTCAAATCCAAGCACAGTTAGCAGCCATGGCCCTGGAGCTTCGCGATATGAAAAAGGCTACAACCATTTGAGAGGAGGTCTGGTGTACGCAATGCCGGATAGAAGGTCACGATCGGGACCAGTGCCCTGGGGTCAGAACCTACTTAGATACGGGGGTGCCCAACCAATTCAATCCTGGTGTTCTATATTGTGAGATTTGTCGAACCACTGGTCAACATCGCCCTGAAAACTGCCATCTTCTTCAGCGATATGTTCAAGTTCCCAAGAATCCATACTGTAAGTTCTATAAGTCAGTAGGGCATAATGAAGAGGAGTGTTGTAGCTATGACCTCATGCGAGAGTGCATCTCTGACGTCTACCAAGTGCAAAATGAAGCCCAGAATAATGACGGCTATGGTTACCGTGGCGGTGCCTCTGGAAGAGCTTCCTTTGGAGGTCGCGGCCGTGGTGGTATGCCCGGGAGGGGAAGAGGCCCGGTGGTGTGCTAAAATTGTAACCAAGCTGGCCATTTGGCTCGCGACTGTTGGAACCCCACCACAACCTGTCGGTATTGCCGTGCAGTAGACCACGTGATTGAACAGTGCCCCCAGCTCATAGCAAAGATTCAGAAAAACAATAGTGGCCCTACCCAGAATATTCAGTTGATTTTTTTTGAGCAAAGACCTACCGCAGCCATCAATGTGGTCACCCGGAGTGGAGCCACGACGCACATTCAGCATTCACAGAAACAACCTGTCAAGGTGTGCGCGCGTAAGGCCTCTGCGCAAGTCCCAGCACTTAAAACTGTGCAAGACCAAGCACCAGTCAAGGCGGTCCAGTGCGATATTGTTGACCCTCGCACACCTGCAGCACCTACGTGGCAACCTCTGCAGGCCTCACAACCGCAAGATGCTTCGCCGGATAAAGTAAGTACACTCTCCTCCTTTTTACAGAGTTGTATGAAACTATTGCAGAATCAGAATGCTTTAAAAGAGCTGCAACAAGTTCTTGCTGTCACAGACCCTCAGAGAGGAGTTGATCAGGAGAAAACTGTTAGTCGTGTCCAAAGAACGAGGAGGGAAATGAGATTGAATGTTCAGATAGGGGAATATGATATGACTGATGTCATTTTGGATCTTGGATTAGAAGTTAATGTCCTACCCAAGCAGACTTTGGGACAAATGGGAAAACCTTCCCTGGATTGGTCACCTATACAACTCAGATTAGCTAACCAGCAAAAGATTATGCCCCTAGGGAGACTTCTTAGTGTTCCCATAGATCTTGATGGGGTAAGCACTCTAGCAGATTTTTAAGTTATTGAGATCATTGATGACAACAACCCTTATCCAGCCTTGTTGGGAATCGAGTGGGCCATGGTAAATGCTGCAATCATCAACCTTAAGAGGAGACAGATGACCTTCAAAGGAAATGGTCTGCGAGTTATCATACCCCTTGACCCATCCCAAGGAGAAAGATATATAGAACCGATTAGAGACGAAGGGGAGCAGGATACTCTAGACCACATCTACAACATTACAGCCCAGGAAGTAGATTATGTCGAGCCTGATGCCGACGGCATTCTAGATTGGCAATGTGATAGCTCCTGCATGTCTGATTCAGACGATGGTCTAGAGAATTGGCAGAATCGGCTGTACGAGCTACATGGCCATAGGTGCGTGCAACTCACTAAGTCTCTTAGATACCTTAGTGCGCAGCCCAGAGAGTTTCCTACCTATGATGGGTTGATCGACCCTGGAGAATTTATTATACAAGCACCTCAGTCATAGAGAATGCAGAATCTGGAGACAACATTAGGAGCTACAGCAGCAGGGCGGACTGATAACAACAAGTCTACTCGCAGTTGGGAAGCTAGCCAGAAATTTCTGCGCCTTAGCTTCATAACCCAAGTCCAAGCAGCGCGACGTAAGTTCATTGGGAAGAATAGCCCTTAGAAACATTTGAGGCACAGTTATGCAGCATGGGACACCATCCCTCGCGAAGAGTGGGTGCATAAGTTTGTACACACCTTGGAACCTCTAGCACAAAAATGGTATATGGAGGCTGTGCTCCGACATGGAATTGAATACCAAACCAAGGGGCCGAACCAAGAAGCCATCTCATCAAACCTAACAGTCCTATCGCCAGCATTCCCAGGACAGGTCGAAGGGCATTACTGTGTCGAGGGTGCTGGTTGTCACGAAGCTCACACCCGAATTCTGCCGAATTCCACAAACACAGTGAGGCTTCAAATCCGACCGTTGGGAAGCAACCAATTTGGTGGCGGTAGTTTTTTAATTTCCTTAAATGCCTATACTAAGGCCAGTATCAGAAATCAAGCTCCACTTGGACAAGATTTTCATCAGATTTGGTGCCTTCAATGCACTGTCCTGCTCGATTTGATTGATGGCGTGTATAAGAAGATGCCTAAGTTAGGGAAAATTGCATTCTGCATTTCTTCAAGATTTACGAGTGAGCCCATGACAACAGAACGAGAGATTGATGATTTGGTTAGAGAATTTGAGCAAGAGGGTCTGATAAGCTGCTCTAATCGGCTGCCTACCCTTGCTCCCTATGAAGAAGCTCCCCCAGCACCACCACAACCGATGCAGACACGGTCTGCCAGGAAAAAGATCAGAACCGAAGTTCGCTCCAAGCGAAACCAAGACCGGCAGAGGCAAACAGGGAAAACACTAGCAGATCATCCTATGGATCCCACCGGTTCAGCACAGGTCCCGGTCGGGGGTAGGGAGAATATTGCACCACCGCAGCCACCATATCTACAACCTGTTTGCCCAGGTGCGACGTTACCCCGTCGAACAAAGCAATTCATATTAACCACACCCTCCCTGCCACAAGGAGTTTAGCTGATTGGAAGCATGATAGGGAAGATCGATCGGCTTAAGTACAGCGATCACGACACAAATGACCATGGCAAGTTTCCCCAGTTTGAACCAGTAGAATACTTGCACCGCGTCAGGTACCCAGATCATAAGGTCACACTACTGGAAGTGCAACCATGGGCTGCGGGCCTGGACAAAGCTGACCTACTCAAGATGCTTGATATTCCCCATTTCGGTCGCGGCATACATGCGACCGTAGTGGCCAAATAGTTACTAGCGTTAGTGTATGACGGCTATTTATGGATAGGGGACCCACAAATTCCTATTGACGCTGGACTCATCCATAAGATCACAGGTTTACCATTGGCAGGACCTGATCCGGGAACCGAATTTCCATCCAAACATGATGATACAAAGCTCGCGCAAACCATGAAAGAGCGGTTTGGCCTGACAAAGGGGAAACGGGGGTATCACACTTCCGTGATTCAGGAGCAGCCTATTCGCTTTGCAGCTGAACTCTTAGCCTGCAAACTCATATGGAAATGCAGGCCAACTGAAGTACCTGCTCCGGTTATCTGGATTGCTATGAATTGCGCTGAGGGGTATACTTATAATTGGGCCAAATATCTTGCGAAGGAGTTCCTGGAGGATGCCCGCGATGCACAGGAAAAAGGTAGACCTTTTCATTATTCCTGGATTTTAATCCTTATTGTTTTGGTTGGGTGGAAAGAACCCACTGAAGCCCAGTTTGTAGAGTTAAACCCAGGCATGCCAGGGGCAGCGAGGTATGCCTCCCTATGGATATCCTCCAATAAGGTCTCTCAGCAGATGACAAACACTGTGTTAGTCTTTTTTTCCATGAGTATCCACTATGAGATTGTGCGAACACCACGACTTACCAATGAAGTGTTCTCTAAATACGAGGGCACCGTGAACTTCAGTGCCGATATGCATCATGTTTTCATTCAAGCCCGTGCAGATCCACAACGACAGTGCTTTAAATTACCATATGTAGTCACCGAACCAGATATCAGGGGTATAATTCAGCACTGGCCAACTGACTGGCTGAAAGATATAGGAAAAAAACCCTCTATTCCAGTTCCTCCAGCTACTAATATTGGCGCAGGTAGCAGTCAGGCGCAGCAGCAAAGCCCATTGGAAGATAGCGAAGACCTAAGTGATTCGCAGATGGATGACGAAGGCCAGGGTGGAGACGGCGGACAGGATGAACAGGATGAGGAGTCGATCAACACCATATCAGATCCTAACCCAACAACGAAGTGCAAGTCACCAGAAGTAGCAGAGGTAACCAAGCCACAGTCCCGCAAAAAGTCAAAAGCGTTGAAGGACAAATATACTGAAGAAGAAACCACTATAACGCTGGATGCGCTGGAGCAAGCTCTAGAACAGTCTACGGGGGCGTTTACTAAAAAATGGTCAGAGTTTGTGGAACTGCATCTTGCGGGGCTCTCAGGTATAGCAAACAGGGTTTCAGAGCTAAAAGAGTTATCCACAAAAGCAGCACACAGTACTGCGACAAGTAGCACTACAGCACCCACGCAGCAGGACATTAGGCAATGGCCACCCAAAGATCACCAAGGATAGGTATCAAGCGCAACTCTGGTACTACCCGATACAAATTCTCGGCTTTCCCAGATGAGTATGACCGTAGGGCTCGATTATACAAAGATGTCCATGTCAGAATTGCACCTCTGCCAGCTCGCTATTACAAAGGAGATCCATGCACGAGACCAATTGTCCCAACTCCAATTGGAAGACACCGTCAAACAAAACAAAACCCTTGCAGCACGCCTAGAAGAAGTAGCACAATAGAAGAAAGCGGCTGAACATAAAACAACTACGCTGATGCAAGCACTGGACGAGGCATGTCAGAGTCTTTCTGACTCTGACATACAGGGAGCAGAGGAACCAGAGCAGAGAATCGCTAAGCTGAGAGACTATGCCCAGCAGTCTCATAGCGAGATTGAAAGGATGAAGACAGAACACCAGCACCATATCATAGAACTTCAACTGCGCATCCCTCCCGAGACTCCACCAGAGGTCTGAGAACAGCGCCATCAGGACATCAAGGCTTCAGCAGCAAAAATATTAGATAATGTGGCCAGCGTCGCAAAACTGATGGAAGACAACATAGAAGCATGGGCGAACCTACAGGACCATCCAGATGTAGGTAAGATCCAAGAAACCATCAAGTTGCGCCAGGATGAATTAGATGCAGTCAGAGTAGAAATCAAGATGCTGCCACCTATGCAGAAGATGGCTAAAGTGAAGCGTAGCAAGGAACTTCAGGAGGAAATCAAGTCCTGCAGGACGAAGGTAACACTGCTGGAAAATGTGTTACAGCCCCTGGTTGATGAAGCATTAGAATTGACCAATACTGTAGAGAGCCAGCTCAAGCTTTTGAAGACCTATGACACTTTTGCGCAGGAACGGGCTGACACAGAATCATCCTCAGTATTACAGGAATTGGTGGAAAAGGAGAAAGCCGCTGATGATATACTACACAACCTCACCAGTCGCTTCCAGACTCTCGCCCAGAAGGTTCTCCCACCAGAGTCCTTGCAGAGTGTCCCGAGACGGGCCACTAGTGAGTCTTAGGGACCTGTTGGGACGAGTACCCTAAGGATTATTAGTTTTGGTAACTCCGCGGTTGTTTGTAAGCAGAGTTACGGGTCAAAATAGTCTTAGGGGTGTTGGGGTAAGTCAAAACCCCTTTTTGTAATAAACCCATGGTTTAAATACAGGGTTTAGGGTTTTTGGGTGCCCATGGTATTGAATCCATGCTTTTGTAAATAGTGCGCTATAAATAGGCACTTGTGTAAATAAGAAAGGTTAGGTTTTATGATGTAAGAAAGATTAAGGCGAAGTTAAGGCTGATTGTGTAAGGAAAGTTCAAGTCCCAGCTGTGTGCATGGACGACCTCTGCAGCTATGTGCGCAGAGGGTTTTTGTAAGAAGATTGAGAAAAGATCTGCAGCTGTGTGCATAGAGGCCTGCTGCTGTGTGCGCGGCTGTTAAGGACTGAAGGGATCTGTAGGTGAGTGCGCAGATCAAACTGTGGTTTTGTAGCAATTTGAATAAAACACAGTTTGTGGACGTAGCCCCTACACTAGGGGTGAACCACGTTATATTTGGTGTTGTGGTTTCTTGTGTTGTTTCTATTTCTGTTGTCCGTTATGCATTAATAACTGTTTACATTTGATAACTTAGATCACTGCTAATAACAAGCTTCGCTGTGAATTCCCTGTAGTGGGTTAAGCAAGTCACGATTGTTTATCTATCTGCGAAGTTGTATAAAAGTGAATGACACAGCTGTGTAATTATTGATTAATAAGTTAGTAAAGGCTAAGGTACAGTAATATCCCTCTCTGCTTGTAGAAACCTGATTCTGTGGCACCCCATTGCTGTTTCAGGTGAGACTGCAACCTGTGCGCAGGTTGTTGCCGAAAGGGACAACATAGTGGGTCTTTTGTTGGTGTGACATAAAAGGATTAAACCCGGGTCTTCCCTATTGCCCAACAAATTGGTTCCGTTGCCGGGACTTGAACCCGGGTCTCTCAGGTGAGAGCCGAGTATCCTAACCAACTAGACTACAAGGACTAAAGGACTGAAGGGATCGGGTCTCTCGGCTGTTAAGGACTGAAGGGATCTGCAGCTGAGTGCGCAGATCGAATTGTCGTTTTGTAGCAAGTTGAATAAAACACAGTTTGTGGATGTAGCCCCTACATTGGGGGTGAACCACGTTATATTTGGTGTTGTGGTTTCTTGTGTTGTTTCTATTTCTGTTGTCTGTTATGCATTAATAACTGTTTACATTTGATAACTTAGATCACTGCTAATAACAAGCTTCGCCGTGAATTCCCTGTAGTGGGTTAAGCAAGTCATGATTGTTTATCTATCTGCGAAGTTGTATAAAAGTGAATGACACAGCTGTGTAATTATTGATTAATAAGTTAGTAAAGGCTAAGGTACAGTAATATCCCTCTCTGCTTGCAGAAACCTGATTCTGTGGCACCCCATTGCTATTTCAGGTGAGACTGCAACCTGTGCGCAGGTTGTTGCCGAAAGGGCCAACACAATGGGTCTTTTTTTGGTGCGACATAAAAGGATTAAACCCGGGTCTACCCTATTGCCCAACATTGAACATAGTTTCCATCATGGTTACATGGTACATTACTGGTATCCACCCAATATTGTAAAACCTACCATCAACTCTATTGAATATTCTGTTAAGCATTAGGGATACCAGCCAGTATGGGGTGCATAGACTAGAAGTTTCATATTCCCCGGACTCCTTTGCCAGAAGTACTTTACTACAAGTGTCATCATCTTTGCAACTCCAATGTAATCAATCGTCAGACTATTTACCCAATCACTTGTCAGGTTGAATTTTGAATTTGTCAAGCTGTAAGATTTAGCTATGAACACAGGGGTGAATGAGGAAAATCCTTTATCTTTAACATTGTACATGATCATCCCCTTTGCATCATCCTTAGACAAAATCCATCTAATGACCTCAAGGAAAGGAAATAGCTTTGGTCTTGTAGACACTTGTGTGATTCATGATCTCAGTATGTTGTTAAACATGTTTAGATCATGCAAGCCTACATCTGGAAATTTTTTATCCTGGAGCATATGATAAATCTATCCCCACTTAAACTCAGGATCGACCCTGGTGATAGATTAAGTATCCTCATATATTATTTCTACTCTCGGTGTGATTTTGACTTCTACCTCATCATATGCAACCTTTTATTTCTTCTTTCCTTTCTTAAGCATGGTGTCAGATACAGACTGAGAATGTATCAAAACAATAAATTGTCTTAGCATCCCTACAGTTAGAAACCCCATGCATTCATTATACATAAAAAATAAATCAATACTATAAAACTTGCAATGCATATAAGGAAATCAACATTTTTTTGTAGCAGAACATTCCTTCTGGAACAAAATTGACCAGTATATTTTACCATATCTTCTTTACCATCGAAATGACTCTGCATTTCAAAACTTTGCATACCATCTAACTTACACCTAGAGTAAGGTCAAAACCATGCACCAAACCCCTAGCTTGCATGGAATCTTTTCCCGAATCATCGCAAGATTAAAAACAAAACTCATTGCTCTCGAGCATATTCCAGGGTATTTATCAACACAACCCATGAAAATTTATGCATGACCTTCCTCAGGGACTCATAGCCCGCGGGTAACAAACCAGAGATAGAAAGTATTGATGCCATAGCGTCGAGCACCAGAGTCAATACTTTCGACAAGGAGGCAAAGAAGAAAAACTAAAAACATGCATGACTCTCATGGATTAAATACCTGCAAACCCCTATCATGACATATAAATAAGAACCAGGGAGAAAATGGTCGATAAAGAACTCGAGCCATCTCAGATTCATCATTATGCACCCCGTGTTTTGAGAAAATCATGGCTGAATAGAAAAGACAGGGGTAGCTTGGGAGCAGCTAGAAAAACTACATCTTGAGTCAACTAGGTCAAGATCTAGATGAATGAATAATAAGGAAAGCTTGTTGAAACACCGAAAGGTCGAGGAGAAATCTCTTTTAAACCAAACGATAAACACAACAACCCTAGCCTCGAAACCTAAACACATTACTTATCAAATCATGATAGGACACAACCTAACCATCCTACCAATGAAGAATATGAAGGCGGATCAGATCCAACTTGGTAGGATGAGCTCGAAGACTACTGCACAATGCAGTGCCCAAACCCATGTAAGATCCAGATGGTGGCTTCCGAATTCGTAAAGGGCATCCAAAATGGGTAAAAATCATGGGTTTCAATAACTATTAACCTTTTGAACCACCATGTGAAAACAGAAAAACCCCACAAACAATATATATAGGGAAAAAATAGGGCCAAACCTTTATGCGGTTGGTGAAATCACTTACCACGGTCATTCAAAACCCTACAATGCACGAGTGTGAAATGAATGTTGTATTGGCACCAAGATTAAAGTGCATCGGAGAACCCAAATCGGCACACGAGGTGGAAAAAAAATATACAACAGTGGCATATTCAAAATCATAACCTTGTCACTTCTATCATCCCTCTCTAGCTAGACAAATCGACGGAGGAGACTGGTTATAGAGAAAAACTCTATTGCTAATTTCATCCGGAACTTTAAACACTTTCTGCAAAATAAATAGCCACATCGAAAAAAAGATCATCGGATGAAAATGAAAAACACATCCGTTGTTTCGGCATAAATATGAAAACCATTTCAACATAGCGGGCCGGGAACAACTTAATAAAACAACGGTAAAATTTGGGTGGGGAAGGAAAATCGTTTCCATTGTTGCGAAAAAATATCAAAACAAAATCCGACGCATTAGATCAAAACAGATCAGGAAAAGTTTGGACTTTAAAAGTAGAAAACCTTTGCTTTATCGGTGAAAAAATAAAAAATATTCCGACATATTGGATCAAAAGTAAGATGAAATGCACTCATTCAAAAATATAAATCCACCCATTGTGTTGGCTCAAACCCCAAAATCCATCTACTGCATCAGATCAAACAATAACATTCATCCACTGTTGCGGATCGAAAAGACTTTGTTACTTCATGCAATAAAAACAAACTTTTTGAGCTTGCTCAGGGTGAAACCAAGTCATGAATGATGGGTTTTAAAGTGAAAAAAGGTCTAAGTAAAACCAAAAGCTAAGAATTTAAAGGGAGGCCCTAAAAAATGAAAATTGTTTTGGGGTAATAGTTGCAGAGAAACAAATGGCGACTGGATGGTGAACACATATCTATAGAAAAAAACTAACTCTGCAACCCAAAACTGCTTTATGGAATTTTGTTAAACCAACTCATTCCAATTATTTTCAAGATTTATTTAAAATTTAGACCTTTCTAGGAATGTAAAATCCAAAACTTATCATTGATTGTAGTCCAATAGGGTAAGGTAACCAGGTTCTCTAAATAACTCTTCTGAGGACAAAATATGAGGTTCATTTACCTCTGCATTTGGTTACTTATGGCTGAGACACCACAGGATCGTAATAGAGTGTGGATAGGCATATTCATTTGTTCCTGATTCCCGTTCCCTTTGCATTTTTTTATTCTTTCATACTTTTGTCTATTAAGTCTTCCCAGATTGCTTCTTATTGCATTTGAGATATGATTTAGGTTCTTCCATCCATGGTGTCCTTTTGTGTGAGTGATAATTTGTTTCAGCTCACAGATGGAGAAGAAACTTTGAGCAATTCCATCATTTACTGATTCATGTTTCATTATATCCTTTTGCTATATATTTTCTTTCTGGGAAATCTTTACTCTTTAAGCATTTTGGATTTAGTTTGTGGCATGGGATTATTTTGAATACCATACACCGGTCCATTCTGCTTCCTTTCTATGGGTCCTTTGTTGTAATCTTCCTAGGACAGATATTAATGTGAACTGGATGCAACCTTAAAGTAGTATTCCAGAATTCTCCTACCTCACTTATTTTTTGAGGGTTTAAACATAGAACTTCAATGTGTTCTCTGAATTACTTCCTTTCAATAGTATTATTAAATTAAAGAACCTTGTCATGATAAAATATTTTTGACATAGATAAATACCAATGAGCAGTTCTTTGAATTAAAATATTTGTAGTTTTTCCAAATTCTAATGTCCCCAAAGCACCAAAATTTGCACTGGCTTATTTGAAATAAAACTAAAATAACACAAATAAAAAATGAAATAAATAAAATGCAAAGAAAGAAAATTAGGTGACATAAAGAAAACATAACTACAATAAAATCAAAGAAAACGCAAAAATTTATTTATGTACAAATGACGCAAAAATTTATCAATTGTTTGAGACCCAAACAATTGATAGGAAGATTCTCTTCCCACCCTTGTAAATCTTGTAACTTATACGTTGAGGGGCCTAATTTTGCATCAATCTGAAATGGGCCTATCCATAGATGTTGAAATTTAGTATGCTTTCCCTTTTTTTCATGCGGGTGATCCCACTTGAGAATCAAATATCCTACTTCATATCTCCTAATCCTATACTTACGTTTGTTAATCCACTTCTTCACAATCTCTTGCTAGTGTTTGAATCTCTCTTTATCCTTGAGCCTAGACTCTTCTAACTTCAGCAAGGTATTGATTTGAGCTTGTAAAACCTCACTCCCAGACCCTGTGGACTCTTGGTCCAATTGATAAGATGGAAACAAAATGTTAGGGGGTAAAATAGCTTCCTTTCCATAAACTAAAGTGTAAGGTGACACAGGTAAGGAATTCTTGGGTGTAACCCTATCAGCCCATAATGCGTTTGGAAGAGCTACATACCGACTTCTCTGATTTTTTATGACAGTTTTCTTTAAAATTCTAATGATATTTTTATTAGTCGATTAAGCTAATCCATTACCTTCTGGACAATAGTTAGTAGAATAATGTAATTTTATTAATTTCTCATTAGCAAATTCCGAAATTTTAATGGATGAAAACTAAGATGCATTATAAAAAACCAAGGAAATTGGAACACCAAACCTGGTCATAATATTCGCTTGTAAGAAGTCCATGACTGCATCTTCATTCACTTTCCATAACGAGATTGCTTCAACCCATCTCGTAAAATAGTTCATCCCTGTAAGGATGTATTTGTGTTGCAATGAAGAATTTGGATTGATTTCTCCAATAATGTCAATTATTCATTGTTCGAATGGCTCAGAAACAATGACTGGTTGCAAAGGTCCAGCTACCTTTGCTTGTCTCCCACCACTTCTTTAGCATGTGTCACACTTCCTTGCATAAGCATGAGCATCCTTAAACAAGGTTGGCCAGTAATATCTTGTGTGCAATAGTATCTCCTAAAAAGTGCCCTCTAGCAGGACCATCATGCAATTATTTAACAACCTTAGATGCGTCCTCTTGTTCTAGACATCCAAGAAACACTCTGTCATAGTTCTTCCTAAAAAGAACTCCATTAATTATGTGATAAGATGTCGATTTCAAGCGTAGTTTTCTCCTTCATTTAGAATTCCAGTGTTTAGGTCAATATCCTTGTTGGTGATAGTCTATCAAATCTATGTACCAAGATTCTGGGGCTGTAAATACATGGCACATATCAGTCAAATGCAACTCAGCCTTATTCTCCTAATCATTATCTTCATTATCTTTACTTTCAGCCATTAGCTTACAAAGGACTTATCCTTTGAAAATCATGGCTGGTTTAAATTCTAAGTCATATTCTTGTAAAGCTGTTACCCAATTTCCTCTACTTTCTCCTAATTCTTTCTGCACAAAAAGAGTTCAGACTGCTGGGTGAGGAACAATCACTTTGGTTTTATTCTTGAGGATGTATGGTATGAATTGTTTTACCACCTTAAATACTACATACACCTATTTATCAATAGAAGGGTAATTCAATTCAACACCTTGCAAACCAGTTTTCATGAAGGATATGGGGTATGCATCCCCCTTTTCTTGTATTTGTGTAAGCACTGTTACGAGCGAGTTATCCAAAGCAAAAGTGTATAGAATAAAATATTTCTCAAAATTAGGAATTTTGAGGGAAGGTGCATGGGCTATTGTTGCTTTGATTTTTTTAAATGGACCCTTTTCTATTTCAGTCCATTTAAACTGTACACTTTTTTTAACCATCTATTGCAAAGGCTTGACAATTTGGGCGAAATCAGGCACAAACCTTCGCACAAAATTTATAGTCCCCATGAAATATTGCATGCCTTTCTTATTGTGGGGTAAGGGGATCTATTCCATAGCTTCTATCCTCTTCGAGTATATGGAGATCCCCCTCTTAGAAATGATGTGACCCAATAGCTTTCCTTCTAACACTGTGAAAACACATTTCTTAGGATTCAAGGAAATACCATATTTCTAAAATCGGTCAAAAAGTTTGTTTTAGATGAAACATGTGTTCTTTTCTCCTTTTGGAGAAAACTATTACGTCATACAAATAGACTACCACTATGTGGCCAATCAAACCACATAAAGCTATGTACATTTCCCTTTGCAAAGTTGCTCCAGCATTAATGAGACCGAAAGGCATTATCCTGTAAGAAGAAGTCCCTCACTTTGTCATAAAGGTGGTCTTCATCCTATCTTTCTCTATTACCGACACTTGGTTGTAGCTTGAAAACCCATCTAATAAAGAGAACAATTCGAAGCCTAAAGCCATCTGTAATATTTTCTCCATTGGCGAGACTAGATAGTTATCCTTGTTTGAGGCACAATTCAAATTTCTGAAATCTACATACAGTCTTATTTCACCAGATTGTTTCCTTAAAATTTGCGATCCATTCTGAGTGTCTAGCTCTGAAAATAATCTTCGCATCAACTATCTTTTTAACTTCATTTTGAATCAAGGGTTCTAGCTTGGGATGCATCTTCCTTAATGGTTGTTGGAATGGTTTCACTCCCACTTTAATGGGAATAACATGTTGGATAATGTGGGTATCATAAGTCCAAGCAAATACATCTTTATATTGTTGAAATAAACTAATGAACTTGCTTCTCTCACCTGGTGAGCAACATTTCCCCAAGTTCACATACTTGCTTTTAGATTTTGGCCCAAGATTCAGCAGCTCATACTGTATAGAAGAGATATGTGTTTTGACATTGGATGGCCTCCTGAATTTGTTATTCAAATCAAACATTCCCTCCAATTTTCTACCCCTTTAGGTATGAAATTACTATTTTGAAGATTGGCTTGGTGTTCTTCATCATCAATCATTGAG
The DNA here is from genome assembly GCA_001517045.1 of Pseudotsuga menziesii. Taxonomy (NCBI): domain Eukaryota; kingdom Viridiplantae; phylum Streptophyta; class Pinopsida; order Pinales; family Pinaceae; genus Pseudotsuga; species Pseudotsuga menziesii. The sequence goes on along the minus strand of LPNX010691763.1, from coordinate 305,907 downwards.
TCTTTGAAAGTCTCATCATTGGTCAAGAATTCTAAGATTTTATGATCATCATCGAATACCCTCAAATTGGTGACATTATCTTGCACATATGTCCTAAAAATCAATTCAATTGAACATTTATTATTAGTAGGCACTAATCTTGCAACAGAAGTAGCTAACAAATCAACTGCTGCATTTTTTAATCTAGGAATCGAATTGATGTTAAATGCATCAAAATTTTGTTATAAGGTCCCAAAATTCATTTTGATAGCCCTTTAAATGTGGTGACAAACAATGAATTGTATTTCAAACCTGTTTAACAATTATTTCAGAAGAACCAAAAACCTTTAGATTTTTTACTTTGAATTCAATAGCCTTCTTTAAGCCCTAGATTAAAGATTCATATTCAGTTGTATTATTAGTACATTCAAATTCTAATATACATTAAATAAAATGTTTATTTTTTCTGAATCAACTAGGATATAGCCGGCTGCTGATCCTTCCTGAGTTTTAGAACCATCAAAATATAACAACCAAAATTTATCTTCTAATTATACATAACTAGTGCTACTTTCTAAATTAGAAGCTAAATTAACTATGTTACAGTCAATCTTATCAGTCCACAAAAAACTGAAGGAGCTCAGACTGTGTATCTGATTCATCACTGGCTTCTTCTGATTGATATTTTCTTGGTTCAAGTTCAATGAAATAGTTACCCAAAACTAAATGCGAAAAATTTACAGGCTCATTTTCCCCTTCTAGTTGTGTTACATTATGTTTCATATGTGGCTCCCTCATCACTTTGATCTGATTTTGACAGTTATTGTAAGGAAACCACAAATTTGACCAGTCTATCACAAAGTACCCATTGAGTTTCATAGACCAGTCCCTAGTCAAAATCAAGCCATATGCCTCGGGTATGTCTACAACCATGATGTCTATAAATTTGCAAACCCTCTCATCCACAGATAATTGTATCAACACATCCTTCATTTCTCCTACCACCTTGATGGCTATTCTATCCAATTGGATAATTGGATAAGGTGTGTGTTGACAATTAATCTTTCTACAGACTGAAAGAGGCATAACATTTGAGGATTCTCTAGAATATACTAAACAATTGTGCACACTGTGATTAAAAATCTCAAAAGAAAGCATAAATGGTAATGTTTGGGATTTAGAATTCCCCCCAATGCTTGTTTCCCTGATCTCTTCCTTTGATTTAACATCATCTTGGGATTTACTGGTTTGTGAATCAAAGGCTTACACGAGTTTCTTTACTGGTTTGTGAATCAAATGCTTACACGAGTTTCTTTCTTTGTTGAGGTAAGTTACAAATTTCAAAGAAAGAAATATTTTCCTTAGTTTTCTTCATATCTTCAATTATGTCATATCCTATGTCACCATCTATTAAAATTTTCTTATTATTCTCCACTTTACTTTTGGCAACCTTTACAGTCCTACTGGGCATGAGATATTTTTGTCTTGTTATAACTAAATCAAGTATAGGTGGGGTTTGAGTATTACTACTGATTTTCTTCATCTTTTCCCGAATCTTCTTAATTTTTGGCAGTAATATATTCTCCTCTCTTAATGGCCCTTTTATTCTTGTTGTGACATTTACTACTAAAAGTTGTACTTCCTCAATAGGTTCTTTTTCATCCAACCCCATCGTGGACATACAATCCCACAGAACCATGGTAGTTTCTTCTGGTGCTTCCTCTGGCACATGGGTCTTTTCCTCTTTGACTACAGACTCTGTTAATTTAGAATCTAATAATTGGTTCATAACAAAAGTCATGAAGTTAATCCACTACAGGAAATTCCCTTCAGAGTGAGGCTCTTGATGAAATATGCAAAAATTATCCATTCCAACCTCAGTGAAATTCACAACAGAAGAACTATGCGTGGGAGGTTGGGATGGACCACTTTCATGTCTTCTCTTATAATAAAGCTTGAATTGTTTCTTGTATTCTTTATCTTTCTCCAGGTCGACAATATTATTGGATAACTTCTATACCATCTTGACTACACCTTCTAGTTCATTGGATCATTTCTCTTTTGGTCTGGTCAACAACAAAGGTTTCTTATTTCCAAAAGTCCTTATCTTTGACTCTACAGATTGTTTGTTTATAGTTTCAAGATCAACCTCTATTTTTATGGATTATTCATAAGTTTCTAACAAATACAGATTTATTGACCTCTTAACAAACATTGCTATGTCAAGGGAAAGCACTGAAGTATAATATTCTATTAAAGTTTCTTCAGCAGGTTTTATGGCAACACTAAAATTATTTAAATGGGAAACGAACGTTTGACTAAAATCTTGCACTTTCTCTTTCTTGTACATTCTTAGAGAAAGTAATTCTTTCATCAGAGTGAGAGTGGTTATTTAGCTACCAAACTTTCTCTTAAACAATCTTTCAAAAGTATCCCAGTTTGTGATTGAATTTTCCTGTAAGCCAAAATACCATGATGTTGCTTTAGCCTTGAAATTATGAGTAAATAGTCTGCATCCTACATCATCATGTTCTACTGCTAATATCTCTAGAGCCAAGAAAAAACTCTGCAAGTGATCATCCACATAAATGCCTTCTCCTAGATCAAATTTAGGTAATGAATTTTCAGGATTTGGAGGCAAAGCATGCAATGGAGGAGCTAGGCTGAGTGGTGTTCTGGCTCTCCAATCTGGTTGTGGTGGTGGATTAGATTGATTTTCATTCTTAGGTACATTTCCAGCCATGATTCTATGAGCATATCGTGGTGGAGAGTTCCAAGGTGACTTAATAGGTGAAAAAAATAAGGACTCTGGTCCCAACTGATCAAGGGGTTGAACAATTTATTGTAAGGACAAATTCACCAATTCTTCCAAATTTCCTACCAAAATTGAATATTCCATGTAAGTGGGTGCCCTTTTAGTAGCTCTCCTTCTCGGAAATTCAAGGATTGTTAGGAATCCTCCAAGATACTTCACATAATACCTTGTGTGTCTCCTGAAGTGATCAAATACATCGAAAGGAACATGGTACAGGTGTTCTACAGTTTCTACTTCAAAAACGCTAGTTTCAGTGTTCTTGCCAGTGTAATTGTTTTGGGTAAATGGATTTCCTTTTCTAGCCATGCATTGACTGCCCACCTTCTAGCACCAAAATTGTTTATGCCTAGAAAATTCTAGGTACAGACAGTAGGGATTCTCCCCAATAACCGTTCCTAATTAGATCGTTTATCGTTTGGTATGGGGAATCCGTCTGGTTAGCGGCTCGACTACTATAGAATTAAAGGAAAGTTTAAGTCTATTTTACCAGTTGTGGCCCAACCCATCATTTATGTAATTTTTTTTATGTTTATGAATGATATGCAAGTGCCTCAGATAAATGGAGGTGATTTCCAAAACAAGAACCTCATAAGAATTTAGCCACGTAGTGAGCTGCGCAGGGTCTTACCTCTTGCCTTGCACGAATCAATTGTCCCTCAAACACCCAGAGAAAAGAACAACTAATTAAATATAATCTAATATAAACTATCCCTAGGGAGCAAGATTAATACTAGTATGAGCAATGTACTGCATTGTTTGCACAAAGAATTCTACAGATAGCTGACAAATTTTGAATACATAAATATAGTAGAAAAGTAGCACAAAGATAGCTCTATGAAGTTAAACCATTCATTACTCATTCATTGCATAAGATTCATAACATAAAATGAAGTCATTCATAACACAAAAATAGTTCAGTGGGTTAGAATGATCTCACAAGTTGTACATATTGCTAAAATAGAAATAATTCATCATTCAACGATACACACAACATGCTTTGAAACTCATGCAGTCCTCTCTCCAGTGAAATTTCAGTCCTCTTTATTATAAAGAGAAATAGTTCTCCTTGTTAACCCAAAAATCCCCCACATATCTCTCTATGGCCTACACCACCCAAGGACACCATCTTACAACACTCATTTCACTCCATAATACCTTCCATTTGACCTCCACACCTCCAAAAGAGCCCAAGGATGAAGAAAAGAGCTAAAACCCCCAAAAAGGAGCCCAAAATAGTCCCCTAGGAGCTAAATCCCTCAAAAAGGGTTTAAAACCCTAAAAGGGGCTAAATTTAGGGTGGAAGGGGCTAAAGGCCCAAAAGAGGGGGCTAAAGCCCTGGCCAAGGGCTTAAAACCCTAAAATGCCTTGGAAAAACTATAAAAGGAGGGTGGGGGGTCACTCTCAAAACACTCCTCCCTTGCCTATCGTTATGCTGCTCGTGGATGCTTTGAGACCTTTGCCTCTCAAACCATCCACATTCCCTATCCTCCACATCCATTCCCACTTGAGCCATTGCTCCCACAACCAAGAGAGAGAGGCTTCCAGGAGCTAGGGCATGGTGTCCCATTTCCACCCAATAGAGGTATAATGTTTCTTTTCATGTTTGTTTATTTTTTTTTGCTTTCTAACTGTTATTTTTATTTGCAGGTTCTATTGTTGATATTGTTTGTAGGTTTTCCATTGTAGTAGCTTAGGTTTCTTGTAGTTTTCAAGGAGGCAGAACCCTAACCCGTTTTCTGCAGAGGGGTTCACAAAGCTTTTTCTTTTCTATTATTATCTCTTAGATCTAGTTTACAGTTGTAGCCATTTGCTTACTCTAGATTATTTTAATTTGTTGTTCTGTTTATGCTATTTTCATTTCGTTTTTTCCTATTTTCAAAGAGTAGGAACCTACCCTTGTGCCCTATAGGCACAAGGGAGCCATTATTTCTCCTACAGTGAGGAGAAACCCTCACTACACTCCTTACAAAATGTTTCAGCGTATGAGAGCTAGAAAATTCCTTTCTCTATTCTAATCTACCTATACTTATACATTTACAAAATTACTTTTGGTTATCCGTGCCCTTTAGGATTACCAAACTTTTCGGTTACAAAAATTTTGTCCCCTAGTATGCTCACTAGGAAAATAAAATAAATACAAAATATTACAATAAAATATCCACATGTGAATAAGACAAGACGAATCAAGTGGGCCTAGTTGATTCATTCATGAACTGCTTCCATGCAACAACATCTACATCTATGGTCTCTAAGTCTGTTGGTTCCAAAAATCTAACTGTGACCTCGTGTTTGGATAGCTGAGATTTTATCTCTACAACCCTTTGAGGAGTTACTCTAAGCTGGTCCTCTAGTAGGAAATTACTAAATAGTACTTGAGCCACCAAAACTTTTAACACCTTTTCATTTATACCTTCAACCAGTTGTATATGAAGTTTTTCCTCTTGCATCCTCTCATGCGGGTACTTCAAATGTTCCTACCGATCTAGAAACTCCTACAGCCTCTTCGCTGAAGATGTCTGGAATCTATTGTGGGTTGTAAGCACATTTTTGTAGAATTCCATGCATTTGTCCATAGTCTTCTTAACCACGACTATCAGTCTCTCAATAGCCTTGCTACTAAAATTCATGATATCATACTCAATATGCAACCTTTCTGGATTCTTCATAAGTGCATTTTCCAGAAGTTATTTATTACTTTCCAACTAGGTCAATTGACCTTGTATTGTTTCTACAATTTTCTAAGTCCTTGTTTTGAATTCAGTAGATATCACTAAGATCTCCTGCAATATGGATTCAACTTGCTTAATTATGTAAACTTCCTCTACTCGCTTCACCTGAACATGATATATCTTACTTCTGAGCAAGAGAGCGTTCTCTCTAAGAGGTGTTATGTCCATTTTTCGTTCATTTGCTGCTTTCAATAGTACCTCTAAGGAACTATTATGTCCTTATAGTTCTCCAATTCAAACTTTAGAATCCTCTACTTTCTTTTCTGCTGTGGGCATTTGTTTTTCCATCTCTGCCATGTTCCTTTCTAGGTCTTCTTTTTCTCCACCAAGGATAGTATTTGAAATTTTCAAAGCATCCTTTTCTTCCTCCAAAATCTAGTAATCCTACTGGAGCTTCTCTAAATCTGAAAGGGTGGCATGATACTTCATCTTTGCTTCTCGGCCTACTCTCTCCTCCTTCCTCAAGGTTTCCTTCATTTGTGCCATTTTATCCTCATATTGGTCAACCTCTCCTTTTATATTACTAATATTATAGGCATTCACCTATGCAGTTGCAATGCCAAATGAGGCCATCTGTTCTAGATCCTCCTCTATATTCTTTACAACAGTTTTCTAGTTCACTGTGGTAACTTCGGGCTGGGTACCCATTTTCAATGTCTTCTTGGATCTCCATACAATTGATTTCTTCTTGGGGTCAAAGAATTCATTTTCCAAATTTTCAACTTCATGCTGCTTCGACAAAGTGAAAGGTACCAACCCCAAATCAACAATAGGGAGGTGAAATCCTATTAGTATATCTCCTTAGGTGGAAGGGAGATTATCCAAATTATCCTGAGCAGGACTTTGTGTCTGATTCTCCCTATAGAGGTCTTCTTAATCCTTCTTCCTTTGTTCCTCTGTATCCTCCTTTTGACTTTGTGCTTCCTCAGCTATTAATATTTTTGTTTCCATAATCTTATTCTTGATGGCTTCCTCTCATTGCCTCTGTTATTCTTCCTTTTCTCGCTTGGCCTTTTCAACCAACAATTTCTTTGCACCTTCTACTAATCTTTGTGATGTTTCATCCTTTTATTTTTTTGCAACTTCTTCGTCCTGTCCTTTCTGTTCTGGATTACTGTTGCTACTGCCCTTGCCTCCAAAAATTGTGATCTTCCTCCTGAGATGCTTGTTTAGAGAGGTCATATTGCAGGCATTTTAGTATACTTCTTTTCCTTTATCCACATGATGAGCTTATTCAAATTTGAATTTCAGGAGTGCATGGTGTGCTGTAACTTTTCCTTGAGAATCAGTTCTGTGAAAACTCTTTTCACCGAAATGAAATATTTCAAGCTCTCTCACGAACTCTAGTGCACTTTGACCTTGGAAAACTTATAACTACTAATATAAAATGGCATCGATAGGAATGCAGCCTTCTTCATCTCAAACAAATAACTACAAAAACCATCCAAGAAGAGTTATCTCACTGCTTCTTTATGTACTACATAGTCAGTGTCATATTTGGAAAGCAGTGAAGGGGCTTTGGTTCCCCCAGACATCCTTAAGTAGGTGCCCTCTTCAGAAAATAAGTAGTCTCCAAATTCCCTTATGGACTCCGAAGCACCTTCAGATAGGCATTTACATTCCTCAAGGAAAACTAACTAGTACATACTACAATGGCATTTAAAACTCTTCACAAATCAGCTTGTAATAATTGTGATATTTGTGGGCCCACAAAATCTGGTATGTTGTATAGATGGGAGCTTTCCCTTCCTTCCACTTGCAGTTTAGCTTCTCAAATATATGGAAATAGTGTATAAAGTGAATCAGAAATGATCCCATATAAAACTAAAATTTCTGTAAGTGTAACAATTCCAATGCGACAGTCATGCAGGAGGACAAATTGTTTGCTATGCTATCTTCCCAATTGAACACAGTCCCCATCATGGTTACATGGTACATTACTGGTATCCACCCAATCTTGTAAAACTTTCCATTAGCTCTATCGAATATTATGTTCAGCATTAGGGATACCATCCTATATGGGGTGCAGAGACTAGCAGTTTCATATTCCCCAGACGCCTTTTACTGGAAGGACTTTACTTCAGTTTTCATCATCTTCACAACTGCAATGTAATCAATGGTTAGACTATTTATCCAATTAGTTTTCATGCTAACTTGTGAAGTTAGAAATTTGTAAGCTTTATCTATGAACAAAGGGGTGAACGAGGGATATTCTTTGACTTCAACATTGTACATGATCATCCCCTTTGCATCAGCCTTAGACAAAATCCATCCAATGACCTCAGGGAAAGGAAATAGATCTGGTCTTGTAGACACTTTTGTGATTCCTAATATCAATGTGTTGTTAAATAGGTTTAGATCCTCCAAGCCTGCATATGGAACTTTTTGATCCTAGAGCATATGATAAATCTGTCCCCAGTTAAATTCAAGTTCGACCCCAGTGACAGATTTAGTATCCTCATATATTATTTCTACTCTTGGTGTGATTTTGAATTCTAACTCATCATCTGTAACCTTGGATTTATTCTTTCCTTTCTTAGGCATGGTGTCGGATACAGACTGATCCTGTAGCAAAACAATAAAATGTCTTAGCATCCCTATAGTTAGAAAGCCCATGCATTCATTAGACATAAAAAATAAAACAATACTGTAAAACTTGAAATGCATATAAGGAAATCAACATTTCTCCTAGAAGAACATTCCTTCTAGAACAAGCTTGACCAATATATTTTAGCATATCTACTTTACCATCAAAATGACTCTACATTCAAAACTTCGCATACCATCGAACTGACACCTACATTCAGGTCAAAACCAGGCACCAAACCCCTAGCTCGCATGGAAGCTCTTCCTGAATCATCGTAAGCTTAAAAAAAAACTCGTTGCTCCCAAGCAGATTCCATGGTATTTATCAACACAACCCATGAAACTTTATGCAGGACCTTCCTATGAGACTCATAGCCCGCAGGTAACAAACGATAGACAGAAAGTAGTGATCCCATAGTGTCAACCACTAGGGTCAATCCTTTCAGCAAGGAGGCAATGCAGAAAAACCAAAAACACACATGGCTCTCATGGCTCAAAGACCCGTAAACCCCTATCACGACATATAAACAAGAAATAGGGAGAAAATGGCCAACAAAGAACCCGGTCCATCTCAGATTCATCATTATGCACCCCGTGCTGTGAGAAAATCATGGCTGAATATAAACGACAGGGGTATCTTGGGAGTAGGTATAACAACTACAACTTGAGTTAGCTAGGTCAAGAGCTATATAGATGAATCATAAGGAAAGCTTGCTAAAACAACGAAAGGTCAAGGAGAAATATCTTTAAAAAAATGATAAATGTGACAACCCTAGACTTGAAACCTAAACGAATTACTTATCAAATCACTACAGGTTGTAACCTAACCATCATACCAATCAACAAGATGCAAGCAGGTCAGATCCTACTTGGAAGGCTAAGCTTGAAAACTGCTGAACAATGCGGTGCCAAAACCCACGTAAGATCTCGATGGCGTCTTCCTGATTTGTGATGGGCGTCCAAAACGGGTAAAAATCACGGGTTCCAACAACTCTTAACCTTTTGCAACATGACGTGAAAATGAAAAAAACCCACAGATGATATATATATAGGGAAAAAATGGGGCCAAACCTTTAATGCAGTTACTGAAATCACTTACTGCAGACATTTAAAACCCTACATTGCACGAGTGTGAAATAAACGTCGTATTGGCACCAAGAATAAAGTGAATCGGAGAACCCAAACTAGCACTTGAGGTGGAAAACAAATATTCGACAACAGAATCTTAGAAATCATAACCTTTCCACTTCTATCGGCCCTATCTAGCTAGATAAATTGATGAAGGAGACTGGTTATAATAAAAAACTCTGCCACTGATTTTGGTTGGAACTTGAAACACTTTCTACAAAGTAAATCACCACATCGGCAAAAATATCATCGAATGAAAATGCAAAACACATCCGTTGTTTCGGTACAAAGATGAAAAATTTTCTGACGTAGCAGACTGGGAACAACATAATAAAACAACGGTAAAAGTCCGACAGGGAAGGAAACACTTTTCCACCATTGTGGTAAAATATCGAAACAAAATCCAATGCAGGAGATCAAAGAAATCGGGAAAAGTTACGATGATAAAACTAGAAAGCCTCTACTATGTTGGTGAAAAACTCAAAAATATTTTGACGTATTGGATAAAAAATAAGTCAAAATTCGCTCGTTCAAAAAGCTAAATCCATCTGTTGTGTCATATCAAACCCCAAAATCCATCCATTGCATTGGTTCAAACAATAAAATCCATTCGCTGTTGCGGATCAAAAATACTTTGTTGCTTCGTGTAAAAAAACAAACTTTTTGAGCTTACTGAGGGTGAAACCAAGTCATGAATGATGGCTTTCAAAGTGCAAAAAGTTCTAAGTAAAACCAAAATCTAATAATTTAGAGGGGAGCCCTAAAAAATACAAATTTTTTTGGGGTAATAGTTGCAGCAATAACATATTCCATATATGAAAACTTTGTTGAAGTGAAAGGGACAATTCCAATATAATAAGCTCATTATTCTAGACCTAATTGATGACCATGCTAAGTTTTTCATTGATAAAAAGAAGGATGAGTTTGTTCGGGTCATTCTAACCTACATTTCAAAGGATACTCACTTCCATACAAGCGGGATTGGTTGTCCTCATGTTGTTTGGATTAATATGAAGTCATTTCTTGACAAGGTTAATGAAATCCAAATTATGCATATATAGAAAGAGTTGATCTATCTACAACCCCATTCCTTTGAAATGATTGAGGACTATTTATCTTGTATCAAGGAGATAAAGTAGAAATTGGGTGAATGTGGTGAGAGTTTTCTAAAGAAGGGTGGAAAACTCATTGAACTGGTCCTGATGAAATTGAGGACAACTTATGATGTATTATTCTCTTCACACCAATTGGATTTCACACAAACAAGTTGTTACACCTAAATCACGTCACCACCCTAATCATGATATATGTATCTCAGTTTTTGCTCCATTCCATCAAAGTTTGAATGAGAGAAGTGAAAGAAAGAAGATTTTTCCCCTTGCATTTTTCCATGATTTGAGCCACCACCATGCCTTTCCTATTGACAAGAGGAAATACCAAGTTGGAAACACACCTTGCACACTTGAAATGTGTGATGTTTCCACTTGTTTCCTTCATATAGTAGGTGTTACCCCCTTCGAAACGATTCTTTATGTTTTGCAAAGCGTAGTGCTCTTCCCAAAAATGAAAAAAAAGAGAATATTGCAAGGAGTTTCTAGAAGAAATCCTCGTGGATCCTCATGTCAAAGAATCTAAATAGGTGGAACTTGAATCCCCCCATCCTTGGAATGATCCCTTGACCTTATCCATAAAATATTCAACCTAATATATTCCTTTTGACCTTTAAATACACCCTTACCCCTCATGGTTAAGGGGGGAATAAGAAGAATAAAGCACCCAAATGTTGGCCAAATAGTGTTAGACTCTTTGATGTAGTGGAGCTAGGTGAGATATAGAAGCAAGGTGCTCATAGGGGATTATTCTCAACATCAAGGATTGGTTGTATTTTTCTTCTCCTTTTATATAAATACAAATGGTTTTCCCTTTCCCATGATTAATGTGTGTTAATGTGAGTTATTCATTTATTTTCTCCTCGATCATTAGCATAGAATGTTAAATCATCTTGTTGCTTTCACCTCTAGTGTTTTGACTTGATCATTCTTTTGCAGGTACAACTCATCATAAAGGAATTCAAGAGACAAAGGTCACTTTCATTGTGAGGTAAGAAATATGGGCATTCAAGTGTTTTAACAGTCTAGAGAGTGGATACATTGTTGTGATTCATTTTTTCTACATCCATACCATTTAGACTAGGGAAACAATATGTTGTCTACATAGTCTTAATAATTTTCAGCAAATAAAGTTGGTGACCATACTGGGGAGTGAATTCTGAGTCTTTGAGTAAGTTGGAATATTCATTTTATTTTCAAATTTGATACATATGGTCTTGATTTGATAGATATGCCTCTCTTTACCTTCAAATCTTCATGCTTTGGATTACTGGGATTTCCAGTTGTCATTTAGGATTCATATTTTGGATTTAACTAACTTCTTCTTTCGGATTTTTGTGTTTTCAAATCTCAAATTGGACCACCACACCTGGGTTGTGTATTAATTGTAGCCACCATGCTTTTCCTTAGTGCACTCTCTGGTGCCACTGCATTTTTCCAGTTAATAGGGAGCAATGCCACTGCTTTGTCTCTATGTTCAGGGTGCGGTACTGGATTGCCAATGATCTGGTTCAAGCCAGCAACCCATGGTACAATGTAATATTTTGAAATCTAGTTTCTTCTTTGACTCTTAGATACTTATTTAAGTCTTTAAAAGTATAGTTCTGATAGTTACAATGATCATCTGAATTATGGAAGGGATTTCATTCTTGATTTGCTTTTCTTTTCGATAATTGTGATTGATTTTGGTCCTTAGAGATCCATAGTTGTATTTGGTTGAAATATTGGCATGTTGAAAATAATTTGGTTGTAATAGACCTCTGATATCTGTTATTTTCGGCAAGAAAAATAAAAGATCATTTTCGTTTCTTCTTCATTAGTTATAAAAGAATTTTTGTGTGCTTCTCCTTTTAGAAAAAGTCCTGAAAAATCCATAAAAATTCTTGTACATAATGACCCTTGATTAGTTGCATAGACTCTCAAGCATTCATTGTGTGATTTTACTTCTTTTTACAATGAAAAGAACAAAAAAAATTCATTCAGTTCATCTTTGCATTGGTTGAGAAAATTTGAAAGATTTTGTGTGAAAGGTTTTAATGGTATTTCCAGTTCTTCATTGGATATCTTGATTTCTTTTTTATCGAAGTAGAAGACATTGTTTTTCTTATGTTAGGAACATAAAAAGTAGTAGTTTGATTTCATTCTTTAGGATTTATGTTTTGTTTTAAATAAGAATTGAACTCTTTCCCTCTCTTAGGTAGGGAATCCATTAAATGATAAAGTGAACAATATGCATCTTCATCTTTGCATGGTTTTCTATCCAGATATTCACCTCATGCATTCACATAACCGTTTAGATAAAATTAACGCACTAGCCTAAGGTAAATTTTTTAGAAAGGTGTGATAGGTTAGAGACGTGTTCTGGTGTTTGTAAGTGTAGGATATTTTTCTATATGCCTGCACTACATCCCAGAGACTATATGGTTCTTCCATGTACATGTTGATATATCAAATGGACTTTCACGTACCCTTGTGGATACAAAAAGGTACTCCACATACTCAATAGTATATTGGAAGGACTCTTTCATATGGTTATGCATTAGACAACACTACATGGATTGGATCTCCCACGTACCTTGCTTATATCGAGAGACACTATTAGGGATCCTGAGACCATATGAGAAAATCCTTTTTGTCTTCTTATCATCGAAATAAAATGAGAACAACACTCACGGAGATACTATGCACATACCATCTAGGTAGTCAGGTAATCAAGAAAGGGTATGGTCCCAATCCTCCTTATTTTGTTCTACTGTTGGAACCTGCGATATATTGCAAGTTGTGATAGTTTAACAAATACTGTAAGGATCCGTACCTTTAATCCACTCCTCTCACATGTTTGTTTTCTGCCTTAGTTTGAGTAGTGCTTGTTTTGTATGATTTAGTTAGAGGTATTTTATAAATAGTTTGACCTATCAAACTGGTCGAATACCCCTCGAGTCGATCTCATCAGATACAAGGATTATCATCATAATATCCTTTAAAACCTACAACGCAATCTCTTATAGACCAAGATATGTATATTAATTGATATGTGGGAAGCATATCTCTTCCAAAATTGGAAGGATTCCTTGTGATAGAAGAACAAGGGGAGTTTTCTCTCATCGCAAATTTTCCTATCATTGACTATTCATTGCCATCGAATAATGGAACAACTCCCTTCCCAAAATCTGTCTTTTGATACATACTCTGACAGGCTTAATTTTCAACCAACCTAACCTAGACGATCTAGTTGCTACTATGTTTGGGACAACTTCTCTATTTTTGGAAACCACTCTAATCCAAGCTATCTCTAAATCTGGTTCTACTAGTGCCACTACTGTATCTTACATGGAGTTAACTCCCACCCCTAGAATTGGTTTTTATTATCTTATGTTGAGTCATATCCTCAGTAGATCGTTGAGCGTGACTTCTAGTCAAGTTGTGGTTGATTCTCCTCCTTCTCCTACAATTACTAGACTTAGTGTGCACTCTATTAGACACACCACCCCGGTGGAAATTTCACAATCTGCACTGAATTCAGCTTTAAATCCTTCATTGAGAAGTTCTTCCATGCCTTCCATGATTTTTCCTAATGTAGTTGGAAATCATTATTTTCCTTCTACATCCTATACATCTAGAGGTCCTTATGTGCATGTTTTACATATTGTTTTGAGAACCACACCTCCAGTCGTAGGATCTAGTGGAATCAATGGTTATATTCCTATTTCACAACTACTTGCATCTACTTGGGATCAACCTCAATAGAATTATGTTTCTAACTAGTTATATAGTGGGGCTCACTACAAAAACCCTTTGTATGTACCTTACCCAGGTGGTGTTTCAAATCAATGGACACAACCTGCTTATGTACCCCAGTCGGGCCTAATCATATTCAATATTTAGTATGGAAGAACATTTCCAACTACCAACAATATGGGGGTTACCATAGACAAGCCAAGTCGAATTATGGCCCCAATGAGGTTCCCATGCCATATCAATATTAAAAATACTCGTAGCCAAATAGGAAACTCCCCCTTTTAGCAACATTTTATTTTCCAAACATGTCGAAATTGATTAATGATCCATCTTACATGACCCTTTGTGGCCAACTATTCCAGTCAATTTTCTGTAAGACATTCCAATGTTTGACAGAAACGAATGAGAAGAACCTAAGAATCACATAATGACCTTCCATCTATGGTGTTCATCTAACTCCTTGATGGATGATTCTATTCATCTACGACTCTTCCAGAGAACGTTAAATGGTATGACCACAAAATGGTATATCAAACTTCCACAACATTCCTTTGTGGACTTTAACTCTTTGCTGATGACATACCTTACAGACTTTCATCTATCTATTCATTATGAGATTGGTACTAACCTTTTGAATTATCTTCGAAATACCACCTTCACCGACATATCTGATCACATTCATGAGTGGAAGAGGTGACAGAGGTTTATCAAGGTTCACATTCTGGATCAATTATTAGTTGATTGGTTCACTAAGTCATTGTTTCTCCCCATCTCCAGAGATGTGGCTATGGGAGGTTTTGTTACCAAGGAAGACGCTATCAGTCATGCACAATACTTGGACTTGGTTTATTCCCAGTCCAGAACCTCGTATGATTTGGTCCCTCACGCTCCTCGTCCCAGAAATGATCCTTCCAAACCACCTTATTAACCTCCTGTGGATGGTGTTACAGGTTTAATTCAACCCAAATCTACAACAAAATCCACCTAGAAACAAATCTCTTATTCTTTGAGGAGCAATCCAACTCCTACTATTTCTGCGGAGGTGAATGTGAAAAATCCTCACAATCACCTGGGAACAAAAATAAGGGTAAAGGTAAATCCAAGAAACCCGGAAACTAGTTGGAGAATCCAAAGGCCTCAAATTTAGAGAATGAGTCAAATCCTAAACAAAAAGATAATTATCACTACCTATTGTGTTGTGATGATAACTTCACTAAAGAGTGTCTTAGACACGAAGAGATTAATATTTTTTTGAAGAATAATACCACATCGACAGTGTTAACTAACCATTTCTCATCACAACAATAGTTAATATACCATGAGTCTTTACTTGGTACCTCTTATTCAATGGAAGAAATCAAAATTATATTCGCCGAAACAGTTGGGTTAACTACGAGAACACATACATATGAAAATCATCTAGAGAAAAATGATGAGGGTGCTCCTTCTACTAGTCCTTCTTCTTCTTTGTCTCCTTATATTATCTGTCTCACCATTGAAAAAATGATTCCTAGCGCAATTTTACATCCTCCAAAGAGTATGATCTATAAAACAGTGTTTAATCATAGTGCTCCAGCTGTGTAGAGTTATAATACCATCGAAAATATGGCTCAGTAAATATGCACTATGTCCACTTTGGAAGTACTCCAAACTTGTTGGTATTCTCTGGTCAGACCCAGGTTTACTTTATTGTACCAACAAAAACCCTAGCTCACTAGCCCTCTCAGCCTGAAGTCTCACCTGAAGTGATCCTAGATGGGGTGGCTGAAGAATCAGGTTTCCTCAACCAGGTTCTGTAGCATCCTAGGTCCTCTTGACTCTAATTAACCAGCTAAATCTCTCAGTAAGGACTATTTCTCTCTTCCTAGCTGACTCTACTATGGGACTGACTCTTATCACATCACATATTCTAGGACGACGCGCAAGCTTTCCCTTCTGCTCAACTCTTAACCTGCGACATCGCACACCACAGCTCCCCCTGACAGTGCGGTATCACCTTTCTATGCCGTGATACTCCCTACAGTAAGAATCATTATGCTCATCAACTCTCAAGGTCCAGAGGATTCCTCCCTGGGTATAATAGCTCAGTTAACCTTCATTAGGGTGTTAAACAACTTCACTTAAGCTCCGACAGTTTAACACGCTTGACATCACTTACGCTCAACTCACTGAACTAAATATACAGAAGTCACTTAACACTGTAGCTGTTAGCTGTCATGAATCAAGCACTGATAAACTCATATATGGAATAATCGACACATTCAACTCGCATTTAACATTCTATGTTACTGTAAGCTGAAGGATAGCATACATACATTCATTAACTGATAAGAAAAGTTCATGTACCGGATAACAGATAGCAGATAAGTAAATCACAATAACATGAAATAGTTGCACAACACACGAATGTTACGTGGTTCACTTCCAGGAGGGAAGCTACGTCCACAGGAACTATGTTTGTATTATATATTGAGAGAGTAGACACAGTTCCACTGCAACCTCTTATGCAGCATGAGATCTTCTGAGAAACTCCACGCACACAGCTGGGAGCCCTTCTCTTAGATATATTTTCTTCCTATAATGCTTTCTTCTTACAATATACCCTTCCTCTTTCTCTTAGTCCCTGCGGATTGTTACATTCATGCTCAAGGAGCTGACCACTGGTTACAGTAAGATAACTATAGACTTAACGACAGAACCAGAGCTCGACTCTTCCTCAATGTCTCACAATACTGATGACAACTAGTAACAACCCGACCAACCAACTAATTCTTCATAATACAAAATGCATGCTTAAATTAGGTGGCCTGAAGGTCTCACCATGATACAAAACTATGGGCCTATCCCAATAGTAACCCAAAACCCTAACTGTGACAGTCGGCCTTTCTGTACTTTGAACTACCACTTCCTGGTCACACCGCAGCTTTCTTCCGTGATTTTCGGCACTAATTGTGGGTATGGGCACCGCTTCCTTGGTCGCTCCCCTTTTGTCCTTTGTATTTAATACCTCAGCTCATTGCTCCTTCTCCATTTATGAGGGTAGCTAAGCCCTCCTGTCATTGCTGCTGCCTTAAATGCAGTGGTTGCACTCTCTTCTCGGTCGCTTCAGGTACTATTTCCTTTGACTTCCTTGTTCCAACCACCCCGATTTCTGGCCCCCGATCCATGGTGGGAAATGTGCTACAGCGTCGTACCTTTGTCACATCTCTTATATCACTAGCTTATCAGCATCACCAAAACTGTCTTTCCTCCCAAAATTTGTCCATCTTCTACCAAAAATAGAAGATTTTCCTATAGTTGCGGGGACCTGCTCCAGCAGTCCCCTAACAATTACTTGTGGCTTGTCCCTGAGCCACTAACAGCTGGCTTCTATTTCTGTAGGTTCTCCTTGGCTTCTTGCAAAGTCCTTGTGAATCTCTCCTTGAGTTCTGTGACATCTTTGTCCATAGCTTCGATACAGTCTTGTGCCGCTTCAAGCATAACTTGACTAATCATGGGGTCTTCTGTGCTATCAATTACACTATTGGTTGCAGTGAACTCCTTGACCTTCTTCTCAACCACATCGACTAGCTCTGTGATTTGTTCTTGATACAGCTGAAGCATATTATTGAATTGTATCTCTTTTCCTTGCAACCTCTGTGCTTCCTGTTGCAAATGGTTTATCTCTGCCATCTTCTTCATCTTTGCAAGAGCTCCTAAGCCCTTGACTTCTTCCTTTATTGTTGCTATTGTATTCTCTATGTTTTGGATGCTCTGCTGCAAATCCAGTCTATCTAGGAGCTCTTCTAGCTCCGACCATGTCTTCATTGCATCAGCTAGTAATGACTCTGCATCATCTATGCGACACTTCATCTGCGTTGAAGTGATTCTAAAGGCCTGTGCCCTTGCTTCCTTGTCTACCTCAGGTGTGCCTGGTGCTCGAGACTCAAGCTCAACAATCTGTGCCTTGTGGTCTTCCTCCATCTTGACCATTGTCTCTTCTAGAGCCTTTGCTCTATCTGCGATTCTTCTTACTTTCTGTGTTAGAGGCAAGGAAAACTCTATGTTACACTGGGGTAAATCCAATGCGATGTTCTGCAGGACCTGACTTAGATCCTGTTCTCTTTCTTGATGTAGTATTAACTCCTCTGCCTTTGTCTGAAAGCCTACGGTGAGCTCTGCATTCTGTTGTATTAGCTGAGTGTTCTGCTTATAAGTCACGAGCTCTCTATCCCTGAGCTCTACGGCTATTTGTTGTTGGATCATATGTAGTTGATCAATGGGGAATTGTGCCATATTAACCTCGACAGGTTGTCTAACCTGTATCTACACATCAATCATCGAAATAGGGAATCAGATGCTCCCTGGTGGTATCAACACTGTATTGGTGCGATCCTTTGCAAAGACATCCTCACAGGAAATCGATGGTGTTGAGATTTCTCCTGCTGTTGCCTTGACTGGATGAGTCTGCATCATGGCAGTCTTCTTAGTTAGTGCTTTCAACTCCAGAAGCTGCTTATCTATCATGCTCTACAGCTTGTCCTGCGATGTCGGCATCACCTGAAATGAGTCCCCCATCTCCTCCTTCAATCTCGCTGCGATGAGATCATAGTCATCCTTTGTTAGTGTGGTCTCTATAGTTGGCATTGAGGATTTGACTTTTTCCCTCTTTTCTACCGCTAGTGGCACTTCTACTGCATCTTTTCTCTAGACACCCACCTGACCTTTTCCTTTGTCTAATGGATCTATCGGTGCGGTATCTGCTGGTACATTTCCTACCGTGGCATCTTCTAACACCTTCTTCCACTCTTCATCAAAGCCTTTGATGACATCTTCTACATCCTGCACTGTCATCCTGAACAATCCAATAGCCCAGTCATCCTTTCTAAACCCTTTTGGCCTGAGATAGATTGTATTCCTGTCTGCAATGAAATCAAGCCGATAGTGATACATGTCA
The DNA here is from genome assembly GCA_001517045.1 of Pseudotsuga menziesii. Taxonomy (NCBI): domain Eukaryota; kingdom Viridiplantae; phylum Streptophyta; class Pinopsida; order Pinales; family Pinaceae; genus Pseudotsuga; species Pseudotsuga menziesii. The sequence goes on along the minus strand of LPNX010691763.1, from coordinate 286,887 downwards.
ACAACCTCTGTGTTGATCCGCGGTGTCTCCTGGATGACTCACTTCAACAGCTTATAGTATTCATAGAATGCTATCATATTGATCTTTTTCTTAGCTGGACTGTTGCTTTCCCATAAGTTTGCATATCGTGCGCCTCTACACTCTCTGCCTCGTAGCTGTAGAAATTGGGTATGGGGCGGATCTCTCCACCCGATGAATGCACATAATATAAGCATCCACGAGAAGTGGAAGAGGTGGTTTGGCTCGTCTTGCACTTCCAAACAATCTGCAAGAAAAATATTTAATAAAAACAAACACCAATTAAATTGTTCACCTTCTGTGACCTGCACGGCAAGGTGAATTACTGCTCCTGTGACTTCTTTCGGGTGAACTTTAGTTAACAGTCTGCCTACAAGCAGACTGGCTGTAAATCTGAGTGTATCATCTACTAAGGCTGTGAGGTCATAAGCCCGACCTCCTCTCTGTAGCTTATACTTGTTAACTAGGAGCGCTAGTAGCTTAGTATCCTTGCTTTTCCCTGATATATGTGTCTTAGGGTCCTTACCATTCTTGGACAGTCGAGTGATGTGGTGTATCAAGTTGATGTTCAGATCAACCCTGTTACCCAGCTAGAGGTAACCTCCATGTACACCGGAAAGTATCACACACACCACGACATTAACCTTTGTACATCATCCGAAATGTGGTATTTTCAACAAATTGAGCAAGCCTAACTGCTCAAGAATATGGACATGTTCCATATGAACAAACTCATTTGCACCGGTCCTCGGGTTCCTCTGAACCGTAAGATACTGATCCGGCCGAAACTGAGGATATGTCTTACTGTCTCCAAGGTTGTAGTCTATAAATTTGAGAGCAGGGACATATCCTAACAGTTCTCCATCTTCCTTTATGCGAAGATCAATCGGTGGTAGCAGAATAGGAAACTTATCACCCTTGGGAATGGTTACCTCTGGTGCGTCCTTGACTCGTGGTGGGATGTATACTGTTGCCACATGAAATTCTTCTTCGTGCTCTGAGATGGACTCTTCTACTATCTGAGCTTGATTCCTCGTCCTTGGCGTCTTCCTGACCTATGTTGCACCTAGTTTCACAATCCTGGGTGGCGTCGTCATAGTAAAGTCGAGGCCACCACGCTTGAATCGTCGCATGACGTATTCTTAAGGTTACTTCTCGAACATAAAACGCCTGGTGCGATACTCTAGAATGGAAATGGCTACGAAAATGGGGAAACCAACACTCTGCAACTGGAGTATCTCTACACAGGGAAAACTCTACAAATTACTCTATAACTCTCAGAAATTACAAAAATAACCCTTATGTTTGAATGATCCGTGTCTTTGTAATGAAGGCGGTAATATCTGAAGCAACGGTCACTTAGGCTGGACCCGTTGGTGGCATTTATTGCATAGACAAGACAACAGCCTGTGCCCTGCTCCTCATTAATTGCTGAGAACCCGTTCAAATTTCCCTTGAAAATTGTGCGCAAGTGGCGATCTCGACCTAGATTTACAAAATCTAGGACAATGTATACCTATCATATCTACATTAATTGCTTGTCATAAGGCAAATTGAATGGCCCTCTTTCCCTTTCAAAATCATTTTTGTAGCAAGGGGAACATCGCCTCGCTGCGATGTCACACCGCATCATCCTGGACCAAAAAGTTTGCGTAAAACTCCGCAACATTCAAAAACTCCGCAATCGTCCTATGAATTGCACAAAATAAACTTTCCTGCTACGATTCCTCCTACTTAGAACTTTTTCAGCTGGTGTAGACTAGTTATGGGTGCGATGCCTCCTTTCAACTACACTGGACATCTTCACCACTTAGTTCTCTGAATTAGGGTTGGGAGGTGGAGTGGCTATCACTATAAATCTTAAGCCTACTACCATTAATCAAAGTAGGAACAAGTTCCCCGTTTAGTTTACTGAGCTTAACGACACCTCCTTCTATGATTTGCTGAATCTGATATGGCCCCAACCAATGTGTCTTGAACTTCCCTAGAAACTTAACAAACTTGCTGTCATAAAGGAGCACTAGGTCTCCTGTGTGAAAAATATTACTCTTGATGTGCCTGTCATGCCAAGCTTTTACTCGTGCCTTCTGCACTTTTTGATGAAATCCTGCGATGAATCTGTCTTCTTCTAAGGCAAGCAGCTGCGCTAATCTTTCATTCATCATATCTGTATCAGCCATCTCAGTAATTTGAGCAATTCTTAAACTGGGAATAATATATTCCATAGGCATAACAGCCTCTTGTCCATACACCAAGATGAAAGGTGTGTGTCCTGTAAGTTTCTTGCATGTAGTCCTATAAGCCCATAACACAACATTAACCCTGAGCTCCCAATCATCTCTTTGGGTGTTACAGATCTTAGTAAGAGCATTTTATAGAATCTTGTTAAAATCCTCCACTGTACCATTAGCTTGTGGGTGGTAGGGAGTTCTCTTATGGTGTTGTATCTGAAATTCCTCCATCAAGGCATCGATAGTGCAATTCAGAAAGTGTGTGCCTTGATCACTCATCAAAATTGTTGGACATACAAATCTACTTATGATGTTTTCAAAAATGAACTGTGCAGCTGTAGCAGCATCACAATTCCTTATTGCTTTGGCCTCTGCCCACCTGGTGAGGTATTCTATTCCTGTGATGATGTATCTCACACCAGTTCGTTTCCCTGGTGGGTTGATAGGACCCACGAAATCTATAGCCCACTTGTCAAATTCCCACAGTGTAATCTGTGGTCGCAACAGCATTTCATCTCTCCTTGAAGGTTTTCCTACCCTCTGGCAGATATCACAGCATCTGCAAAAATCCTTAGTGTCTTTATGCAAAGTAGGCCACCATAATCCTGCAGCTAGAATTTTTTGAGCGGTCAGCTTTCCTGCGAAATGACCTCCTGTGGTACCTGAATGTGCTTCTCTGATAATGGCCTCTTTCTCGTGTGGCATAACGCATCTGCACAGGACTTCATCTGGACCTAACTTTTATAAATTCCCTGCGATCAAAGTGAAATATGCTGCTTTAACAACTAACTGTTTCTTTTGCTGCTTAGTAAACTCAACTGGTGCCCACCCTATAGTGAGAAAGTGAATAATATCTGTGTAATACTCATCTACGATCTGGATAGAAAACAATTGCGCATATGGAAAATTATCCTCTAAATTACTTGGTTCTTCTCCTGAGTCTATCCGCGACAGATGATCAGGTCCTGCATTCAATTTCCCTGGTTTTACAATAATTTCAAAATCAGACTCCTGAAATAGGAGTAACCATCTGCAGATCCTTCCCCCTAACACTGGCTTATTGACCAAATACTTTAAAGTGGAATGGTCAGTGAACATCTTGAATGGGGCACCCAACAGGTAGTGCCTGAACTTCTGTAGAGCATACACCATAGCTAATCCTTCTCTTTCTGTAGTGGTGTAGTTCTTTTCTATGGTAGATAACTTTCTGCTTGAGTAAGCGATAGGGTGATCGATACCCCCTTCTCCTAGCTGTGTTAAGACAATCCCCAGTGCGATGCCAGATGCATCCACATGTACATGAAATGGCTTGTTCCAATCTAGAAATACTAAGATGGGTGCTGTAACCATATTCTCTTTAAGAGAGTCTAAACTTTTCTAGCATTCCTCATTCCATAGGAATTTCACTTCTTTCTTTAACAGCTTTTCCATAGGTGTTGTGATCTTTGCATAGCCTTTGATGAATTTTCTATAATACCCTATATGACCAAGCATTGTCCTCAATTGCTTGATTGAGTTGGGTGCTGGAAGATTTACAATGATGGCAATCTTTGCAGGATCTACCATCAAGCCTTGTCTACAAACAATATGACCCAACAAAATACCAAATGGTGCACAGGATATACATTTCTTCAAGTTAAGATAAATTTGATATTGCCTACATTTTTCTAACATGAGCCTTAAATCTCCTATATGATTTTTTATTACTCCAAATATAGTCCAATCATCAAAACAGACTTGTAAGAATTTATGGATGTATTCCTTAAAGACAGCAACTACTACTCTAGAAAAAATAGCTGGTGCATTTTTAAGACCAAAGGGCATTACTGTATATTGGAATGAGCCCCATTCTGTCACAAAGGTGGTCTTATGTCGATCCACTGGATGGATTCTTATCTGGTGATAGCTTGAAAATCCATCAGTGAATGAGTAGATCTCCTGTCCTCCCACATTATCTAAAACTTCATCAGTAAAAGGTGTCGGAAATGGGTCATGAAGTGATGCATCGTTGAGTTTGAGCAAATCGACACAGATCCTTATTTCTCCTTTAGTTTTCTTTTCCTGCACAACCATGGGACTAACCCATTCGCTCTCTTCTACTGGCTCAATGATTCCCGCTGCTAGCATCTTATCAATATCATCCTTAACTTTTTCTTTATAACAAGGATTTAATCTATATGGACACTGCTTAACTAGCACAACATCCGCTTTCAAAGGTATCCTCATGACTCCCAAATCTCCTACTATTCCCTTCATCTCTATAAACTTAGTGGGAAATAAGTCCTGATAGTCTTGTAACAAATATGCGACGTGTCCTACCATTTCATCATCCCAATAGTCTCCAATAGAGGCAAACTTTGGTTCTGTTTCTATGCCAATATTGATCTTTTTAATCTTAATAGGCTCTGTCACAGCTGGAATATCTAGCTTTGGTCCATCAACTTTGCGAGTCCCTTCTGACTCTGGAATGTTGATACTATGAGGATTCTCATCCTCATCACCTGGCTCTTCTGCGAAGTTGTAACACTCTAGCACGTGTTCTAATTGGATGGCCCAATCAGGCTGAGCATAAACTGGTAGGGTACATCCATCAAATATCTTAGTCTTTATAGTCTCTAGATCCGGATCAATGCTTGGATACTCAGATTCAAAAGTGAAAGTGAGTACAAAGCTGTCTATCATAACTGGCCATGTAATCGTTCCTCTGCGCAACTCTGTCTCAGTGTACCAGTTCCTTGGGATTGTGTCTAAAGTGTGAATGAATAGGTGAACCCATTCATCCTCTGGAATGTATGACCAATTCTATTCACAAATCTTAATATGTGACCTAGGGTCACTTTCTCCTGTATATTTCTACTATAAATAGTCCTTGTCAATAGAGAATCCGATCTCCATCAATCTCTTAAAATCATCCCATGATGTGATATTTTATTTATGTGCATGCCACCATCTTGCAGGTGTGGCTCTTACTGCAAGGTCAATAGCTGCCATCCTCTGCTAATGAGGGATTTCCTACTCAAACTACTGTAAAAAGTCTTTAACGTCTGCTAAGACATCAAATGATGGAATATCCTTAATCTCTGTTCCAATCCATCGCAGTGACTTAGTCATAAATGCACATCTACGAGCTAAAACTTCATAAAGTCTATTCTACCAATTTTCGAAACCAACATCTGAATCCGATGCGCATGAGCTATCGCATCACCAACTAATATTTCCTTCTGCGGTGGGATTGATATAATCACTCTGGTTAGCAGTCATCTGATAGAGGCTCTCTATATTATGCACCTCTTCCTCTGCTCTGACAGGTTCAATGTATCGAGGACCCTGAAAAGGATCCAAGGGTGCGATGAATCGAATCTGTTTATCCTCAAAGGTCATTTGTCTTTTATTCAAATTGATAACAACCATGTTATCAAATGCCCAATCAATACCTAATAAATCTGAATACGGTCTGCTATCGCCAATAATTTCTATGACTTCAAAATCTGCAAAGCTGCGAACTCCATCAATATCAACTGGTACTTGCGTTAATCGAACCAATGGTGATACCCTCTGCTGATTGGATAATCATAGATGGATAGGTGATCTGGCTAAATTAGGGCTACCTATCTATTCCCATGTCTACTTGGTAAGAACATTTACCTCTAATCCTAAATCTAGGATTACCTCATCCATTTCAAACTCTCTAATTTGTGCTATGAGTCTCATTTCTCTTCCTGTTCTTGTATGGCCCATAATATTATGAACATCACGCTGCATATTGCTCACGAAAGAAGACTGCTGATACTAGTCTATGATGCATTGAATATCTCCTATGGCTTTCTCATTTCTTACGAGTTTCAAGCAGCTCCGCAGGAAGGATTGTACACTTCCTGTCAACTCATCCTCCTCGCACCTTCCAAATGTGGTAGCTTGCGATATCTACACAGGACTAACACCACAAGGTTTTTGCTGCGGTACACCCCTACAAGGAAATATCTATGATCCTGATGGTGTAGGGTTAGTAAAGAAAGTTTTAGCTTGCTGAAATGTTTCTTTGTTCTTCTGCAGGTCAAGTGGTGTAGATTTATCAGTGGCTTTACGCACCCACTTCGGACCTGTATTCTTTTTGGCATCCTGCGATGTCCTACTAGTAGAAGCACCACTGCGAGTCACAACATTGACTCTTGGTTCTGGTTCTTTCTGCTTAGTAGCAATAAGCTGAATATTTGGGTTTACTGCTGGCTTAGGATCCTTAATTTTGGCTATCAAGATAGGACATTCTTCTATAGTATGATCATAGGAATTGCAATACTTACATGTTGTATTAGGGTTTTGACAATCCCTAGCATAATGTCCTATGGCTCCACAGTTGTAACAAACAATCGGTCCACGGCCACGGCCAAAGCCTCCACCATGGCCTCTTCCTCTGAATCCTCAACCACGGCCATCATGAGCCGATTCATGCTATAGACCTACTGCTAGTCCTGATGTCTTTGAATGGACTTTGTAGAAGTCATGTTTTCTTTCTATCATAAGATCATAAGCTCTGCAATTATTTTCATCATGTCCTACTAAATTACAGAAGCTACAATATAAATTCTTAGGAGTTTGTACATACTTCTGAAGTAAAGGGAATTCCTGTGGTTTATGTCCTCATGTTCTACAGATTTCACACCATGGCCCTTGATTCTGTACTAAGCGGTTAGGAGCCCCACTTGCTATATACTCAACAAATACTGGACAATTATCTTTGGTATGGCTGTCCTTTACACTTTGTACACCATAATTCTTGTTCAACCTCTTTCCCTTTCTTAATCTCATGTAGCTGTAAAGTGAGATTGGCTAACTGATTCTGTAAATTTGTCATACCTGTACTAGTCTCAGCTAGAGGTGAAGCCTCTAGTTTCATTGCCATCTCCAATGCTTCATCCTGTGTATGGAGTTTTTGTTGCATTAGTGGGAGTCTGATATGAGGGAGCAGTGCTGCTATGAACCATTCCTTATGATGCTCCAGTGCAAACTCAAAACTAACTTGGTCTATAAGAGCTTTAAATTTATGATCGAAATCCCATACTGACTCTGTGGGTAACTCTTTAATGTCTTTAAGTTCTGTGATACATTGTGACTCAGACTTGGGTTTCTTAAATTCCATAATCATTTCGGTTCTAACCTCTACAAGTGTTCTGTTCTGCACTGTTGTATACTTCATATACCATGTTAAAGCTCGTTCTCTAAGTGTAGTGGCCAACTGGACAAGCTTAGTATTGTCATCCTGGATCTGTTTAATGATCCATACAACTTCACATAGGAACCAATGCTTTTCTGGGTCTTCTGCCCCTGTACCCCTAAAGGTAGGTAATTTCATGTCATCCCCCATTCTATTTCTACAAGGTGGATTCTGATTTGCTGTATTGCTACCACTTGGCGGTGTAAATGTAGGTGGTATAAAGGTAGTATGTATTGTGTGTTAACTACTAGATGGAGTTCCTGTGGGATTATTCTTAGTCCCAGTTGGTTTTTGTGGGGTATAAGGGTGGTAATGGATACCCCCTGCTGTTCTTTCTCTATTACTTTGACTCTGTTCTATAGTACTGTCTGAATTGTCTTCAAAGAAGGAAGATTTGAAATCTACTTTATATCTCTTACCACTACGTGTACATCCAATTTCTTCAGAATCACTCTCAAACTCTTGTGACATTACACTTACTTAAATTATTCATCTGAGAATATATCCAGTACTCCTTTTTCATACAATAACATATTAAGGGACAAATTTAAAGAGTTCAAACACTGACCATGATATCCCTTGAAGAAGTACCTCTATGCTTCGCTGAAACTCTTTCTTTGATCAACTGCAAACTCTGTAATGGAACCTTCCAGCAAACTCGCAAGCCAGAAGTCTACTACCTGTGAAATGGGACTATCTACGCTCTTCACAGTGTGAATCACCTCCGGTTTCTAGAAAATGTTCCATTTCTTCTTGAATACATGCTTATCATTCAACTTTGACAACCAATTGTACAACTCATTTGCATAGGTCACAAAAATATCTCATGCAGGTCTGTGAAGATATGTTTCTGTAACCAGTACTCTGTACTCAGCCTAGGACTCTTGTTTTCTTTCTCAGCAAATTCTCTTTCCTTAGACTCAACCCACTGGTTAAGTTCTTCTTTAGTAGGATTCCAACAGAACATTAGCTCTTCAATTTTCTCAAAATCAACAATGGAACCATTTGTTGGTCTTCTCTGGGAAGACCTGGCTTTACTTTATTGTACCAAAAAAACCCCTAGCTCACTGGCCCTCTTGGAAACAGACTGCAGAACGGCCTAAAGTCTCACTTGAAGTGATCCTAGATTGGGTTGTTGAAGAATCAGGTTTCCTCAATGAGGTTCTATAGCATCCTAGGTCCTCTTGACTCTAATTAACTAGCTAAATCTCTCAACAAGGGCTATTTCTCTCTTCCTAGCTAACTTTGCTATGGGACTGACTCTTATTGCATCGCAACTTCTAGGACGACGTGCAAGCTTTCTCTTCTGCTCAACTCTTAACCTGCAACATCGCACACCGCAACTCCCCCCGACAGTGCAGTATCGCCTTTCTACGCCGTGATACTCCCTACAGTAAGACTCATTATGCTCATCAACTCTCAAGGTCTAGAGGCTTCCTCCTTGGGTATAATAGCTTTGTTAACCTTCATTAGGGTGTTAAACAAATTCGCTTAAGCTCTAACAGTTTAACACGCTTGACATCACTTACGCTCAACTCGCTAAACTAAATATACAGAAGTCACTTAACACTGTAGCTATTAGCTGTCATGAATCAAGCATTGATAAACTCATATACGGAATACTCGACACATTCAACTCACATTTAACATTCTATGTTATTGTAAGCTGAAGGATAGCATACATACATTCATTAACTGATAAGAAAAGTTCATTTAACAGAAAGCAGATAGCAGATAAGTAAAGCATAATCACATGAAACAGTCGCACAACACACGTATGTTATGCGGTTCACTTCCAGGAGGGAAGCTACATCCACAGGAACTATGTTTGTATTATATCTTGAGAGATTAGACACAGTTCCACTGTAACCTCTTATGCAGCATGAGATCTTCTAGGAAACTCCATGCACACAGCTGGGAGCCCTTCTCTTAGATCTCTTCTCTTCCTATAATGCTTTCTTCTTACAATATACCCTTCCTCTCTCTCTCAATCCCTGCGGATTGTTACATTCATGCTCAAGGAGCTGGCCATTGGTGACAGTAAGATAACTATAGACTTAATGACAGAACCAGAGCTCGAATCTTCCTCAATGTCTCATAATACTGACGACAACTAGTAACAACCCGACCAACCAACTAACTCTTCATAATACAAAATACATGCTTAAAATAGGTGGCATGAAGGTCTCACAATGATACAAAATTGTGGGCCTATCCCAATAGTAACCCAAAACCCTAACTGTGACAGTTGGCCTTTCTGTACTTTGAACTACCACTTTCTGGTCACACCGTAGCTTTCTTCCGTGATTTTTGGCGTTGATCGCGGGTATGGGCATTGCTTCCTCAGTCACTCCCCTTCTGTCCTTTGTCTTTAATAACTTGTCCTGTTGCTCCTTCTCCATTTATGAGGGTAGTTGAGCCCTCTTGTCGTCACCACTGCCTTAAATGCAGTGGTTGAGCTCTCTTCTCGGCTGCTTCAGGTACTATTTCCTTTGACTTCCTTGTTTCGACCACCTCGATTTTTGGCCCCTGATCCACGGCAGGAAATGCACTATGATGTAGTACCTTTATCACATCTCTTATATCTCTAGCTTATCAGCATTGCCAAAACTGTATTTCCTCCCAAAATTTGTCCATATTCTACCAAAAATAGCAGCTTTTCCTGTAGCTGCAGGGCCTTGCTCCAACAAAACTTATCCTGCTCAATGTATAAACTTGTTGTCATCTCTCGGGTATTTATATTCATAGAATTCAAACACTACTACATTTAATTTGGAAAACTTTAAACCGAGGTTATCTCACCAAATTTATTTTTAGATTGCGACCATAGTGATTGGTAGGAAGTTTCATCGTACTATAATAGACGAAGTAGCCTCCACCTTAGTGATATCTATGTATTATTGGAGAGCCATTGGTTCTCTTGAATTTAATAGTTTGCCTACTACATTAAAATATTTTGACGAAAAAGGTTTTCAACCCTATTATTTGTTACCAGCTTTATCCATTGAACCAAGGGTGAAAACTGTCTCTATTCAGGTAGAGGTGGTCAAAGTGCCTTTAGTTTACAACCTTTTATTGGGAAGTAATTGGTTCTATGCCATGACTATAATTTCCTCATAGGTATTTTTTTTCCTCCGATTTCCCCACAAAATAAATATTGTAACCATTGACCAACTTGATTTTTTCTCCTTGGATATTACTTCCACCATGACAAACAATGTTCCTTTGTTGGGATATTCAGCCCTTAAATATCAGAATGTAGGATTTGGGATTCTGAAAGACTTTACCATTATGGGAGTCTTTCCATATAATTATTCCCCCCCTACACCACAAGTTTTCTCGATGAATATGATATCCTCCACCATTGATAACATGTCAAAAGGTAAAACAATTGCTGATGTACCTTCTTTGAGTCCTCCTGAAGCACTGTATGATTCCATTCCATCCACTTCTGATGCTTATCTCGATGACCACCATTTAGTAGCATCAGATCCATATTGTTTGTCTTATTGGTTAGATTCTCCTCCCCCTACTCTCAATTATCTATTGCATACTTTCCCTAGGATGATTCCATCATGTAAATCATGAGTTTGGATGAATCTCAATGGGAATATTGTCACCATAGATCATCTTTCCTTCCTAATTCCAATTTGGTAGATCCTGATTTTGTGTTGTTTATTACTTTCTATGTTGTCGAAAAATCCCCAGTCTCTCATGTTCATGCAAGGCACAGATTCTAAAGGGATCCCATTTAATGTCACTCAGATTAACCCCATAGACATATCTATGAATCTTAGAATTTTTGAACATGTTCATATAGGCCAAAATTGTTCAGCAACTGAAATTAAAATTTATATGACCCTTTTGAAAGAGTTTTGAGATGTTTTTTCCTAGATCTATGATAAAATGATTGGTATTGACCCATTGATTGTTGTCCATGAGATCAATACTTATCCATTCGTGAAACCTATCAAGTAGAAACTCCATTAATTCCACCCTTGAATGGATGTAACTATCAAAGCTAAAGTTGAAAAACTTTTGAAGGCTGGTTTTATCTACCCTATGTTGTTGACTGAATGGATGTCTAATATTTTTCCTATCATGAAGAAACATGACACTATCTGAGAGTTTGAATCAATTTTACGGATTTGAATACGTATTTTCCCAAATACAACTACCCTACTTGCTACATCGATCTAATTATCGACAACTGTGCCATAAGTGTTATTTTTTCCTTCATGGATGGATTTTTCGACTATAATCAAATTGAGATATTTCTCGCTGATCAAAATAAGATAGGGTTTATTTTTTCATGGGGAAATTTTTCATATCACAAACTTCCTTTAAGCTTAAATAATGTTGAATCCACATTTCAACAAGCCATGTCCTATGCTTTCCATGATATCAAGCATATAGTGGAAACCTATTTGGATGACACTTTCCTCTTAATCCACATAAATGTGTTTTTTGTGTGGAGAGTGGACATTTGATTGGATTTGTTGTTTTCAAGGATGGTATTCATATCAACCCTCTGAAAATTGCAGCCATAATGGCCTTAACCCCACCCACTAATATCACAGAACTTCAAAGTTTGCAAGGGAAGGAAAACTTTCTACATCATTTTGTATGTAATTTTGTAGAAAAAACGCATGGATATATGCGGTTGTTGAAAAAGAACACTCCATTCATCTGGGATTCTCTATCTCAACAAGATTTCAACAATCTTAAACATAAAATTACACATTCACATGTATTTCATCCTCCTGACTATTCGAAATACTACTTGTTAAATATTGTCTCTTCTGCTACTACCATTGGTATGGTCTTAGTCCAAGAAGACCAAAACAACTAGGAACATGTGATATATTATCTAAGTAAGAGTCTATTATATTCTAAAATGGGATATTCAAATGTTAAGAAGTTTTATTTATCCATGGTCATATTCGTTCAACATTTTTGTCATTACATTTTTCTTCACGCGACTATTGTTCTTGCAGACTTAAACCCCATGTACTATATTTTGACTCGCCAGGTATTGGGGGTTAAATACTCTCATGGGATTGTTATCCTACAATAGTTTGACTTTGATTTCAATAAATATATTTCCAAAAAGTCCTTGGTCTTTGTGAAACTAATGTGTGACCTTCCCCTTGCTGCTATGGAAACTGAGCCCATTCACTCACTTCTAGATGAGTTGTTTTTCCTTATTAGCACGGTTGACCCTTGGTATGGAGATCTCATTGTATATCTCCAAACTCAACATTTTAATCCCAATTTGACTTGAGATTATTATTGTCATATCTTACATCACAAAAAATACTATCTCATTATCAATGACACCCTGTATCGACATGGTATTAACTCTATCTTACGATGATGCTTAAGCCACAATAGTATTGCCACTCCGAAGCATGTGGTGGTCATATTTCTAGGATGGATACAACCCATAAAATTATTCACAATGGATATTTCTATCCTTTTGTCTTCAAATATTATCATGAGGTGGTTAATAAATTCCCACCCTATCAAATGCTTTATCCTAAAAAGTGCACCCCCCCATCTCCTTTACGCCCCGTCATTGTTGTTGGCCCTTTCACCAAATGGGGGATTGAATTTATTCATTATAATCCTACCTCAACCAAGGGGAATGTTTACTTAATTTTAGACTATTATTACTTCATGAAATGGGATGAGGAAATTCCCACATATTCATAGGATGGTAAGTTTTCCACCCTCTTCCTATCTTGACTAGTCTTGACTCTAAGGGCTTTGAATGGCACAAGAGGGCCTTGAATTCAGTAGGGACTGATATGGTGAGTCTTATGGCCACTAAATTGAATATATTATCACTTTATTATATTTTATATAAATCCTCAACTTGATTTTGGAACATTGGAAAAAATTGTAAAATTACTAGTAATTTGTGGTGAAATTCCCCCTAGGGTGTGAGCAGAAATGGCACTCCAACTCCTATGCGACCCTAAAAAATTATAAAATATAGTATGGGGACTGATATTATATTTAATTTACTATTATTTTGTGTTTTTATTAGTTATTCAACATATATTTAAAGCTTCCAATTCGAATGCATAAATTCAGTGATATTTTCTTAAGGGAAATGGCATGTAATAGCTTAATTTTGAGTCATAAATTGTATATGTATTGGTTAGAAACAAATAATAATGAATGTATACCATTAAAAACATATAAATATATCACCAATATCATATAACATCAGATCAAATTCGCAACACAAATCATATATACAACTCCATTGAAATGGGAAACCAACACATGGAAACTAGTCACACCATAGCTTGGAAATGTGGACATTTTCATATGAATTTATGCTAATTTCAACTTACAGAAAGGACTTGATACATATTAAAAATACATAAATAATTAAACCATTCTTGGGAATCAATTTTACTCAACAAGACACAACCACCATTCACACAAGTGCACCATCATAGAGAAATATGGAAATATTGAAGTAGGGATTAAGAGAATGGGAGGAGAGATGGGTCACGAATAGTTGATTAATCCTATATGAAATAAAAAGAATCCATCAATCCCAAAATTAGAGGTCATTTTTTCCTCTCCAACATCCAACTTGGATGAGAATCTAACTCTCTCAAAATTGGCTCACTAACACGGAAAGTGACAACTCACAGTGCAATGGACAAGCTAGTGCTTTCCAAAATGCCAAAGGAAAAATATCAAATGATAAAAATCAATTCTAATTCCTCATAAAATATTTTAATAATACTCCTAATTTCCTCCAAGTTCTAATTCCCTCCCATAGGAGTCCTCCAAGTCATCCTCGATGTTTAGTAACCTCCATGACACTTGTCCTTCTCCTCATCCCTTCATCTTCATCCAAATTGAAATTATTGCCACCAAACCCCAAGTGTGTCCTCTTGGAGTAAATTTTTATCCCTTACATGTAATATTGTCATAGGTCTTCAATCAGGTCTTATTTTTCATAGAATATTTTATCGTTGTTGTCATAAGCGCAGGGAATCTCTCTCCAAGTGGCAATTAGTTTCTTCCTAGCCTCTTCCTCTTCCATGGGGACTTATTCCTCTTCACCTATTTGAATAATTGGGCTCATGACATGTTAATTTACACCTATTTACCTTACAATAATTTTCCATTACTCATAATTTCTAATGTGGGGTTAAGTCATGACATGTTTAAGGAAGAATCTAGCCACACAAGGTCTCCTTGAACCTCCAAATGTCCTCATGAAGCAATCCCACTTTATTTTCTCCATATTTATTATTTGAGTGAGCCAATTTAATGTGTAAATTAAAAACTAAGGTTCTATTATGTCTCATAGATCCCTTATTGAAATATTTAATTCCTCCTCCCTGTTGTTAGGAATTTTTCACCTCCTCTGGACAGGAGTTGTTACTCTAGTTTGAATAGTTTAGATCTAGAAAAAATAGTACACAACAGATTCAAAGACATTCTCTAAAATGGGTGAATATATGGAATTAGTCACTTTTATGTAATATTATATTTGTTTCCTATAATTATGGTTCTTAATGGATGTACCTGCATAATCACAAGAAAACAACAAGCAAGATAAAAAAAAGCACTAGAACATGATCCACTATCCTATGTCAGTGACTAAGGAATCTGACAATAAAATGTATGATAATAACACAATATACATTATGGGAAATAAACCAATTTTATATTAAATAATAAAGAATAAGTTTACAACCTATTCCTCAGTGTCGATGTGCTCCTTCACAAAGCCAATATCTTGTCCCCATTAGCTCCAACTTGCTCCTTCAAGATCACTCTACTGATTTAGGCCAGAATGTCAAAGCAACATCATAACTTTACTCTCTCCTCAACCATGGAGTATGAGCCTGATTTAATAGGCTTGGGATGGATAGAGATGGTTGAGAAATTGGTGGGTGAGGTGGATAGGAGATCCCCAAAGGATGTATCTTGAGCCCAACTGACCCTAGTGAGTAGGGATCAGCGTTCCATGAAGCCTTCTTTTGAGACGCTTCATGAAAACCTCTCTTTTTTCACTTTTTCCAAGGGCACCGCTTCTTCCTCACTGAGATAGAGTGGTGACATGGTAGAATTGCACCTTGAACAAAGGGAAAAGGTGGTGCCACCTCTTACTTCCCAATACATTATAGGTGGTGCTGAAAAAGGTACCACTCATTGACTAAAGGGTAGAAGCGGTGCTAGATTTTCATATGCATATTTGATGTTTGGACCAATATTTTCCCTTCAAAACTTGGGAATAGGGGAAAATACTGAAGTTTGGGGCCTCATCACATGTTGATGACGATATTTAGGTGTAACAAAATCTGCCCCAAAGCCTGAGGCTGGAGGGATATGATAGGAGAGAGATTTGATAGAGAAATTCGTCACTTCGAGAAAAGAATTAACTTGATCGGAGATCACCATCAACCAGGCATATGCAATACATCAATACTTTTGACTCATGAGAAAATATGTCCTCATCGTGGCTACATACCAATAAAAGGAAGATCCATGAGAGAGATTAACAATAATGGCTACTAGAATACAACATAGATCCATGTGATAGAGGACTCAAACTTGGACATAGCTACCAGATATACAATGTAGATCAATGTCGTAGAGACATAAATTTGAGCATAGACATGACCATACAAATGTGGATCCATGATGGTACTTCATACAATATATTCCATCACAACCTGGGAGAAAGCTATGATTTCTTTCAATAGATATCCAGGGTCTTTGTCTTGTCTTCCACAAAGTATGATTATATTCATGTGATTACAATGATTTGAAGTTGAACATGGTAGAAACCACTTGATTACTAACCAATGATGTGAACCATTAACAAGTGCGAGGGAGATCACCATTGATGTCAATGATTCCCAATGTACCCTAGTACATTCTACTAAGTGTGAATAGATTATTTGATGTTGAGAACTTAGTCGAATATATCGATCAAATTTCAATAATGTGAACCTATGTCGAGAGGAAGAGAATATGTCATTGAGGCATACATATCTCAAGGTACTAAACTTGTTTCTAAGACTAATTCCTGGATTATGAGTTGATGTTGAGAGGAATAGTCTCATCGAAGAAGGGCCATGATGAATCCCATATCGATGAAACAAAACTCAGAACAAAGTTCTGGAATGTTGTAGATAATGTAACAATCAGAATGACTCAAAATTAATGACACAAAGCCTATTTTAACTGCAGAGGTAAACTTCTAACTTCCCTTTGAACATCGAGAGGCATGACAATAGACTTGGTAGCATTGAATCAATGAGGTGAAAAACAATATGACAATGGACAATGCATTCTTTGAAAGACTCAGAAGAGTGACATGACTCATGAAAGTGGATCGACTCAGAGACAAGATGAATGCCCAATTGACTGAATGAAATGTAGACAAGTTCCATGTTCAAAGGTGACAAACAACTGCCATTTTATTTGCAAAGTAAATTGATTCCCTTCCCTCAATTTCCCCATCATGATTGATGAGTGCCTCTTTTCGTTTTTACAAGTTCAAAGATAGTAACAAACACTCACTATAGCTTGTTTGAAGACAAGCCCATCCTCATACATTTTACAAACCTAAGAAAGGAGGGGTTCGTTCCTAAAAGAGGGCCTCTCAGTGTTTAATTTAACTCGGTATCATTCATGTTTAGAGAGTCTAAACAAAGACGGAAGAAGAATCCGAAAGGTCCCTTTTTTGTATGATTTAGTCTCTAGGGCCCGAAAAAGTATAAAATAATTCCCAAGAGAACTCTTCTAGTCATGATAGGTTGGAGTGTTTCTTTTTCATAAATAGTCCATTCGAACCGAAAAAGATATAAACTATCATCGGAAAGATGACTCTTCAAATACTTTAACGAGTGTGAAGAAGAAAAGTACACTCAAAAATATTTTTTGTATTTAGGGATCCTGAAAAGAGTTTAAAGGAGACTCCATTAGGTCTCTTTTCATGGTAAAAGGTTTTTACGAGCCTAAAAAGAATCAGAAAAAGACTCGAAACTTTGATACTGGGTTTTGAGAGCATGATCAAAGTGTTGAAATGAACACTCAAGGACCTTTTCCATTTTTTTAGAAGTATGATAAAGTCAAAAAATGAACTTCCCATAGATATTATTTCTTATTCCTGCACCTGCAAGACTTAAAAACGACCATTAGTTTCCCAAAATATTTGAAAAATGACTTTTATGAACTATATCAAAGGGTATTTTTATAAAAAATGATTTAAAAAATTAAAAAAACCTAAAAAAATGTTATAAAAAATAAGTAAATAGTAAAAACCAATTCATTTACTATTTACCAAACCTTGGAGAGCATTTTGGGAGATTTGGTGCCAAAAATTCAGTTGGAGATTGTGGGAGTATCAATCGTCTGTTTTTCGCATCGTCGGATTCAGGTAAAAGATAAAACTATTATATTTCCTTTCATGCTTTCCTTTTTTGAATTTGGTCAGGATTTGGAGCACCACGAGAAACCCTAAAACACACTTTGTGGGCACCGCTTCTGGCCTTTATGGGAAGTGTGGTACACGATAAGAACCACGGAGTTTCAACTTTGCTTAGGTTGTGGCACTGCTTTGTCCTAAAGGGACAGGTGCAATTATAGCTATGAGGTCCAAAAAACACATGGCTTGGCCAAATTAAAAGATTGCAAGCATTTTTTATGGCTAGATATGCTTCTAAATGGCTCTTTAATGGTTTTTGGCAGGTTCATTTGGTCAAAATGATTATTTGGAAATAAAGACAACATGATGAGGTCGATTCCCACACTGCAAGAAATGTGGGTTATGTGGATTCCCTATGAGGTTGTGGCCTCCTGAAGTTCTTCCATACTCATAGTATGGTTTCACATGCCCACTTACTAGAATATATTCTATGGATGTGGAATCCAAAGTAGTAGGATTTTGAAGTGGGACCTCATGTTCTGATGATAGAAGTGGAAGACATTTACTTCTTGACAAGGTTGTTGAGATGAGGGGATCCTATTTCTTTGACTGGTTCCCGAGGTGGGGACGTGATTACATAAGAATTGATTGATTGTAATTGTCTTCCTAGCACAAAAATGTCAGGTAAGAAGATTCCCATCAAGGCTATGATTGATGTGCCACTTCGCACTATTTTTTTTACTATGCAGAGGCTGGATAGAATCCAAGGACCTCACCAGGAACCCTGAGCACATTTGCGATATGCCTTGGAATATATGGCACCTACAGTTTTTAACTGGGTAGAAGCACTTCTTCCAGTTTTCAAGGACCAGATAACAAAGTGTCAGCAAGGGGAACTGAATCAATTCAGGTATAGGTCTTGTTGGAGCAGGGTCCCACAGCTACAGGAAAAGATGCTACATCGGGACAGGGAAGTCAAAGAATAATAGTACCTGAGCGGCCAAGAAGAGAGAGCTCAACCACTACACTTAAGGTAGTGGCGAAGATAGGAGGGCTCAGCTACCCTAATAAAGGAAAAGGAGCAACGGACTGAGGCATTGAAGACGAAGGACAGAAGCGGAGCGACCGAGGAAGCAATGCCCATACCCACGATCAGCGCCGGGAAGCGTGGAAGACTGTAGAAAGCTGTGGTGTGACGAAAAGCGGCAGTTCAAGTACATATAGGCCGACTTTCATAGTTAGGGTTTTTGGGGTTACTGTTGGGATAGGCCCACAGTGTTGTAATGGCAAGACCTTCGGGCCGCCTATATAAGGATGTATTTTGTATTGTAAAAGGTTAGACATTTGGGTAGTTGTTTAAGCAGTTAGACAGTTATCCTTCTGAGTCATTTAGCTAGCTAAGTGTATCTAGTGTCTCAATATTGTAAGAATCGAGCTCTGGTTCTGTTATTCCATCTGTATTATCTGACTGTAACCAGTAGCTGACTCCTTGAGTATGTATGTAACAATCCACAGGGATTGAACAATCCGCAGGGATTGACAGAGAGAGAGAGAGAGAGAAGAAGAGTATATTGTAAGAGAAGAAGATATAAGAGAAAAGATCTAAGAGAGAAGGGCTGCTAGTGGTGTGCGCGGAGTTTCCCAGAAGATCTCAAGCTGCATATCAGGTTGTAGCAGAACTGTGTTTACTCTCTCAAGATATAATATAAAAACCAGTTCCCGTGGATGTAGCTTCCCCCCTGGAGGTGAACCACGTAAAATCAGTGTGTTGTGCGACTATTCATGTGACTGTGCTTTATTTATGTGTTATCTATTATTTATTACATGAACTTTACTACCAGTTAATGAATGAGCAAATGTGTGCTATCTTTAGTTACAGTAGCATGGAAGATTAACTATGAGCTGAATCTGTTAAGTATTCTGTATATGAGTTCTCAGTACTTGATGCACGATAGTTGCAGTTACAGTGTTAAGTGATTTCTTCATATTAGTTCAGCAAGTTGAGCATAGTTGATGTTAAGTATATTAGACTGTAGGAGTCTAAGTGAGGCTGTTTAGCTTAACTATTATACTAAGAGAGAAGCCTTTGGACCATGAGAGTCATATTGAAGCCTTACCATAAAGGATATCACAGTATAGAAAAGTGATATCGCACTGCTGGAGGAACCGTGGTGTGAGATATCACAGGTTAAGAGCTGAGCAGAGGAGATAGTTTACGCATCACGATAGCATCGACGATGTGATAAGAGATCTCTCCCTCCCAGGACCAGCGAGTAAGAAAGGTCACCATCGCAGAGAGAATCCGTTGGATGAGAAGAGTCGTGCGACCACCAGGACACTACAGAACCTGGTTGAGGACACTTGAGTCTTCATCCAACCCATCCAAGATCACTTCAGGTGAGACTTCAGACCGTTCTGCGGTCTGTCGTTGAAAGGGCCAGTGAGCTAGGGCTTTTGTTGGTACATTAAAGGAAACCCGGGTGTGCCTAGAGAGACCAACAAATGGTTCCGTTGCTGGTTTTGAACAAAATAACGAGATAATGTTCTGTTGGCATCCTACTAAAGAAGAAATTAACCACTGGGTTGAGTCTCAAGAGAAATAATTTGCTGAAAAAGAAAACAAGAGTCCTAGACTGAGTACAGAGGACTGGTTACAAAAACATATCTTCACTGACATACATACGATATTTTTTACGACCTATGGAAATGAGTTGTACGACTGGTTATCAAAGTTGACGGATAGGAATATATTCAATAAGAAAAGAAACATTGTCTGGACACCGGAGCTGATTCATACTGTGAAAAGCGTTGATAACCCCACTTCACGGGCAGTAGACTTCTGGCTTGCGATTTTGCTGGAAGGCTTCATTACAGAGTTTGCAGTCGATCAACGAAAGAGCTTCAATGAAGCAGAGAGGTACTTCCTCAAAGGATATCGTGGTAAGTACCTAAGCTCTTTAAACTTGTCCATTAAGATGTTATTACATGAAAAAGGAGTAATGGATATAGTCTCAAATGAATAAGTAAATAATTGTAATGTCACAAGAGTTTGAGAGTGACTTTGATGAAATTGGATGTACACATAGTGGTAAGAAATATAAAGTAGATTTCATATCTTCTTTCTTTGAAAACATTTCAGACACTACTAGAGAACAGAGTCCAAGTAATATAGAGAGAACAGTAGAGGGTATCCCTTACCACCCTTATACCCCACAGAAAGCAACTGGGACTCAGAATAATCCCACAGGAACTACATCTAGTAGTTCACATACAGTACATACTACTGCTACATCATCTACACCTACACCACCGAGTGGTAGTAATACAGCAAATCAGCATCCACCACATGGAAACAGAATGGGGGATGACATGAAGTTACCTACCTTCAAGGGTACAGGGGAAGAAGACTCGGAACAACATTCATTCTTATGTGAAGCCATATGGACCATTAAAGGGATTCAGGATGATCATATTAAACTTGTCCAGTTGGTCACTACACTTAGAGACAGAGCCTTAACATGGTATATGAAGTATACAACAGCACCGGCTAGAACACTTGTACAGGTCAAGACCGCAATGATTAAAGAATTTAAGAAACCTAAGTCTGAGTCACAACGCATTACAGAGCTTAAAGACATCAAACAGCTACCTACAGAGTCAGTATGGGACTTTGATCAGAAATTCAAAGCCCTCATAAACCAAGTCAGCTTTGAGTTTGCACTAGAGCAGCATAAGGAATGGTTCATCGCAGCACTACTCCCGCACATCAGACTTCCATTAATGCAACAAAGACTCCGTACGTAGGATGAAGCATTAGATATGGAAATGAAACTAGAGGCCTCACCTCTAGCTGAGACTAGTACAGGTATGACAAACCTACAAAACCAGTTAGCTAATCTCATGTTACAGATGCATGAGATTAAGAAAGGGAAAGAGATTGCACAAGAGCTATGGTGTACCAAGTGTAAAGGATAGGGCCATACTAAGGATAACTGTCCAGTATTTGTTGAGTATTTAGCAAGTGGGGCTCCTAACCCCTTATTATAGACTCAAGGGCCTTGGTGTGAACTCTGCAGAACAAAAGGACATCGACCACTGGAATGCCCTTTACTTCAGAAGTATGTACAGACCCCTAAGAACTTATATTGTAACTTCTGCAAGTCATTAGGTCATGATGAACATAATTGCCGAGATTATGATCTCATGGTCAAGAGAAAGCATGACTTGTACAGGGTCCAGTCAGAAACATCTAGTCCAGTAGTAGGACCACAGCATGAACCGGCTCATGATGGCCATGGAGGAGGGTTCAGAGGATGAGGCCGTGGAGGAGGATTTGGCCGTGGTGAAGGCTTTGGCCGTGGCCGTGGACCTATTACTTGTTACAATTGTGGAATTGTAGGACATTATGCTAGGGATTGTCAGAACCCTACTATGACATGTAACTATTGCAAGTCCTATGATCACACTATAGAAGAGTGTCCGACCTTGATAGCCAATATTAGATATCCTAAGCTAGCAGTACACCAGAACATCTAGCTTATCGCTACTGAGCAGAAAGAGCCAGAACCAAGAGTCAACATTGTGACTCGCAGTGGTGCTTCTACTAGTCCGACATCGCAGGATGCAGAAAAGAACATAGGTCTGGAGTGGGTGCACAAAGCCACTACTAAATTAACACCACTCGACCTACAAAAAAACAAAGAAACATTCCAGGAAGCTCAACATTTTTTTGATGACCCTACATCATCAGGATCACAGGTACTACCATGCAGGGGTGTACCGTAGCAGCAAACACATTGTGGTGTTAGTCCTGTGCAGACATCATAGGTTACCACATTGGGAAGATGTGAAGAGGATGAGTCGATAGGAAGTGTACAATCCTTCCTGCAGATTTGCTTGAAACTCATTAGGAATGAGAAAGCTATCAGAGAGCATCAGCGCATCATAGATCAGTGTCATCCATCTTCTTCCATGAGTAGTATACAGCGTTGTGTTCATAATATTATGGGCCATACCAGAACAGGAAGAGAGATGAGACTCACATCACAAGTTGGAGAATTTGAAATGGATGAGGTAATCCTAGACTTAGGATCAGAGGTAAATGTTCTAACTATGCAGACATGGGAACAGATGGGTAGCCCTAAGTTATCCAGATCGCCTATCCATCTGCAACTAGCCAATCAGCAGCGGGTATCACCACTAGGTCGATTACCGCAGGTACCAATTGATATCGATGGAGTCCGCAGATTTGCAGACTTTGAAGTTATAGATATCATTGGTGATAGTATACCATATCCATCTCTACTAGGTATTGATTGGGAAATCGATAACATGGCTGTTATCGATTTAAAGAAAAGATAAAGGACCTTCGAGGATAGTCAGATCCGGGTCATCGCACCGTTGGATCCTTTTCAGGGTCCCAGATATATTGAACCTATCCAAGCAAAGGAAGAGGCATGCAACATGGAAAGCCTCTATCAGATGATAGCTAATAAGAGTGATTACATCAATCCGACCATAGAAGGAAACATCAGTTGGCGATGCAACAACTCATGCTCATCAGATTCAGAGGTTGGTCTAGAAAACTGGCAGGACAGACTTTACGAAGTCTCAGTGTGCAGATGTGCGTTTATGACTAAGTCACTACGATGGATTGGTGCAGACATTATTGATATTCCATCATTTCATGGCTTAGCGGATGTCAATGACTTCTTACAGCAGTTTGAGCAGGAAATTCCTTAGGAGCAGAGGATGACAACTATTGACTTGGCAGTAAAAGCCACACCTGCAAGATGGTGGCATGCACATAAAGAACATATCGCATCATGGGATGACCTTAAGATATTAATGGCGATCAGGTTCTCTAACGACAAGGAACACTTACAATAGAAATATACAGGAGAAAGTGACCCCAGGTCACATATTCAGATTTGTGAACAGAATTGGTCAGAAATTCCAGAGGATGAATGGGTTAACCTATTCATTCACACTTTAGACACAGTTCCAAGGAACTCGTACACTGAGACCAAGTTGCACAGAGGAACCATCACATGGCCACTTAATTTAGACAGCTTTGGAAGTTCATATGTCCAGTGTAGTTGAAAGGAGGCATCGCACCGGGAATGAGACTACACAGGAAAAAAAAAATCCAAGTATGAGGAATCGCATCAGAAAAGTTATGTTGCGCAAGTCATAGGACGCTTGCAGAGTTCATGCCAACACTTTGGTTCGAGATGATGCGGTGTGAAATCGTAGCAATGTGATGTTCCCCATGCCACATAGACCATTTTGAAAAGAGACAGAGGGCCAGTCACTTCACCTTCTGACAAGTAGTTAATGTAAAAATGACCGGTATACGATTTGGCAACAGTATAATGATTTTTCCATATTTGGTAAATCTTCGATGAGAAATATAAGAGAGATCAACGAACTAAGTTTACAGAATACTCCAGCATTAGTCAAGCTATGCTTGAAATGGCACAAGAGTGTGTCGAAGCTATGAACAACGAAGTCACAGGACTTCGAGTGAGATTCGCAAGGACTTCGCAGGAATCCAAGGAGAAGCTACAGCAGGAGAAGCCAGCTGTTAGTGGCTCAGGGACGAGCCACAAGTAAGTTTTAGGCGACTATTGGAGCAGGTTCCCGTAGCTATAGGAAAAGTTTCCACATCGGGATAGGGAAGTCAAAGAAGAACAATACCTGAGTGGCCAAGAAGAGAGAGCTCAACCACTGCACTTAAGGCAACGACAAAGACAGGAGGGCTCAGCTACCATCATAAATAAAAAGGAGAAACGGGTTGAGGTATTGAAGATGAAGGACAAAAGCGGAGCGATCGAGGAAGTGGCGCCCATACCCACGATCAGCGTCGGGAAGCGTGGAAGACTGCAGAAATCTGTGGTGTGACGGAAAGTGGCAGTTCAAGTACAGATAGGTCAACTTTCACAGTTAGGATTTTTGGGGTTACTGTTGAGATAGACCCACAGTGTTGTAATGATTAGACCTTTGAGCCACCTATATAAGGATGTATTTTTTATTGTAAAAGGTTAGACATTTGGGTAGCTGTTTAAGTAGTTAGACAGTTAGCCTTCTGAGTCATTTAGCTAGCTAAGTGTCTCTAGTGTCTCAGTATTGTAAGAATCGAGCTTTGGTTTTGTTATTCCATCTGTGATATTTGACTGTAACCAGTAGCTGACTCCTTGAGTATTTATGTAAAAATCCACAGGGATTGAACAATCTGTAGGGATTGACAGAGAGAGAGAGAGAGAAGAAGAGTATATTATAAGAGAAGGCAATATAAGAGAAGAGATCTAAGAGAGAAGGGCTCTTGGTGGTGTGCACAGAGTTTCCCAAAAGATCTCAAGATGCATATCAGGTTGCAGTGGAACTATGTTTACTCTCTCAAGATATAATATAAAAACCAGTGCCCGTGGACGTAGCTTCCCCCCTGCAGGTGAACCACGTAAAATCAGTGTGTTGTGCGACTATTCATGTGACTGTGCTTTATTTATCTGTTATCTGTTATTTATTACATGAACTTTACTACCAGTTAATGAATGAGTAAATGTATGCTATCTTTAGTTATAGTAGCGTGGAAGATTAACTATGAGTTGAATCTGTTAAGTATTCTGTATACGAGTTCTCAGTACTTGATGCGCGATAGTTGTAGTTACAGTGTTAAGTGATTTCTGCATATTAGTTCAGCAAGTTGAGCATAGTTGATGTTAAGTATATTAGACTGTAGGAGTCTAAGTGAGGCTATTTAGCTTAACTATTATACTAAGAGAGAAGCCTTTGGACCGTGAGAGTCATATTGAAGCCTTACCGTAAAGGATATCACAGTATAGAAAGGTGATTTCGCACTGCCAGAGGAACCATGGTGTGAGATATCGCAGGTTAAGAGCCGAGCAGAGGAGATAGTTTGTGCATCATGCTAGCATCGACAATGCGATAAGAGATCGCTCCCTCCCAGGACCAGCGAGTGAGAAAGGTCACCATCGCAGAGAGAATCCGCTGACTGAGAAGAGTCACGTGACCACTAGGATGCTACAGAACCTGGTTGAGGACACTTGAGTCTTCAGCCAACCCATCCAATATCACTTCGGGTGAGACTTCAGACCGTTCTGCGGTCTGTCACTGAAAGGGCCAGTGAGCTAGGGGTTTTGTTGGTACATTCAAGGAAACGCGGGCCTGCCTAGAGAGACCAACAGGTCCATTTTAGCGTACTTCTTTTTCAAGAGGGTACCTCTCATGAGGTCCCAGGTGGTCTTCACAGCAAGGATAATTTTAGGGGTGAAATTTATCCCATGGTCTATTTTTCCATGTTTTCCTCCAAAAACATATTCGCCATATTTCATTTTTTGAAGCCATGTTTTGCCCAATTTTAATGGGGTAAACATTTTCACCCTAAAAATCGCCAATTTATTATATAAACGATATAAAAGCCTTGGAAATTAAAATAGTTTTTGAAAAATATTGCCAAACATTTATAGTTGGTGTTTTAAGAATTTGTAAGACTCACCAACATATTTACACTTTCAAATAAGTATGGTTCCTTAAAATCATCCCTGCTTCATAGAGCTTAGGGCTAGAGACCCACGCATGCTAAGGTGGGTATATATCATGGCCCACATAGGAAGCACCGGGGACAAGGTGAAATTCAAGGCCGTCTTCTTCTATTTGCTAAGTGATCAGATCCTCATGATAGAGGATTATGCATATGCAAGGACCGACTTCAGAGGAAATCCTGATTTAACACTACCACCTGGTGCTCAGTGGGGAGATATTGGTAAGAAGAAAAAACCTAAAATGTTGATGATGTTTTTATGTTTTATATTTTATGTTTTTTATGGGTAGTAACAAGACCTAAAATTTTACATGCAGATGTTGGTGATGCACAACCTGGGGGATCCTCCCTAATGGACAAGCGAGTTAGAGCTTAATTTTTTCATAGAGGTGATGAACAAATCACTGAGATAGAGGATAACTTGGAGTGATTGACTCTTGACATCCCAGACGCAGTGATAGATGACCTCCCTATGAGTTACTAGAGACACACTGCAGGAGTGCCAGGTCTCTTCAGCTGACTGCTACATAGGGTAGCACAGGCCATCATGTGCTATCATGAGCATCATTATATGGTGTTCTGCATGATGTACTACTGAAAGCTAGCTAGATTCAGGATTTTTTATTTTCTGATTTCCACAGTGCTTCAGATGAGGTCTCATGACCACATTTTTATAAAAAACACTCTTTATATATATATAGACTTATTACTGATTTTTATATGTCTCAAATGGAAATAATATTTACATGAGTTTTATGTGTCACTTACAATTTATTTTACAATGAACCATGTTTATTTTACAAGTTATGAATGGGAAATATACCAGTCTAGGATGTAGTTTGATAACGAATTAGCAACTGTATTATCTAACCTAGGGATATTCCTGTAAGTGATAAACTCGAACGAACTCTCTAATAAATACACTCTCTAAAATTAATGGAGGAGTACAGGATTTTTTATGGTATAGACATGGTTGAGATGACAAACCACTAATTGCAAGTCCATAAACACTACCAAGCCATGAATGTTTTGAGACGCAGCCTCAATCAATAGACCTATCACTGCATGATACTCAGCTATGTTGTTGGGATCTAGACCAATACAAACCAATCCTGAACTGATCAAGTCACGAGCCGAGGAAAACATAACCCAAGAATCTAGAGAAAGGTTCAGGGTATGATGACAAGCACCATCAGAGAAGCCGTAAAAATCCATTTGATCTGCATAACCAAAACATGGTATACAATTTTTGGACACTAAACTCAAAACCATATTCAATCAAGATGCAACACATTAAAATATAAAAATGTACATATATACAAGGTATCACACAAAAATGACTTAAGTGTAGTACCTCTTCAGGTACAAACCATTGTGAGGTTGCTCGAAGGGTATCCCGTCATAATCCACGAGCTTGTAATCCCATTTCTCTAAAACTTTGCTAATGACAAAGGGACCATAGCACATTGACTTGAACTTCCCTTTACCTAGTTTATCGTGTCTCTGGTCATAAGTCATAACTAGGTCACCTTCATTGAAAACATGAGGATGACAAATTCATCATACTATGCCTTGATGCATTTCTTATGTGCCTCATTAACCAAGGCAACATCTCTTCTAGTTTCATCAATATTAGTTAAGTATACAAATCTTTCTTCCTCGGTGGAATTGTTTTGCAGAAGTTCTTCTAGAAGTTTCAGTGACGGAATTTGGCATTGGATAGGAAGGACAACTTCTAGTCTGTAAACTAACTGGAAAGGTGTGAAACGAATCACTGTTTTTACTGAAGTCCTGTAAGTCCAAAGAGTAGAAAAGAGAGTCAGGTTCCAGTTGGATTTATGATCTCCAACCATCCTTTGCAGTATAGTTTTTAAAACTTTGTTAATGGCCTCGACCTGACCATTAGCTTGTGGATAGTAAGGAGTTGTGTTTTCACGGTGACAACCCATCTTAGCACTTAACTTGGTCATCATCTGATTCTGAAAATGAGATCCATGGTCAGTGACTATAGACTACAGGACTCCAAACCTAAATATCACGTGGCTGAATAAGAAGAGGGAGAAAGTCTTGACATCCTTTGCATACGTAGGCATAACCTCATCCCATTTTGTGAAATAATCAATGGCTATGATGATGTAACCATGCCCCCCGGCTGAGGTAGTATTACAATGCATAAAGTCAATACCCCATTTGGAAAAGGGCCAACCGTAATGATGGGGTGTAAAGGAGTAGGGTGGGTGCACTTTTTCGGATAGAAATGTTGGAAGGGTGGTCATTTATTAATAGCCTCATGACAATATTTGAAGATTGAAGGCTAGAAATAGTTGGCGCGAAGGATTTTTTGGGCTATAGCCATCCCAAAAAGATGACTGCCACATGCTCTAGAGTGGAAATCATTAAGGACTTCTTCAACCTTCTCATGTGTAAGGCATCATTGAATAATGGAATCGATACCACACCTGTACAATGTATCATTTAATACGAGGTAGTACCTCACGTGGTCACGGATACAACGATGATCGTCACCAGATATATTGCCCTGAAATCTTTGAGTTTAGAGATAAATGAATTAATATCCATACCATGAGTCAATTTTGCTTATCAAGAACATGAATTCATCTGGAAATGAATGAATGGGCTCAGTATCCATCAAAGAACAAGGAAGGACACACATCATCTCTACAAGGACTAAGGATTTATTTTAAGTGGCCTTGGAAAACTCAAGGTCGAATTCCTGTAGGATGGCTATCCAACGAGAATATTCCCCCCTAGCACGTGATGAGTCAGGATGTAGTACATAGGGTTTTGATCTGCAAGTACCATGGTAGTGTGAAGCAAGATGTAATGATGAAATTTTTGAACAACAATGACTGTAGCCAATGCTAACTTCTCCACACATGAGTATTAGGCTTCAGAATCAATGATATTTTTACTGGCATAATATATAACGTGTTCCTAACCATTGGTATATTCCTGCACTAAAATCATTCCAATGGCAGTAGTGGAGCCAACAAAATACAAGAGAAATTCCTTTCAATAATCTAGGGGGTGTATCACCAGTGAATGAGTCAGAGCATGCTTGAGATTATCAAAGGTTCATTGGGACTGGTCATCCCATAAGAATGGAGTATCTTTCTTTAGGAGACACATATAATTGTGCGTTTTCTAAGAAAAATTGCAAACAAAAGGGCGAAGAAAGTTTTCCTTCCCTTGCAAACTTTGTATCTCAACAATGTTTGTTGGGGTAGGTAGGGCCAATATAGAAGCAATCTTCAGTGGATCAATCTGGATGCCATCCTTAGAAACCACAAATCCAAGAATAAGTCTCGTCTCAATGCAAAAAACACATTTGTGTGGATTGAGCCGTATGTTATAATGACGACATCTTAGTAAAATGTCCCTAAGATGTCTAGGGTGTTATTCACGTGGCTGTGAATGAGCTGGGAGATCGTCAAGGTACGGATCCATGATGTTCTTAAAGTCATGAAATTCATAGAACATGGCATGCTTGAACGTAGCTCTGACATTTTTGAGGCCAAAAGGTAACTTCCTATAGGAAAAGGTTCCCCACGGGCATATAAATGTCATTTTGCGATGATCAGTGGGAAATATATCAATTTGATTATAGCCAGAAAATCCATCCATGAATGAGAAGATGAAACTTCCAACACATTTTTCGATAATTTGATTGATATACGGAGTTGGAAAATTATCCTTAGGACAAGATTTGTTTAGGTCTCAAAATCGATACAGACTCAAATAGTGCCCTGATTTTTGTTCATGAGGACAATGTTAGATACCCATTATGTCAGCGGTATAGGATAAATAAACCCTTCCTTCAGAATTTTTTCTACTTCGGCTTTAATAGTCATAGCATTTCGGGGATGGACTTGACGTAATTTTTGCCTGACAGGTTTGGCCATGAGATAGGTTTTAATTTCATGAACCACAATAGAGGGGTCTATCCCAGGAATTTCTTCATAAGTCCAGGAAAAAATATCTTGGAATTCTTTGAATAATGATCTATATGCTTCAGTTTCTTTCAATGAGTAGTTTTTCCCTACGTGAACATGCTCAATGGTTCCTTTCTTGACTGATATGTCAATTGGGGATTTTTTAGTAATGTTGCATAGATTTCCTTTGAATTCAGTATTTTGCAACAATACAGGCGTTTGCGGAGTTTCGACAATATCAGTACCAATGAGAGATATAAAATCAAAATCCACAATACTGGCATTGGGGAGGAACGAGGATCGGTGATGATGATCCTCCCATACAGATTCATCCGTACTCATAATCTCCATGATGGACTCGTCCGATGGGAAATTCTATGAAAGATAATACAGAGTAGGGAGAGAGGGTTCTAACTAGTAAGGAAGGTGGTAAGGATCTGAGGCCACAAAATGAAGGTCATCAATATGGTCATCGGAAATATGTTGGACAACATTATACAGTGCTTCATATGGGCCAATAGAGGACAACCCAACAACTTGTTTTGCCTTGGTGCTATAACCAGTTGTGGAAATCATATTTACTGCCACCACTTCTATACTAGGAGGGGATAATGGAAACACACCCATAAGGGTGGAGTCTTTCAACATACCTACCCCAATTGACTGATAGGAGGAGGGGACTGACCTAACATAGGATATTATTCATCGTACGGGTAGTAACATCCAGCGTACAATAGTCAATTTGATTAATAGTCACAATCTTCCCAAAATGTGTAAATTGGAGAGTTCTAAATACTGTGTAAGTGACAATGGTCATAGCATAAAACCAATTTCTCCCCAATATAAGATCATAATCTAGCGGGGCATCAAATACTTCCACCTGACTAGAAATAATCTTTCCCCCAAGATCAACTGAAAGTGCTGGCAATAGACCATGGAGCTGGAAACGTTGTCCATCAAAATCTTTTAAGGTAGTAGGAAACTTTGTAAGCTCAGGAGAACCAATGGCTCTCCAACAGGATACGCTAGACAAAACTGAGGTCTAAGCTCCCTCATCTAGAATGGCCATGTGGACCTTTCTCCCAAATACTCTTTTTGCAATCTAAAAATCCAGCTAGCAGGGTAATCTAGACTTATAGTTCTCCATGTTGAATTGAATCAAATTTCTGTTATTTGTGTCTAAGTCTCCCAAAGTAGTCAACACATTTTTGTGCTGTGTAGGAAGTATTTGGAGCACTTATAAAGTAGGCATTACACAGGGTTCCTGGGCCATATCTTCAACAACGTTGTAGAATTGTGCGGCTCGGGCATTGGGATTAAAAAAATCGTTTCTGAGAGTAATCTTGGGTGGACGCAAAATCATGTCGAGATTTGGTTTCTCAATAGTGAGGGGGCCATTAGACGAGGACACAAGAGAACCAACTAGAGGATTTTTATCCAGACAAGGATCTTCATAATTTTTCTCCATAGTTGTATCATAAGACTGACTATGAGTCATTAAATTAGCCATTTTCGAGGACATCCTTATAAGTTCCTATATGGAACTAGACGTTCCTTGATTAGACATGTGGTCTATCAATTGTTGTTGAGAGGGAAAATGATTAGTAAGAACTGCTGGCGTGGGGTTACTCTTTAAAATTTTACTAATTTATTCATGATGAGGAAACTCTTTCATGAAGTGATCTCCTCCACATAATAAGCAGGGATATTTGGATTTTCTCTTCGCTTTATCATTCTCATCGGTCATAGGTTTATGATTCTCCTGTTGGTTTCCATATTTCTTGTTTTTATCTTTCCATTTTTTCATATTGTTGGATGTCTATGAAATTTGGATAGCATTCACCTCAGTGGAAACCATAGGATTCGAAGGAGTAGTGGTAGAAGCATTTGGTTTCTTGGTAGGTTTTACTGTCGATGAGGTTTGGATTGAACTAACAACCCCATCAACATGAGTTTTCGCTGGTGGTTTAGCAGGATCTATGCTGGGACAAGGATCTTGAGGAATTAAATCATACAGCATTTCGGATTGGGAATATACCAAATCCAGATACTGAGCGTGACTGATAGCCTGCTCTTTAGTAACAACACCAACCATAGCCACATCTTGGGAAATAGGAGGCAACAATGAATTTGTGAACCAATCAGCTAACAATTGGTTCGGGATGGGAGATTTAATAAGCTGTCTCTGCCTTCTCCACTCATGGATATGGTTCGATATGTGTGTGGAGGTATTCTGACAAAGTGAAGTTAAAATATCTGTACCTATTTCATAATGAATGGGTAGTTGAAAGTGCGTAAGGAAAATAGTTTCCAGAGAGCTAAAATCCACAAACGAATGTTGTGGAAGTTCAATGTACCACTTCGTAGCCATGCCAGTTAGTGTGCACTAGAAGAGCCTTAAATGAACAGAATCATCCATCAAGGAGTTCGAGGAACACCATAGATGGAAGGTCATAGCATGGTTCTTGGGATCATCTCCCTGCTTTCCATCATACTTGGGAATGTCCAATGGAAACTTTATTATAATAGAGGGGCATGAAGGGTTATGTCGAATGGGATCATTATCAACTTGGACAAATCAATTAAGTTGAAAGTTTCCAAGAAACGTAATTGCCAATTAGGTTCCACATACTGGTAGTACTGATAAGGCATTTGTCCCCTAGTGGGACCATATGTTGACTGATACACTTGTTGTTGACATGGATGATGAGATGTTGAACCTCTTGAAGATCCTCTTGATGGGGGTTTACCTGTAGGAGGAGGACCTCCTGGACCTCCAGGAAGTGGCCCTTTGGGTGGCGCACCCCCAGGTTGTGACCCTCTAGATGGTTGACCCCCAAGTGGTGGCCCTCCAAGTGGTGGACCTCCAAGTGGTGGCCATCTGGGTGGCTGACCTCCAGGTGGTGGCCCTTTGGGTGGTGGCCCTCCCGATGGTGGTCCTCTAAGTGGTGGTCCCCCATAAGGTGGACCTCCACCAGTGGGACCCTCACTAGGTGGGACTATACCAGGTGGGCTTCCATAATGTGCCCTCCAGCACCTCCAATAGTGTTGATAGGTATCCCTTCCATCGACGACTTGTAGGAACAGTTAGGTTGCCCCCAGGATGTAAACATGTTTCCAGGGTACGAAATTCTAGGATAGGTAGTTCATATAGGGGTATATTGATAATTCATATTCCCTATAGTTAATTAATTTGTTGGATAACCATAACCCCAAGAGGTTTGTGTTGTATTTTTACCATTCAAGCTATAATTATTTTAGGATCTTATCTGAGAGAATACATGCACAACAATAAACACAAGAAACAAGAGACACAAAGAATTTTCCTCAGGGAAACCATAAAGTAGAAAAACCCCACAACTTCCTCATAGATAGAATGAGCACCAATAGAAATAGAAAAACCCAAAACATAAAGATGATCTCCACAGCTTCTCTCTCTCTCTCTCACTTGAGATAACTTCTCCTCTCTCACTCATGTGCCCCAGTGAGTGAGTGTGTATGTGATAAATAGAGAGTCTCACTCTCTATTTATATTCTTTCGTTCACTTAATGTCCACTCCAACATGTCGGTCCCACTTAACAATTACTTACTAGGGATGACATCTCTAGGAGAGTCTAATAACCCTAGTGCCCCACAACTGTGGGGAATTTAACCCTTGATCAATAGGAGGGTTAACCACAATGACTTTACATGACTTGTTTACATTATTGAATCTCCCGATAGGAACATTGGGGCATGACATGACTCAAATACATTACAGACACTTCCCGGAATAAACATCGAGGTACAATACCTAAGATATACAAGTGAATACATTCCAAAGTTACAAATACATTAACACTTCCCCTTAACTAAGAAGGTATTCTCTCGACACAATTTATCAGCACAAGTCTTCTTCCCTATATCATCTAGATCATCATTGAGTTCTTGTCATCTTCATCTTCAAGTCATCTTCATCTTGATCTGGATCATCACTCAATCTGGATCATCATCACTGGATATGGATCATCACTAGATCTGGATCATCACTAGATCTGGATCATCACTCGATCTAGATCATCTCTGTTGGATCAAAATCACTAGATCTAGATCATCACTTGATCTGGATCATCACTGTTGGATCATAATCACTGGATCTGGATCATTGCTTGATCTGGATCATCAATGAGTTATCATCACTGGTGCTCTCTCTTGATTCTTCTCATCACAGGAAGTTCTACAGAGCCAGCCCTTTTTCATGCTGGTTGTAGGCCTAGCCTTCATGTAGGTCTTCTTCAGCGCTTATATCTGACCCTAAGTCAGAATGGCCTGCCCAACACTTACATCAAACCTTATCTCATCAGAAAGGCATGCCCAACACTCACATCTGACCATCAGAGGAACACATCCACCATCATGTCAGAATGGCCCAACCCTTACATCTGACCATGGAAGGAACCTAATCCTCTCACCATGTCAAAATGGACCAACCCTTACATCTAACCATGGAAGGAACCTAATCCTATCACCATGTCATAATGGCTCTCATTCCTAGACTGAGGGTTCCTGGTAACTGACCAGGTGCCTCCATTCTCCCAGAGAATGGCATCATCCCTTATATCTGATCAAGTGGGAACACATCTATCAATCACATCAGAATGGACCTACACTTATATTTGATCATGTGAAACTACATCCCACAGTCATAACAGAATGGCCCTTAGTCCTAGACTAAGTATTCCTGGTAACTGACTAGGTACCTCCATTCAGAGAATGGAAATCAACGCTTATATCTGATCATGTGGGAACGCATCCCAAAGTCACCTCAGAATGGCTTAGCACTCACGTCTGACATGGAAGGAACCCAATCCTCTCACCATGACAGAATGGATCAGCCCTTACATCTTACCATGGAAGGAACCTAATCCTCTCACCATCTCAGAATGGATCTAGGACTCATGATTTCCCCTTGATCTGGACAACACCAAGCTTCTCCCTGAAGTACCCAAACTTCACTTTGGCAATTTCTAGCATAGAATCACATCAGGGCTGATTACGTTCAAGGATAACCTATGAGCTTCACCAGGATCAATTACATCCAAGGAAAACCTATAGGTTTGTTTACATCTGAGCAACCTACGAGCTTCGCCAGGATTTATGCTTAGACAACCTGTCTCACCAACTATGCTAGAACTCCCTCTTTTGAGATATCTTGATCTAGATCACATACTAGAGCTTTAACTTCTCCTCTCTGCATCATACAAAAATGCAAGTGAGATCAACCAAATCAAATAGTAGTTTTCAAAAGAAACATACTACCTCCCAAATAGCAAGTGGAAACATCTTTTGCCTCAGCTGTACTCACTGCCATGCAGGACTCCATCCTGCCAAACCAAGAGATCACACTTGATCCCATACTGAAGTAGCACCTCGAATTTCTCTTCCTATGAATGACACTGCCTTCCCAATACGAATCCACATAACCATTCAGGTTAATCTTCTGATTCACCTCATATTTGAGCCCATAATCAACTGTACCCTTCAGGTACCTCATTGCATGCTTTTCAACCATTAGGTGAACATGTCTCAATGTGTTCATAGCAAAGCAAATATCTGGTCTCATATTTTTTAGGTAAATCCTCTGACGATACATCATGGAATCAACCAAATTTGATGAAGAAACACTCAATAGCTTCAGTTTCAATTGCATAGCTGTGGTCATGCAGTCCATCATCCTGGACCTCTTCAAGATCTCTACTACATACTTCCCTTGTCCACACCTCCATGCCTATAATGCAGTGCATCATCCCCAATTCGTTCATCTCAAACTTGGCAGTAAGTCTCCTTCTTGCAACTTTAATAAGTTCCTCTTTTATGTCAGGAACAAGTCATCGACATATAATAGGAGCATCACTGGTCTTCCACTTTCAACCTTGAAGAAAAGTTTGGAATCTGCTTTACTCTTAGCAAAGCCTAGAATCATCAGTAAGTTGTCCATCCTATTGTACCATGTCGAACCTCAGGATCTTTTGTAGTCACTCCCTCTAAAGCAGAGCATAATTCTCCCTCAATTCTTCGTACACCATGCATTGAAACATTCTTTACTGGAGTGACAAGTATCTTCCTCTGCTACTAATATTCTATGTATCCATCTAGGATAATTGGATACGAAGATGATCTATATTGAACTTTTTCGAAAGTTCTTCTCGCACCCATCTATGAGCTTGTCATCCTCTATAGAATTTCATCTTCAACCTTGTAGCAAATGTTCAGGTCTTCATCAAGATCCTCATGTATGTGTTATCCCATGGGTGTCTTCTGAGCTCGTACAAGGCTTTCTTTCATTTTCACACATGATTCTTCCTATCATGTTTATTTCTAGTGGCTGCAAATGTCTCTTTGTATTTTATGCCTCGTTCTGTGAATATTTCCTTGTATCCCATGATGTTTCAATCTACTGCATGATGGAACTATGAAATTCCCTTCACGTATTGATACTGTATCCTAGACATCATTCTTCTTCAACTAGTCTTCCCTTTCTTCTTGGTTAATTCTTCATAGATGGAAGGTTCTGCATCAATGACATCACTACATTCGCCATATTATTCTTCATCTTGAAATTTTGTTACTTGTTCTTCAGAACAAGTCTCATCCTTCTTTGCTTGTAGGCGATTTTACGTGATCTTTCGTACAAGTCAAATGCATTAGTTGTATGTTTAGAAAAATTTCACAAGGCATATTCATAATGAAAAATTATTTTTCATCAAGATATATGATTACACAACTATTTTAGCCAATACAACATTCATCCATATCTCACGAAAACTTTCTAGATGCCTTCCATCTCTACCAGGACAACATTGAGATTGTGCACTAATCCAATAGGTTAGCAAAAAGGTTTCATTCTAGATAAGTAGCAATGGAGAGTTGTATAGCACCATGAGATACTTACCCATCACATGCACATTAGTAGTATATTGTCATTAATGCAAACATTCTATCATGCATAATACATCAACTGAATATAAACAAATTGCATAACAAAAAAAATCATGAAATGACAATTGAATACTTATCTTTATTTTTTTTCGTGGGTAGACTCCTTCTTGAGCCTTCAGCTTCATCATATTCTTCATTCATTATTTCTTATCCAAATGTTAAGATGGATAAGAGTTTCTTCAAGAGTTGATTCCTTCGTATTCCTCATCACTTGAGGGATCTTCTTTCGATGGTGAGAGCTTGATCTTTAGTTGCTCCCATCTTCTCTTCTCTTATTATGAGTCGAGCTTCTTCTTCTTCCCAGAGTGTATTGAAAATAATCACTTCCTTCTGGCACACATTATTGGAATGAATGAATCTCATAATCCTGGGAGGCCATTCAAGGTGGCTATCACCACTTCTTCTTCTACCGCTTCAAGTTGTTCTTTGATTTTAGAGACCCTTGTAAAGTATGACTGTATGGTCTTTGCATTCTAGATCTTCACATTCTTCAACTGGTTTATTAAGGTCATATTTTGATTTATGTTCTTCCCTTCAAATAGCTTGGTCAAGGAATCAAACATATTCGTTGTCTTTAGGGAATACACTTGTGGTATAAGGTGATCCGTGATTGAATCAGCAATGATCTTCTTAGCCTTGACCAAGTTCTTATGGTGTAAGGATTTTAGCCTCATCTCCCTCTAGAACTGGAACCTCTCTATTTATGTAGGTGTCCAATTCATTTTCTTTAGAGAGATCATATAATTACATGCTTGAAATTTTTCAACTTCACCAATATTATCATCAAGCTGATGTGATAGATCACTTTGAAATGAGAACCTCAAATGAAAATAGCAAAAGATTAGATCTTACCGATTTGAGGTGTTCGTCCTGGTTCAAGAGCTGGCTGATCTAGGGTTTGTCAGAGAAACCCCAATTTTCAAAACTTTGAATCTTTCAGATCTGATTATATAGGAATATAGAACTCTTCAAGGTGAGTTATCCAATGTACTCCTTTTTTGAAAATAGCGGAGAGAAGCTCTCGGAACAGGAAGCCCTAGTTTTCCAATTTCTTCTATAGAAATTCCTGATACTATTTCTATGGTATCTCTAAAATTACTACTCCTCTATGTCTAAAACATATTATTGAGGTAGCCTTTCCTGTCCTTGTTCCAAATCCATAGGTTTAATAAGAATTGGTTTCACCAATTGGGACTTATGAGCGTTTTCCCAAGGTGACCTGTTTCAGGACTATTCAGCATAGCGAAGTTGTACGAACTGCCATGTGTCACTGTTTCATCTTCTGGGTTTGAAATTTGGACCACAAAAATTATAGTCCATTCCATTTCTGGAAACACTTCAGTGATTTCATTTGGACCTTTGTAGCCCGAGATATATAAATTCGCCCCAGATGTCCTGTTTAGGGATGAATTCTGGAAGAGGCTAGAACCCTAACTTGGAGGGATCATATCTCCTAGAATATAGAGAATCTAAGGATTAAATTTGGATACAGTGTAAATAAGTATTTTATCTATGGTCTGTGAAATTTTTCGCTCCTGATCCTTTTCCAATCCCAAGATATAGTGAATGTACCAAAACGTATCAGTTTTAGTATTTTAGGGTTTTTTCGGCCAAGGGAAAATGAGGGTTTGACTTTCTTGAAGTTATACCCAACAAAAAATATCGACCCATGTCTATAAACTTCAATTTTGGTGAGGAGAGATATCCTATGTTGGGTTCACTCAAAAATTTCTCTTCTGCAAGAAGCCCTAATTTCTCGCAACAAAAACCGAAAATGCTTCGAATCGAATTCCGATTCGACAGAAAGATGCGCCCTTCAATGGAGAGGCAACCTAACATACTTTTGCTGATGTATTGTGGAGAGAGACCCAAAAAGTAAGAAGCCATAGCTTCTGAAGCTGCACAATGTCTTCTTCTCAAGTTATCTCTAATACCATGTTAGATTTTTATCATTCAAGCTAGCATTATTTTAGGATCTTATCTGAGAGAATAACATGCACAGCAATAAACACAAGAAACAAGAGACACAAAGAATTTTCCTCAGGGAAACCATAAAGGAGAAAAAACCTACAAATTCCTTAGAGATAGAATGAGAACCAATAGCATCAGTAAAACCCAAAAAAATAAAGATGATCTCCGCAGCTTGCCTCTCTCTCTCTCTCTCTCTCTCTCTCACTTGAGAGAACTTCTCCTCTCTCACTCATGCGCCCCAGTGAATGAGTGTGTATGTAATAAATAGAGAGTCTCACTCTCTATTTATATTCTTTCGTTCACTTAATGTCCACTCCAACATGTCGGCCCCACTTAACAATTACTTACTAGGGCCGAAATCTCTAGGAGAGTCTAATAACCCTAGTGCCCCACAACTATGGGGACTTTAATCCTTGATCAATAGGAGGGTTACCCACAATGACTTTACATGACTTTTTTACATTATTGAATCTCTCAATAGGAACATCGGGGCACGAAATGACTCAAATACATTACAGACAATTCCCATAATAAACATCGGGGTACAATACATAAGATATACAAGTGACTACATTTTGAAGTTACAAATACATCAACAGTTTGATCGATTGCAGGTTGTACCCCTAAGGGTTGAACTTAACTTAACGGAGGGTTTACCATATGGGTATTGGTAGGAGGAACATACAATATAGATTCCCTGTAGTAGAGGTCTATCTAGTACTAGTAACAACTCTACTAACTGATCACGTAGGTCACGCTAGTGGTTTCCCCCTGACATTAGAAGGTACTGAAACCACTTGAGCTGAGGGTTTCCCCCCAGTAATAGAGGATATGTCAGGACTAGCAATAGACCTAGGATTTAAAACTGTAGGGTTGGAGGTTTGACCCAGATTACGAGGAGACATACCATGAGGTGGAACATCATCAACAGGAGTCAAAGTCTCAACAAGTGGACTATATCTAGAAGGCCATGGATCCAACCAATGGAGTAAAAGAGTCGACATAGGTTCTTTATGAGGTACTTGGGTAGCCATAACCCTTTCCATCCTCTCTCTAAAATTACAAGCACGATTAAGCGATGATTGAATTCTCCTATATGCATCCTCATTCAGAGGAGGGTTTTCAAAAGAGGGTCTAATAACCCTAAAATCGAAAATGGCTTGACCCTTTAAGTTCTCCAAAAGGGAGCATAAGGTCCATACTTAGTTTCATCAATACCATCAATTCCAATTTCCATCAGAGAATTAAAGGAAGTGTCAGCCATAGGAGACTTTTGGAATAAGGGAGTAACATAAGAAGGTGAATTGATCTCTACTTTCTACAACTAGATTTTCTCCCACATGGGAGTTAGTTGCATCTCCTTTGTCTGTGGCATCCATTGGGCCTTCCCCTGTAGCAGGAGGAAAGTTGGGAGGCAAGCCATGATTTCTTCTAGATCGTCTCAATGGAAACTCAACTAGATTGTGAAAGTCACTAAAACCTAACCTAGGGTTTCAAAACTAAGAAAAATCACACAAGGTCTTCTCCTACACAAGCTACAGGCCACAAGAAAACTTAA
Source organism: Pseudotsuga menziesii (assembly GCA_001517045.1). Classification (NCBI taxonomy): domain Eukaryota; kingdom Viridiplantae; phylum Streptophyta; class Pinopsida; order Pinales; family Pinaceae; genus Pseudotsuga; species Pseudotsuga menziesii. Next base: position 245,988 of record LPNX010691763.1, on the reverse strand, counting down.
GTGATAGGATGAGCTCAAAATAGCCGGTCTCTCACAAGGATTTTCAAGAAGTTTCAACTTGTGATATACTCAAGGTACACGTGTAGTAATATCCCCGAGTGTTGTTCTCGGTGTATTGGTCCAAAAAAGATGGCAAAAGGGTTTTTCTCAGTTGGAAAAGGAATCCTATTAGGTTTCCTGATATACAAAAGGTATATGGGATCTCAAATCCATAGTAGTGTTGTCTAATGCACAACCATTTGTTAGAATAATCAACCCATAGTTTACCCACTTAGACATTAATTCATTTATTTTTGTCTTATTTGCCTAGTTCACGAGTCCCACCTTGTGCAAGTTGCTAATTGCCTATCCATAGAGGTCAAAATTGCCATCTTTGACTCATGTAGCGCTTGGGAAAGCCTTAGGAATCAAATCTGCTTTATTCCTGGCCTCCTAGGTGCCTATCTGCTTTTTCTGCTTTATTGCCTGCTTTTTCAGTGTTTTAAGGCACATAGGAAAGCAAGACTAGGTGAGGTGAACTAGTTTCTTGTCCTCTTCATACTCCACTCTTTTCTCCATGAAAAATCATGTATGAGCTTCCATTCCACTACTCTTTATCTTTCCCATGCGCCCTTGCCAATTCGTAAGCTCCATGACAGATTTGGGATCAGCTTTTTACACCTATGGGGGATTTGCCTATTTTGAGTAAGCCTGCTTTATGCTAGTTTTGGATGCCTCCTTATGCATTCAACCTATTGATGTATTCTATATATTCATCAACCTATGTTATTACAGGGTTGGCTATTGTACACTCAGTTAATATAATTTTGTGTTACAGCTCCATATTCAGTCTCTCTTGTTAGTAATTTTGCATGATCAATTGATAGTTGTTGTGGGTAAAATTAATCTATTGCTGGCCTGAATTTCTACATGGTATCATATCCATTGTAGGTTGTTACTCTCCTTCAAAAAAAATTTTTCAGGTTCGACATCAAGACTGGGAGCCTTCTACTGACAGCCGGGACAGATTTTCTAAAGCTATGGATTCACAGAAAACTATCTTGACTCCCTTCAACTATTTTGAATGGAAAGCAGAGATGGAGATCTTGTTGAGAGTGAAAGGACTCTACAGGGTGACTATGGCAATAGAATCAGAGCCCAATGCAGCTGCAGAGAAGATCAAATGGCACAATCGGAGAGATGAGGCCTATGGCCTCCTATGTCTCAGTATTTCCTGAGACCTCCTTTTCCATCTCGATGGATTAAGTTCACCGGATCAAGTATGGGAGAATATTTCTGATATTTTTGGAAAGACAGATGAGATGAGGGAACATTAGATCGAAAATGAGCTGATTTCTCTGAGTCCCAGTAGCTTTGAATCCCTGCAACTATATTTCTCCAAGTTCAAAGCACTAGTTTTGTAGCTGAAGCAATGTGGTATCGAAAAGAAAGATGATCAGCTCGTATTGGCCATCCTCTTGAAGCTAGGACCTGACTACTCAGTCTTTGTTTCAACCTTCTATGCCACAAAACTCACAGCTTGAACTTGGAAGATGCCTAGGCTTGCAGATTTCATGGAATCTCTCACACAAGAACAAGACAAGCTGGTGATGATGGGCACCATCAAACCATCCAAAGATCAAGCTTTGATTGCTGGAGATTCAAGGGTGGATTCAAAAATAAAAAAGAAAGATAAAAAGCCACCTGAGAAAAGGAGAGACAAGAAGCAGTCTCCAGAGGATCAACAAGGTCCCAAGAAAAATACCTAGAAGAAGAAAAACAAAGGTGAAATGAACAAGTGCTCATACTGTTCGAAGGGAAATCACACTGAAATCTCTTGTATGAAAAAGAAGATTGATATGCTGACCAATCTCCTGGAGAAGAATTGCATCTCCCTTCCAAAAATCTCAAAGAAGAGAGAAGGAGGATCAAGTTTCGATGACAGAGATAGAGTTCATGCTCTAGTTGTTGGCACATCAAGCTCACTCAGTTTTATCATAGATTCTGGAGCTTCAAGACACATGGTTTCGACTAAGGAGGCCTTCTCCTCACTGGATATGTCGAAAGGACCATCTATTGTACTGGGAGATGACTCTCTCGCTGAAAGTAAAGGAAAAGGAAGGATAGATCTTGATCATGGTAAGTTCAGAAATGTGCTATATGTCCCTGGTCTCACCTCCAACCTCCTGTCAGCGTACCAGATGACCCACACTGGGTCTCCTATGAAGGTCATATTCTCCCCCGATGAAGTTGAGATCACAGAGATTTCAACTGGTAGAGTCATTACAAAAGGAGTAGCGAATCATGCTCAAAAGGTATACATGTTTTCACACTTCCTACCTTACTCAAACCCCTCTGCTCTTCTCATTCATGATAATGAAGCCAACAAGCTGTGGCATGAAATATTTGGCCATCTAAATTACAAGTATCTATCTGATCTTAGTGAGAAAGAAATGGTCATAGGGTTGCCCAAGATAAAATTTTCCAAAGGAGTCTGCCAAGGCTGTATCCTAGGAAAACACCCAGAGCATAAGTTTGAGAAAGCTAGTCATGAGAGAACCTCTGCACCCCTCGAGCTGATTCATAGTGATGATGCTGGCCCATTCCCTCATATGTCCATGAGTAAGGACAAATATGCATTGACCTTTATTGAATATTTTTCCAGGTATTGTTGGGTTCACTTCATGAAACACAAGTATGAAGTTTTTGGCCTATTCAAAGTCTTTAATGCTTTGGTTGAAAACCAGTGTGGAAGGAAACTCAAGGTCCTCAGATATGAAAATGGTGGTGAGTATGTCAAGTCTAAGTTTATTAACTATTGTGCAGATGCAGGTATTCAGATGCAGCATTCTATCCCCTACACACCACAGCAAAATGGTGTTGCTGAGAGGAAGAACAGATCACTAAAGGAGATGGCAACATGCATGATGGAGGCCAAAACTTTGCCACCAAAGTACTGGGCTGAAGCTATCAACTGTGCAGCCTATATCCAGAATAGGGTGCCTCACAAATAGCTTTATGGCATGACTCCCTTCGAAGCATGGAGTGGGCACAATCCAGATGTGACCCATTTCAGGATTTTTGGCTCAAAGGCATGGGCTAGAATCCCGACAGAGAAGAGGAAGGATTTGAAGCCCCAAAGCCAAGAGTGTATTTTTGTTGGATACTCTAAAGATTCAAAATGGTACAAGTTGATAAATTTTAGCACAAACAAATCCTTCATTGAAAGGTGTGTTCCGTTTGAAGAAGAACCCCTTGCAAAAGTGGAAGTTGGTGAAGCCTCTTCACCACCTGAACCTCAAGAAGTAAGTAAAGAGTTTGTTGACCATGATAATTATGATTTTTCTGATGGATATGAGTTTATTGCAGACCCAAACATCCCCATAAGGCCAAAATGGGCAGCCAAGACACTACATGCAGCAGGTGAGCTAGCTGGAGATCCCAATGACCCAAGGAGGACTAGATCTCAATTTGAGAGTGGTCTATGCATGAAGGATCCTATGTTTGATGAAAAATGATATTTGATGGTGGATTCTGATCCTCAAACATATGAAGAAGCAGTAGGAGACCCAAGATGGAAAGCTTCCATGAAGGAGGAGTTCAGCTCACTCCAGAAGAGCAACACATGGGAGCTAGTGGATCTTCCTCTAGGGAGAAAACTAGTACAGTGTAAGTGGGTCTATAAGACCAAATTTGATGCTGATGGTTCACCAATAAAGTACAAGGATATATTGGTAGCTAAAGGCTACTCACAGGTTCATGGCATCGATTACAATGAGACCTTTTCCCCAGTGGCAAAGATGGATTCCATCAGGCTAGCTCTAGCCATTGCAGCCTCAAGGCAATGGGAGGTACATCACATGGATGTCAAATGTACCTTTCTGAATGGATATCTCACTGAGGAGATATATATGCAGCAGCCTCAAGGTTTTTCTACTAACCCTTCTCTTGTGAGTTGGTTGAGAAAGTCATTGTATGGGCTAAAGTAAGCCCCCAGGGCTTGGTATGCCAAGATAGATAGCTTCTTGCTATCTCTGAATTTTGTTCGGTGAAAATCAGATCCAAATGTATATTTGAAGTCTGTTAATGGTTCATTAATGATCATTGTGTTATATGTTGATGACCTCCTCATTGCAGGAAGCTCACAGGCTGAGATTGCTTCCTTAAAAGGAGTTATGAACCAAGCCTTCTCCATGACAGATTTGGGGCTCTTAAGTCAATTTCTGGGGCTTGAGATTGCTCAAAAAAAAGATGGAATAAAGGTGCACCAGTCCAAGTATGCCTTGGATTTTCTGATCAAATTCATAATGCAAGACTACAAAGCAAGCAAAACTCCTTTCCTTTCAGGAGTGAAGCTGGAGGAAGATGATTCTCCATCGATGGTAAACAATACACTGTATAGACAATTGATTGGATGTTTATCGTATTTGACACATACTCGACCTGAAATTTGTTATGCAGTAAGTGTGGCTTCTAGATTCATGGATCAGCCTCATGAGATCCATTGGAAAGCATCCAAAAGGTTCCTTAACTTTGTTCAGGGAACAAGGACACATGGGATCTTCTATAAGGCAAAATCTGATCTTGATTTGATTGGATTTACTGACAGTGATTGGGCAGGTGATAGCACAGATAGAAATTCCACTTTAGGCTATGTGTTCATGCTTGCAGAAGGGCCAATCAGCTGGTCAAGCAAGAAACAGAGTGCCATTGCACTCTCATCTACAGAAGCTGAGTACAGAGGAGTTGTTAATGCATCAACTCAGTGTTTATGGTTGCAGGGTTTACTTGGAGAGTGTGGTTTCGAACCTGAGTATTCAACTACTATCTACTGTGATAACCAGAGTACCATTCGAATCTGCAAAGATCCAGTTTAGAAGCAGAGAACCAGACACATTCAGATTCACATGCACTACATCAGAGAGCTTATGCATGATGGCACCATTCACCTACTCTTCTGCTCATCTTCAGAACAAGTAGCTGATATCTTCACCAAAGCATTTTGTGAGAAGACCTTCAGCAATATCAAATCACTACTGGGGATTGCTGATCATGCTGTAAAGGCATGAGTGGAGACAAGATTTTACAATTTTGTTTTACAGTCCATGTTTAAGGGAGGATTTTCCCAAGTTGGTTTTGCCTCTTTCCTTGTTTATTTGGACATGCAGTATGTAAAGGGTGACTAAGCCTTGTTGCTAGGCCCTATATTTTTTATTTATTACTCATAAAAACAGGCTTAAGGGGGGGTTTTAGAATAATCAACCGATAGTTTACCCACTTAGACATTAATTCATTTATTTTTGTCTTATTTGCCTAGTTGATGAGTCCCACCTTGTGCAAGTTGCTAATTGCCTATCCATAGAGGTCAAACTTGCCATATTTGACTCATGTAGCACTTGGGAAAGCCTTAGGAATCAAATCTTCTTTATTCCTGGCCTCCTAGGCACCTATCTGCTTTTTCTGCTTTATTGCCTGCTTTTTCAGTGTTTTAAGGCACATAGGAAAGCAAGACTAGGTGAGGTGAACTAGTTTTTTGTCCTCTTCATCCTCCACTCTTTTCTCCATGCAAAAGCATGTATGAGCTTCCATTCCACTACTCTTTAGCTTTCCCATGCGCCCTTTCCAATTCATGAGCTCCATGACATATTTGGGATCAGCTTTTTACACCTATGGGGGTTTTGCCTATTTTGAGTAAGCATGCTTTATGCTAGTTTTGGATGCCTCCTTATGCATTCGACCTATTGATGTATTCTATATATTCATCAACCTATTTTATTATAGGGTTGGCTATTGTACACTCAGTTAATATAATTTTGTGTTACAGCTCCATATTCAGTCTCTCTTGTTAGCAATTTTGCATGATCAATTGATAATTGTTGTGGGTAAAATTAATCTATTGCTGGCCTGAATTTCTACACCATTCACAAGGGGCCTTTCGATATAAAATCAAGTACATGAAGTACCTTTCTATATACCTCAAGGGTACGTGAAAGGCCGTTTGATATGCCGATGGTATGTGGAAGAATTGCGCAGGTCCTGGGTTGCACTGTAGGCAAATAATGACACCTCCTATGTTTTACGATGCCTGAACACGTCACTAATTTGTCACTCAAATTTCTATACAATTTTAGACCTATAACTACCATTAATTTTAACTTGAGCAGTTAGGTGAATGCATGGAGTTTTGACAGAAATGTAAAGCCGTGCAAATATGAAATGTAAATTTTTTCACTTTACCATTCAAGACATGCCTACTTACGGGAAGCAGAGAGTATTTTATTTTCAATTTTCGTTTCAAAACCAAAAAAAATTCCCAGACAACTACACTAAACAAAAAAAATTCTAAGAAGGAGAGACAAGCAACAAAATTCAAACTGATTTTTGAAAGCAAGCAAATAGGGTGAGATCTATTTTCCTAAGAAGAAAGATAAAAAACACTCAAAGGAACATTCAACACTTTTTTCTCAATTTTTCTTTTAAAACTGGAAAGATCTAACTTAAAACCACTAATATTTTTTTCTTTTGATGAGATTAGAATGTAAAAAGAAAGAGAATAAAAATGGAGATTTGAAAGCTTATGAGGCTAATCAGAGGTCCAATAATTCATCCTCAAACAAAAATATGAATAAGTCTAAACAAGAAAAAATTCTTTTCAAAGAAAAAAGAAGTCCTTCACAAACTTCAATGAAAAATGAAAACAAGAAACCAATCAAGCGAGTCTTTCTTTTCAGTCTTATAAAACATCAAGAAGAGATATAACTGAGCTAAAGCTTCCAAGCACTCCTTTCAAAATCGAAAAAAACAAGCATAATATAAATGATAATGATGGGTCGAATCTAGCTTTTGAATTTTAACAAAACAAGCATTCACCACATCAAAATTTCAAATATTGAACACTTAGATCTCTGCAAACAAGTATAGAAAATATAGAATTGAAACCAAATCAACCAAAATTTTTACAAAAACTTTGAAAAAAAAAAGTCTGGAAAAGCCTACATGGCACCGCTTCCAGAGGGTTACTGACAGAGCGGTTCTGAGAGAGCACCACTTCTTGATTACTGAAGATAGGTGGTGGCATCGCTTCCCGATCACTGAACATAGGCTATGGCACTTCTTAATACCCACTGTGCATTCGTGGTTCCCTATAGATTTTAGAAACAAAAGAATGGAGAAAAAATCAAAGTTAAACACTATGAAATAGGCATAAAATCATGAATTAACAGTAATTGAAAGTATAGAAGGAAAGAACAACCTAGATCTGAAAAATATTTTGATACCAAACCAAAATCTCACTATATCAGCTAGTGTATATGAATGAACTAATAAAATACTGGAGATTGGATTTTGGACAAGTGTTGGAGAAAACCAAGGAAGATCAGATCAGCTAAAGCTCATCCCCAGTGGAGTCGCCAAATTTTTTGCTAGGAATTTTGTACCTCTTGCAAACATGAGTTATTCCTCTAGTCTGAATGGTTCAAATCTAGAACAAATGGTACAAAAAAAAATTGGAAGGCATTCCCTAGAATGGGTGAAGATTTGGAATCAGTCTCTTTGATGTAATAGTATAGTTGTTTCCTATAATGATGGTTCTTAATGGATGTATCTATATAATCACATGAAAACAAAAAACAAGATAAAAAAGCATAGGAATACGATCCACTATCCTATGTCAGTGACTAAGGAATATGACAATATAATATACAATAATAACATAATATAATTAATGGGAAAGGAACAAATTTTGCATTAAATAATAAAGAATAAGTTTACAACATATGCCTTAGTGTTGATGTGCTCCTTCAAGTTCACTCTAGTGATTTAGGCTAGAATGTCAAAGTAATGGCATAACTTTACTCTCTCCTCAACCATGGAGTATGAGTCGTCTTTTATAGGCTTGGTATGGATAGAGATGGTTGAGAAATTGGTGGGTGAGGTGGATAGGATATCCCCAAAGGATAGATCTTGAGCCCAACTGGACCTAGTGAGTAGGGAGAAGGGTTCCACGAAGCATTCTTTCGAGAAGTATCGTGAGAATCTCTCTTTTTTCACTTTTTACCAAGGGCACCGCTTCTTCCTCACTGAGACAAAGTGATGACAAGGCAGAACCACGCATTGAAAAAATGGAAAAGGTGGTGCCACTGCTTACACCCAATACATTATAGGTAGTGGTAAAGAAGGTACCGCTCATTGACTAAAGGGTAGAAGCAATGCTGGATTTTTCATATGCAGATTTGATGCCTAGACCAATATTTTCACTTCACAACTTGGGACTAAGGGAAAATACAGAAGTTTGGGACCTCATCACATGTTGATGATGAGATTTAGGTGTAACACTCCACAACCTAGGGAACTATTATGTGCATGAAACATTGCTAACTAGTAGTCTCATATGGATGGGGACATGATAGTCCTCCCCACCCAATATTTCTTGTCCTCAATCAATGCCAAGTTTGGATGCTATAAAAAAAATTTCATCTTCCCAAGTGGCTTTCTCACTAGAAAAATCCTTGCATTGTACCAAGTATTCTTTTATTGTTTTTCTCCTTAACCTTCTTTCCCTTGTTTTCAATATTTTTTTCTAGAATGAGAACAAGTTGTCCTTCATCATCCAAAGTAGGTAATGTATCTGAAACTGAAATATTCTGACCTATAACCTTCTTTAGACATGAAACATGAAATACATTATGAATTTTACTTCCTATGGGAAGCTCCAATTCATAGGCCACTTCTCCAACCTTTCGAAACACTTTGTAGGGACTATTGGGAAAAATATCATCTTGAATATTTTACCTAATATTTAATTATCGACCGGGGTTTTTAAGATTGTAGTTGCTACAAATTATATGCGAAGGCTGAAGGATTCCTAAGGTGTCGTGGAAATATTTTATCAAACATAAATCAAAAGATATTTTTGAAATAAGAAGCAAAGACTCCTAATAATTCAAAAATTAAGAATATTTAAGCTAGAATATTAGACTAGTATAGTATCTAGTTATACTAATTTAATTTATACATACTTAATGCAAAATAAAAACAAGATAACAAACTACCCCTTAAAACCTATTCTACTACTTTAAACAAATTTGAAAACTAACTATACAAAGAAAGACTCATAGAATTACATCAACTAGAATATAGAACTAAGGATATACATGGCACTTCAGAGTAATTCCACTCTCTTGGATTGTTTTGGCGATAAGCATTTATAGTGGCTGGGACAGGGGTAGGAGGAGAGTCAAAGTGGCTTTCAAAGGAAGTATAGAAACTAAAGGGAATTAAGTCTAACTTTACCTCTACGAAAATATGTAAACTAAGGAATGTCCAGTTGTAAGTAATGGCAAACATAGTTCTTTTATATCATGGACACTTATAAAAAAAATGCAAAATAAAAGACCTAACTAAAAAACCTGATGATGATCTAAATTCTTATTTAATAACCATCTAATCTAAAAATAACAACTTCTATTCATGACCGATCAATATATCTACCAACTTATAATTAACTTTAAATCACATGTACAGGAATAGAATCAATTCAAGCTAATATAATCATATGGTAAAAAGACTTAAAGGATTAATAAATACTCTAAATGATTTAATCACATACTCTAAAAAGAGGTATAATTACTATCTAACTATCCTTAATCCAAACTTTCTCAAAGAACTGAAGAAACATACCTAAATTATGTAAAATATGCTAAGGACTGTATGAAAGACTGAACAACAAGTTGAAATGGAAGTTTGTATAACAAGCCAAACAGTTTGTCTGTATGATAGTATGTATACAAAAATACTTAAAACTTTACAAAATTAATTACTCTAGATGATTTCGGCTAGCTGACCTATGCTTATAATAACTAGGATGTAAATACAAGAGTTTAAACCTATTTAACAACTAATTCACATATACTTTACAATTCATAACTCAAACCTATTTACCCTACAAGATACTACAATTCATAATTTAAAAGCATTACTACCTAAAGATTTGAAAGGAAACTAGAAATTGAATAGATTCAAAACATACTAAGAAATAACAGAATTGAAACTAACTATGATGAAATTCTACAGTATTGAAAGAAATTTTAATCTATTATTATTGAATTAACTAATAACTAGAAATACATCAAAAGAATTACAATCCAGTTTATATATAAATGGATCAAAAGGAAGTTTACAGTCTAATATATATGGAAAGGGATTCAATCTAGTCTGCATGAAAATGCAAAAAGGAATTCATAGTCTAATCTATATGAAAATGAATTCAATCTAGTATGTATGCAAATGCAAAAAGGAATTCATAGTCTAGTCTATATGTAAATGCATTAAAAAGAAATTACAATCTAGTCTAATAAAATAGAAATGTAACAAAAGAAATTGCAATCTAATCTATATGCAACCGGTTGCCAAAAATAAAAGACTATATAAGCATCATAACATTTAAAATGGAATCTAAACTACAAGCATCATAAGACTGGAATGAAACCTAAGTTACAGGAAACAATATAAAAAATTGTAGAAATGAAATTCTATGAACAAAAATATGCTAATTATAAAAATGAAAGAGACTATACGAAAGATAAAAAATCTAATTGGCGGGGTCCCCTCCTAGCAAATAGAGTCATAGCCTGCTAATGGAACATGATTGTAACCAGTATGAAATCACTTTCCATTAAAAATAAACAGATTCTGAATTACATAAACTGGCTGAGCTAAAAAACTACTTATGCTTAACCCCTCTCGCATACAAGCATTCATATATATATAGTTTTAAGAAGGAGAGCAATTCGACCCTTTAGTGGTCGATTTCTCTTCTAGGATGGGTCAACCATTATTACAATTCATTTATTTAATGCCAAACATAGTCGTTCTCCTCCCTTGTCCAAGTTGGTTTCCATTGGGCGTGAGTTTCTCCCCTTCTCTAGTGTTGTGATGTACATTGGAAACCTTCCAAAATGAGGTTCGTGCTAACGCTTCAACAAGTGGACAGTTAGTGGTTTCCAGACCACTCCATGCTTAAATGTTGGAGAATCAATCAGTTCGAATGCGTGGTTGGTTCGATGAGTTATATGACGAGCTGGATATGCTATGCACATATCTATCTGAACGTGTGTCTGTATGTAGAATTATCCCAAAAAACATGCTCTGCAATCCATGAATGCATTTGTTAATGGTTACATCAAATAATCATTGAATTTACTCATTAAAATAGTAAAATAATCAAGAGTGAATCAATCTTAAAATAAATCAAAATAAGATCATACTTGAAGCTGAAAGTTAGTCTGTGTGATGAAAAGACTCCAAAATGACAACAAAATATGTGTTAATACATAGGTTTTTAATCTCAAAAAGGGTAACAAAATGTGGCTCAACATACCCCCAAACTAAAAGGATTCTATGTCCCACTGGTACAAGGTAAGAGATATCATTGGGAAGAAGGTAGAGCTACGCTAGCAGCTGCCTTAGACCCTGTTGACAGAGCAGATGGCTTATACTTCAACTTTTTAGCTTGTGCTTTCAAGAGAGCACACCTTGAGCTCTGGTCCCTTTGTGTTGTACTGATAATCTTATGAAGATCTTCCATAGCCTTAATATGTAGCCGTAACAGTTTATTTTCTTCTCAAACCTCTGACATTAGTTTGACATGTGCCTCATTCTGTTGTGTTGACTCTGTCAACTCAGAGGTTAGCTATTCTACTGTTGTTTGCAGTGGTAGACATGGTTTCAGGGACTAGTTACAATCCCATATAGGGCTCTCTTCTTTGGTCGACACTTCAACATCGGCACCTGAAACTTGACTATTAGGGTCTAAATATTGAATAGGTGTAGAAGCATATTCATGAGCAATGTCTCTCAACAAATAGATTGAAAGGTTAGCCAATGCATATAAAAGTGAATCTGGGTCAGGCATATGTGTTTTGGCCAGACTATCCATATGGTCTCTCTATATGTCAGGCTAGACACTTGATTGTACCAAGGGGTGGACATGGGGTTGACAACTGGTCTTTGCAAATTCCACCTTATGTTTCCTAGTACGGGGTCATGATAGAGGTATGAATTCAATAGGAACAATAGGGGAAGATTGTGTAGATGGGCTTTCCTCTGATACGTCATCATCTAGATGAACTATGTTAGGGTTTTTCTTCCTTGTTGATGGAGATGGACTATACTCTTAGCCATGAGAATATCGGGGGTGCTTGCGAATATTCAAATGAGGGTTAAGGACCTTGAAAATGAAAGTATCCCATGTTTGGTTTCATTCTTCAAGCTGATCAAGGATGGGAAGTTTTATGATGCTATGGTGGTATAGGCTATTTTTGGGATGGAGGGTGTTCTTCTTAACCAAATTAGACATATTTTTGAGACTCCACAGAAAGAAAAATGGGAAATTCAGGTATTTATGATCCACAAAGTGAGACAATAGACACAGATGACAAGGTTTAAAAACTCTAAACTTACCTTCGTAAGTGACTAGGTGGATAATAACTATCAATGGATTGAGATATTCTGGTTTGATCCAACTGTGATGATAACCTTTTCTTCCTGATACATGATGACATTCAGGTTTCAATGTGAACCTATGTGATGCTCTAGGGATGAACCAATGCTTGTGCCAACATTCTCCCTCTCGAGGAATCTTGGTGGCCCAGGCTATTGACTCCTCAGTGACCTGAAAAATTAAATGGCCGACCCTCACTTCTATCCCATCAAAGCCCCTTGCGAATAGTAATGAGAATTCCTCGTTAAAACCCTACAATTGATGTAGGAAAGGGTTCCATCCTACGTGAAAGAATCTTTCACGACAGTCTCTAAATTCGTGTATTTGGAAGAGGTCTGGATAACTCTCTGGTTCGAAATGGTTTGGCATGGTGAAGCCAAGGTGATGAAATAGTGCTCGACGAGAAATATGGAGAAAAAGCTGGAGATATGCTTCTAGAGTAATAATGGTCATATGGAAACAATGGAAGGGATTCACATCATATTTAAAGCATGCCATGTTTATTCGATCAAATGATAATGCATCCAGCTTGACGTATTTTGGATGACCATGCCATTATGACAACCCTTAAAACGTGTGCTATCAAAATGCAACTTCTAACGAGTTCATAAGGTTTTTAGTTCGTTCAACCCTGTCCAAAGTAAAATCTGGACAGGTTGAACATCAACTTAATGCAAACATATGACCATCCTCATTACCATAATCCCAATTTTAACGAAAAGATTGATCATCTAACGACTTATGCATATGAATTCAGAAATATATTTAGCAGTTTATTCGTGCGAATGAAAAATGAGATGAGGTGGTGATATCATAGTAATGATTAGAAAGTACCCTGATATCTTTTCCATCCTATATGAGGATAAAACGAAATCATATTAGATCGAGATCATTTTAATTGTACTTCCATGATTTTTAGAGAAATAAATTGTCATTTTTATAAAGGACAAACAGTCTAATACTCCTCTCCAAACCAAATATATGGCATGTCCGCAAGCCATACAAGAAAATTCAGCAGTCTCCAAAATAAGATAAGAAAGTCCAATCATGCTGTGATAGGTAGGTAAAGGAAAATTTAACACATGCATGGAAGGATTCAGATAGATACATATAAAAGTAGTGTTCAAATATGTAAATTCATTTTTTTACCATATATGGAGAAATAAAGGAAGAATCATAGGGAAAACTAGTCATCCATGCATTGTTGTAAAGATATCTTTCCCCCTAAAAACAAATTTGAGCTTTTCGTCGAATTCATAAGAATCTACTGCTATGGGTCCCATTACTAGGATAAATGGATCCTAGTTATTGATTGAATTCAGATTATCAGATCTAGATCCATCTTACAGTGATTCTTTAATGACATCAAAAAAATAGGCCTAAAAATATTTAAGTGTTAACACATGTGCCTATAGGTGCATTAACCAAGATCCTTTACCTGATATTGCCCCGCTGCCAGTGAGCCTGTTCAGTACCCCAGCGGGTTTATCTTGGTACCATGCAAGCATAGCCCCCTTACCAGCGAGCCTGTTTAGTACCCCGATGGGTTTACTTGCATTTATCGAATTTCCTTATTGCTAGATTGTTACTTAGCAATGAACCACTACCAGCAGGCATGTTCTATACCCTGGCGGGTTTGCCTCGTATAAAGATAGGAAGTCGATGGGTACTAGAGTGTGCTAAGATTTGCTAGACACATGAGTAAAACCAATTTCATAAAAATGGCCTTAATCATATATCATGTCAAAAGACAACAACTCAAAGGTGTTCTTGGGCCTTTTAGTCCATCTTCTTTATAAAAGATAACGTTCCCCATAAGCATAAATTCCACTTATCCTAGAGTGTTTTCAAAAATATTTTAAGGGTCAAGTTTTGATAACAAGTGTAGATGTACTAGTAATCCCTAAGTATTAAAAATATTGAAGAACATGATGATTGAAATAATATTTTTGATCACTTGCTTAAAGTAATCAAGAATGTACATATCTGAATCGAACCATCATGTATAAGAAAAATCATTTAAAAGAGATGGTTTGAGAATCAAATTTCAGAATCACAACTATTGTTTTAGAGAACTTTTAGATAATGAGTTATAGAAAAGATCCATCTATAATCAAATTTCAAAACCATTTATTAGATGATTGGTTTTATTTAAAAATATAGAAGAAGAGTCTCCTAGAGTTATACATGACTCTTGTTTATTTGAAAAACATATCTACATATGTAAAAATGATGACAAACCTAAGTAACTTTTAAGGATTAGGTAAAGGAGGAAGAGTGTTCAGGGAAGGAGGATTGGCTTCTATTCTAGCAAGCTTTACCCTGGTCCCCTGAGGTAAAATATGATATCCTATACAAATACGACATGTGGAAATTTTTAATGGACATTCTTGTGGGAGATGTTTAGCTTTACATTTTGAATAGAATATGGTCCTTGCTGATGACTCTTATTTCTTTTTCTTTGGGTGAGTTGGGTTACTCAAAGGAGGCTTTTTCTGAGGTAAGACTGAGGTGTCGTAGTGTCCTTTTTCAGGGGAGATCTTCCTCCTATTGGCCATGCTCCTATTGGAACCTATAGGAGAAGTAGAATCTACTTTGGATGTTCCAATTTGTGAAATTATAGAGTCATCGAGGAGTTCTTTTATTTGGACAGGGTCAACCAAGTTCGGGTATCATACTAGAGAAGAAGTTGTGTTGGGATGATTCAATGTTTTTAATAATTGATCTCTTGAAATAATTTCAAGAATGAGATCCTAAAATATTCCTGTCAAATTATCATCCATGACTTCTCTGATAAGACTTCTTAAAAGAGTCTCCTTAGACCTCTAGGAAGATAACTTCCTATGGGTGTATTTTAGTATCTTTTCACTAAGTAAATGGTGGGGAGAGCTATGTCCCTGTAATATTTATTTAAATGCAACTTTACTATCTACTCTAGACACACTTAAGAGAAATAAATCAGGCTTTGCATAAAGTGATCATAATTGTACAAAAAGGAACAACAGGGATTTGGGGGAACCCACTAGAAGTGGATGTGTCAGGATGTCACACTATGGATATTCTGTATTGAATTTGTCTTTGTGTCTTATCATTTCCCCTCCCCCTTGCTATATAATGTAAAGGCAACCTATCTATCATTATCTACTTAGACTCTGTTCATGAAGAACAAAACTTAAACGAAAACCTAGACTATTTCTATTGCTGGGTTTGGGGCACCTATTATAATAGATGCGTAGGTTATTTTGGAAATTGAACCCAAGTGATAGAACACTTGTAGTCACAAAATTGCTAATCAAACATGCAAATGTACACACAAAGGAGACTAAAATTGGAGCATAACAATAATCCATATTGAATAAGTGCACAATAGCAAACCTTATGAAGTAATAGGCTGCTGAAATATGTAATTACATGAGAGATTCAAATGCATAAGGATGCTATTCGAAATATTCAAAACGTAGGCTTACTAAATCTAGTCAAATCCCCCATAGGTGCATAAAGCAGTTTCCAAATCTACCTAAAGGCTCACGAATTGGAAAAGTAAAGTAGGCAAGCTAATAAGTGATGGAAACACAACTCATACATGCTTTTATTAGGAGAAAATAATGGAGGATGATGAGGGAAAACAACAAGTCAACTACACTTAGTCTTACTTTCCCTTTTGCCATAAATCTCAATAAAGTAGACAACTTAGCAGAAAAAGCAGATATGCGCTTCGGAGGATCTGGAATAAAGTAGACATGCTAAATATGGATTCCAGGAGGTTTCCCAAGCACTCCATGACTCATTTTTATCAATTTTTACTTCTATGGCATGTGGAAGACAACTTCCATAGAGTGGAATATTGGAAACTAGGCAAATAAGACAAAAATGGGTTAATTAATGTTTAAGGTAGGTAACTATGGGTTGATTATTCTAACAGCCTCCCTTAAGCCTAAATTTATGAGTAAATATCAAAAAAATATAGGGCCTAGCAACGAGGCTTAGTCACCCTTTACATACTGCATGTCCATTTAACCAAGGAAAGAGGCAAAAACCCAGTGGGATAATCCTTCCTTAAACATGGACAGTAAAACAAAATTTGAAAATATTGTCATCAATCATGCTTCATAGCATGATCAAAAATCCCCAACAGTGATTTGAGATTGTTGAATGTCTTCTCACAAAAAAATTTAGTCAAGATGTATGCTACTTGTTCTGAAGATGCACAGAAGAGTAGGTGAATGGTGCCATCATGCACAAGCTGTCTGATGTAGTGCATATGGATCTCAATGTGTTTGGTTCCTTGTCTCTAAATTGGATCATTGTAGATTCAAATGGTGCTCTGATTATCACAATAGATAATAGTTGAAAACTCTGATTTGAAGCCACACTCACCAAGTATCCCCTGCAACCATAAAAATTGAGTTGCTACATTTACAACTCCTCTGTACTCTGCTTCTATAGATGAGAGTGCTATGGCACTCTGTTTATTGCTTGACCAGATGATTGGTCCTTCAGCAAGCATGAACACATATCCTGATGTCGAATTCTGATCTGTGTTGTCACCTGCCCAATCACTGTCAGTAAACCCAATCAAATCAAGATCAGATTTAGCTTTGTAGAAGATCCCATGAGTTCTTGTTCCCTGAACAAAGTTAAGGATATTTTTGTATGCTCTTGAATGGATGTCATGAGTCTGATCCATGTATATTGAAGCCACACTTACTACATAATATATATCAGGTTGAGTGTATGTAAGGTACAACAAACACCCAATCAACTGCCTATATAGTGTATTATTTACCATAGGAGAAGAACCTGCTTCTTCAAGCTTAACTCCTGAAAGGAAGGGAGTCTTGCTTGGCTTGCAATATTTCATGTTGAACTTGTTTAGAAAATATAAAGCATACTTGTACTGATGTACTTTTATTCCATGTTGGTATTGAGCAATTTCGAGACCCAAGAATTGGCTCAACAACCCCAAATTAGTCATAGAAAATGAATGGTTCATTGCATCCTTCAAGGAGGCAATTTCTTTCTTTGAACTTCCTATAACTAGAAGGTCATCCAAATAAAAGAAAATAATCATCAAAGAACCATGAATTAGCTTCAAATAAACATTAGGATCATACTTGCATCAAACAAAACTCAATGATAGTAGAAAGCCATCAATCTTGGCATACCAAGCCCTGGGGGCTTGCTTGAGCCCATACAATGATTTCTTTAACCCGCACACAAAATATGGATTAGAAGAAAACCCTTGAGTTTGATTCATTTAAATATCTTCAGTAATATCTCCATTTAGGAAAGCACACTTCACATCCATGTGATGTACCTCCAACTGCTTCGAAGCTGCAATGGCTAAGGCTAGCCTGATGGAGTCCATCTTTTCCACTGGTGCAAAGGTTTCATTGTAGTGAATACCATATACCTATTATTATCCCTTGGATACCATTTTTTTCTTATATTTAAAAGGTGAACCATTAGCTGCAAACTTAGTTTTGAAAACCCACTTACATTGAACTAGCTTCCTCCCTAGGGGAAGATCAACTAGTTCCCAAGTGTTGTTCTTCTGGAGTGAGCTGAATTATTATTTCATGGTTGTTTTCCATATTGGATCATGTGCTACATATTCATATGTCTGTGTGTATGATTCAACCATCAGATAGCACTTCTCTACAAACAAAGGGTCTTTCATACACACGGCACTCTCAAACTGAGATCTAGTCCTCCTAGGATCACTAGGATTTCCAGCTAGTTCCCCAGCTACATGAATGGTATTTTATTCCCATTTTGGTCTTGTAGGTATCTCAGGATATGCAATTAAATCATCATTATCAGACATATCAGAATCAGCAAACTCATTTGTCTCTTCACTTACATTCAATGGTTCTGGTGGTGAAGAAGACTCTCCAACTTCAACTGCTGCTAAAGGCTCTTCTTGGAACTGAAAAATCCTTTCAATGAAGGATTTATTTTTGCTCAAGTTAATAAGCTTGTACCCTTTTGAATCTTCACAGTACCCAACAAATATACACTCTTGGCTTTGGGGCTGCAAAGCCTTCCTCTTTTCTGTTGGAATTCTAGCCCAAGCCTTTGAGCCAAAAATCCAGAAATGGGTCACATCTGGCTTGTGCCCACTCCAAGATTCAAAAGGAGTCATACCATCAAGATATTTATGAGTCACCCTATTCTAGATATAAGATGCATATTTTATAGCCTCAGCCCAAAACTTTGGTGGCATAGTCTTAGCCTCCATCATACAGGTTTCCATCTCCTTCAGTGATCTATTCTTTCTCTCAGCAACACCATTTTGCTGTGGTTTGTAAGGGATTGAATGTTGCATCTGAAAACCTACATATTCAAAATATTGCATGAACTCAGAATTTACATACTCACCACCATTGTTAGATCTGAGGATCTTGAGTTTCCTCCTAGACTGGTTGTCAATCAAGGCCTTAAAGACTTTGAAGAGGCCAAAAAATTTAGACTTATGCTTCAGGAAGTAAACCCAACAATACCTGGAAAATTCATATATGAAGGTCAATGCATATTTGGATTGAATCATTGACATATGAGGAAATGGAGCAGCAACATCACTATGGATCAACTCAAGAGGTGTAGAGGTTCTCTCATGACTAGCTCTCTCAAATTTATGCTCTGGGTGTTTTCCTAGGATACAACCTTGACAGATTCCCTTGGAAAACTTAATCTTTGATAACCCTATGACAATTTCTTTTTCACTTAGATTAGAAAGATAATTATATTTAAGATTGCCAAATATTTCATGCCAAAGCTTGCTTTCCTCATTAGCATGAATTAGAAGAGCAGCGGGGTTTGACTACGGTAGAAAATGTGAAAACATGTATACCTTCGAAGTGTGATATAGAACTCCTTTTGTAATGACTTTACCATTCAATATCTACGTGATCTCAACATCATTAGGGGAGAAGATGACCTTTTTTGGAGACCCTGTGTGGGTCATCTAATACACTAACAAGAGGTTAGAGGCAAGACCTAGAACATACAATACATTACTAAACTTACCATGGTCAAGATCAATCCTGCATTTCCCCAAACTCTCAGTGAGAGAGTCATCTCCCAGCACTATTGGTGTACCTTTCGACATGTCAAGAGAGGAGAATGCCTCCTTGGTCGAAACCATGTCTTGAAGCTCCAGAGTCTATGATGAAGCTAGGTGAGCTTGATGTGCCAGCAACCAAAGCATGTACTCTCTCTCTATCCTCTGAATTTGATCCTCCTTCCCTCTTCTTTGAGCAGTCAGGAAGGGAGATGTTATTCTTGTCGAGGAGTTGGTTCAACATGTCAATTTGATTCTTCATGTAGGAGCTTTGAGGATGATAGCCCTTACTGCAGTATGCACACTTGCTCATTTCTCCTGTGTTCTTCTTCTTCTGAAAGTTCTTCTCAGAGCCTTGGGGCTCCTCTTGAGACTTGTTCTTGTCCCTCTTTTGTTAAGGTGGATTCTTAGCTTTCTTATTTCCTTTTGAATCCACCCTCGAATCTCTATCAACCAAATCTTGGTCTTTGGAATGTTTTATGGTGCCCATCATCACCAGTTTATCTTGTTCTTGTGTGAGGGATTCCATGAAATATGCAAGCTTAGGCATCTTCCATGCTCGAGCTGTCAACTTGGTTGCATGGAATCTCAAAACAAACACTGAATAGTCAGGGCCAAGCTTTGAGAGTATGGCCAAAACTATTTTCTCTTCCTTGTTTTCGATTCCACACTGTTTTCACTGCAAAACAAGGGCTTTAAACTTGGAAAAGTAGAGTTGCAGGGATTCGAAGCTACTGGGACTCAAAGAGATCAATTCATTATTGATTTGATGTCCTCTAATATCATCTATCTTACCAAAAATATCTACAATATTCTCCCACACTTCTTTAGGTGATGTCAATCCATCAAGATGGAAAAGGAGGTCTCTGGATATGCTCAGACACAGAAGACCATAGGCCTCATCCCTCTTTTTGTGCCATTTAATTTTCTCTGTAGCTGCATTGGGCTCTACCTCAGTTTCCATAGTCACCCTATAGAGACCCTTCACTCTCAACAGTATCTCCATCTCTGCTTTCCATTCAAAGAAATTAAATGGAGTCAAGATGATCTTCTGAGATTGATCCATAGCTCAAAAACTATGCCCTTCAGTCAGTAGAATGCTCCCAATCAAGATGTTGAACCTGAAATAGTAATATGGAAGGAGATAAATAGATATACAAAGGATATGATACCATGTGTAAATTGAACCCAAGTGATAGAACAATTGCACTCACAAAATTGCTAATCAAATGTGCAAATTTACACACAAAGAAGACTAAAATTGAAGCATAACACTAATCTGTATTGAATAAGTGTACAATAGCCAACCTTATGAAGTCATAGGCTACTGAAATAGATAATTACATGAGAGATTTGAATTCATAAGGATTCCATTCGAAATAGTCAAGAAGTAGGCTTACTAAATCTAGTCAAATACCGCATAGGTGCATAAAGCAGTGTCCAAATCTACCTAGAGGCTCATGAATTGGAAAAGTAAAGTAGGAAAGCTAATAAGTGATGGAAGTACAAATCATACATGCTTTTATTAGGAGAATAGAATGGAGGATGATGAGGGAAAAAAGAAAGTCAACTACACCTAATCTTACTTTCCCTTTTTGCCATAAATCTCAATAAAGCAGGAAACTTAGCAGAAAAAGCAGATATGCACGAGGGAGGATTTGGAATAAACTAGATATGCTAAATATGGATTCCAGGAGGTTTCCCAAGCAATCCATGACTTAGTTTTAGAAATTTTGAATTCTATGGCATGTGGAAGACAACTTGCATAGAGTGGAATATTGGAAACTACGCAAATAAGACAAAAATGGATTAATTAATGTCTAAGGTAGGTAACTATGGGTTGATTATTCTAATAGTTATTACCTCTCATCTTACCATTTCCCTACCACCAACCTATCACTAAACTTTATAAGCAAATTCTATTTTCTACCTTACAGAAAAAATCCTCAGCAACGACGCCAAAATGTTGGGCAAAATATCGTCTTGAATAGTTTATCTAATATTTAATTATCGACAATATTAGATAAACTATTCAAGATGATATTTTATCTAAGGAAGAAGGATTCCTAAGGTGTCATGGCAATATTTTATCTAACATAAATCAAAATATCTTTTTGAAATAAGAAGCACAAACTCCTAAGAATTCAACAGTTACGAAGATTTAAGCTAGAAGACTAAACTAGTGACGTAGTATCCAGTTACACTACTCTACTTTATACATGATGCAAAATAAAAACAAGATAACAAACTACCCCTTAAAACCTATTCTACTACTTTAAACAACTTTGAAAACTAACTATACAAAGAAAGACTTACAAAATTACATCAACTAGAATATAGAACTAAGGATATACATGGCACTTCAAACTAATTCTACTCTCCTAGATTGTTTTGGGGATAAGAATTTACAGTGACTCAGACAGGGGTAGGAGGAGAGTCAAAGTGACTTTCAAAGGAAGTATAGAAAATAAAGGGAATTAAGTCTAACTTTACCTCTACGAAAATATGTAAACTCAGGAATGTCCAGATGCAAGTAATGGTAAACATAGTTCTTTTATATCATGGACACTTATAAAAAAAATGCAAAAGAAAATACCTAACTAAGAAAACCTGATGATGATCTAAATTCTTATTTAATAACCATCTAATCTAAAAAGAATAACTTCTATTGGTGACCGATCAATATATTTACAGTTACGGAAATAAATTCCTATGGCTTGGGGTACCACAATAGATAGCTTAACTCTAGAAATCAATCCTTTCCTATATGCAAGAGAAACCAAACATCTAACACTAAAGGATCTCAGTTCGTACCTTATTCCGGATGGTTGATGTAGATCCCCGTTGAGCTTTCACAATCTCGCTTGTATTAGCAATTTGCTTCCTCAACATTCAGCAAACAAGACAAGCATGCTATATATAATTGTATTAGACCTACTGTAGCATAGATAATCAATAACATATAAGCATTTAAAAGCATCCATGGATCAAATACTCGTTTAAATACACATTATTGGATAGGAAAAGATATTTCTATTGATATAAAATAGAGATTACAATAGTGACAACCTCTATCAGCACGTCTATGAATCAGAGAAACTAAGTCCCCCACTTGGGCCTCCACCACTTCAATCATCCATCTCTCGATAGAAATATCACAAGCAAAAGGTAATCTTGGGAAGAACATAAAGTGCTTCAAAGGAAAAAGGGATGCAGACTCAAGTATAAGCTCCAGCAACAATGGAATATAATTTTCTTTCTCTTCAGTTCCTCTCCTTTCAATATATCCAAAGGGTTCCTTATATAGATCTTCAATGGGGTAATGGAAGGTCGAATACAAGCGATCTCTAGGCATATGGAAGGCCAAGAGACAATTGACTCAGATCCACATCAAGGAAAACTCCAAAATCATTTGGCCTTTTGTACACATCCCAATGTACACAGGTTTAAGGGTCAAATCCACGTATATACGCGAGAAAAGGATTAAAAGTCATATATGGAAATTATTGCATGTTTTTAGGGATGATATTGGAAATATCAAAGGTACAAAAATGGTACATGGGTTCTAAAGAGTCTGTAGAGGGACAGGGGAGGCCATAAAGGTGTGATCCACCATGTGTGGTAAAATCAGCTGTAACAGATGCCCCCTAATGTGTGAGGTCATAGGGATCATACGATGGCTGAAATACATTATAAGTCCATCTTAGAAGTGGAGTGATGAAGAACCCAGTGGAATAACCAACCATCCAATCAATACAATACAATGATCAAACTCTGCACATAACTGCAAGTAGATGTAGTAGTCTCAGATACATAAGAGTACAATGGCCATGAATAGGCATGATACAAGATATGACATGTGTGGTCATTGCCACATACAATATAGATAGCTCAAAATGTCCATGATGAATATATACACAGGATCATGATCTCCATGAAGGCTGAAGATATATAATGGATCAAGATATCCATAATGGATGGAAATATCTGACATATACTGGAATGAAGTCATGAGAGTTGAAATCTCATGAACACTGGCATGATCAAGGAGGTAGCATATATAATATGCCACCAGTCTGGAAGGTATTCTACACAAACCGATACGAGTACATATCCTACCATGTGAATAGAGGAGTTGAGGTCGAACATAGTAGTCAATAATCTGATTACTGGTCATTGATGTATACCGTTAACAGACGTGAGATCACCCACCGATAATGAAAATGGGAATCAATGTACTATAATGAAAACTAACAAGTGTGAATAAATGTGTTGAGGTCGAACACTTGAGAGAATCCATCGATCAGGGGACATTGATGTATTCCCAAAAAAATGTCGATGGCGAGAGAACCTGCCACTGATGACTGCAAGTCTCAAGGCACTCAAAAATGACTCTAGATTCCTATCCCAAAATAAATGATCTGAAGTCGATGGGATGAAATCCGCTGGAAGGAGGGAATTATGGAATCCCCCATCATCCAACATGAGGTACTCATCAAAGCTATATAATGTGGAAGGACTTGATCATAATGTGCATGAACCAGTAACTGTACCAGGAATGGCCGACATGCAAAGTCAAGATAACTAAGGAATGGCCGACTCAGGTTTCAAATTCCTTCGAACAAGAGAATAACAATGAATGGTGACTAAATGTAGGTATCATAGACTCGATATACAAAACTGGGACATCTCTGCGACATAGGAGGCATCGACAGAGTCTCCATAAGGACTGGAATCTTAACCACTCAGTAGAGATAAAATCAAAGAAATGAGTACAACTCCTAAAGTCAAACTATTAACCCAACCAATGAATGTGATATATAGTGCTTTGTTCTAAGGAGACACAACTCGACTGTTGCCAAATATAACATCTTTTCCTATCTGGCTTTTTGGTTTTTTGATTTTTTTGGAATTTTTCAAATATTTTGAAAAGCTTGAAAAAGAATAAAAGTGCTTTATAGTTACAGACTAGGAGGAGATGAGTGACAATGGGAAAAAAAACTAGTTCCAAGTAGTAGAATATACATATGCTCAATGCAAGGACACATGTGTAGGATAATGACACTCAGGGGAAAGTCCCCTCCCAGTAAAAAAGGGGAATCGAGCTGCAAAGGATATATAAAATGGATCTGCATTGCTAGACACGAGACAATCTTGGGATATATAGATGATAATCAAAGTCAGGGAAGCCATCATAAGGCTCAATAGGGTAGGAAAAACTCATGATAATGCAATTACAACTTGAAATAAGGGATTCCTAGGGAAATGGCCAGCATAAAGTTCAAGAGGAGTATGAAACTCTTGCTCAAGGACATGGTGGGACTAAAGGGACTCTTGGACCTTAGAGAGGACTCACAGCATGGGTACCAAATGCAAAATGGAGCTAACTAGGACACCCATGTATAGGAAATCTCTACCATTCACATAGTACCACTTCTAACAACAGCATGAAGGATCCATGATGCCATGGAATGGGTTCGTACCTAAAGTTAAAATGAAATAGTCATAAGGCAATGCATAAGTGCAAGCAGATGTGAAATCCTAACCTATATTCCAATTTAGACATAATACCTGTGATAGGAATGAACAGGTCAAAAGCTCAGAGAGAGTGTACAAAAACTAGACCCTACATGACAACCATATTAGTCCAACACAACCCAAAATAGTCAATAAAGAATCTAAACTATAGGATATAGGGAGGAATGATCATGACAATTGCACCCAAAGGAAACAATGCGGTGAACAATGGGACATAAAAAGGAAAATAAGGTGTAGACCCAACATACATGCATCCACCACCACCCTTGTGAGGGTGACCATTGGTGTAAAGACCGAGAGAAGGGAGTCAACATCCTCCACAAATGGAGTAGAGGGAAAAATGTGACCACTCCCAAGTCTATAAGTAGGGTAAGGGGTTGTGATGCCCCCAAGTTTGACACCAGGGTCCATACTAGGACCAAGGATAGGTGATAGGATACCAGGCATGTCGAAAATAAAAGGACCCGAACTCAAGAGAGCATAAATATACTCCAATAAATACGATCCCAAAGGCCAACTAATGCACAAAGAGCACACTCCTAAGAAAATCTATATCCAAAATACAAGCAAACAAAGGGGATGATATGTGATCTCCTGAATACAGTAGGTATGTCTTGCCTAGGAGAGGCTTAAAACTCCCACACACTACAAGAAGAGGTACACAACCAATTATAGTGGCCCTCATCTTCAACACATAAAGAGACTATGCTGTTTGACCTCTACCTGGCCGGGACACCTATAGAATAACCTCTGCAAGTACCCCCTGTGATACCTAGGTAAGGCAACTAAGGTCACCTCAATATAATCAATGCTCAGGCAGACAGTCGCATGTAGGATTGACCGTATGGGTAGGGTAGAAAAGCCCAATTTTTTTGAAAGAGCCCCCAAATACAAATACAATCCTAGAAATATCTTCGGTGCTACTCAGTTACAACCAGGGGTCATCCCAATCATAACCGCTCACACTGCCATGTGCTTAACTCCCTTGTAAGAGGAGGATCCTGAGAAACACTAATTATACCAAGAAATTTCACACTCTCACCTGGATAGGCACATACATTTTTTGTTTAGTGGTCTTGGATAATTTACTAATAATGAACTATTCCAAAACCCTAAAACCTAATCTTGTTGGTGAATCCTATAAGAGAAAACTGTGTAGTTCATTTTAAAGTATGCGTTGATTTTAATTGGCTGTAATTACTCAAAGGGAAATGGTCTTGCGACTAATGAAGTTATGACTCAGTAGTGAAGTAAATATGCACAACATAAAAAATAATGCTAAGTGCAATCTTGTTGGTCGCTATGGGCAGACCCGGGTTTACTGTAATGTACCAACAACACCCCTAGCTCACTGGCCCTTTCGGCAACAAACCGCAGAGCGGCCTGACGTCTCAGCCGAAGTGATTCTAATGGGTTGGCCAAAGACTCAAGTGTCTTCGACCAGGTTCTGTAGCATCCTGTGTGCATCTCGCAGCTCTTCTTAACCCGCGAGGTCTCTCTCCGTGATGCGTAGTTTCCTCTTACTTGCGATGACTCTAGCCCTTATCGCATCACCGCATCCTGGGAAACATGTAACTCTCTCCTACGCTCAATCCTTAACCTGCGATATCGCCTCCCTACGATATCCTACTTCCGCGGCTCAACGTACTTAGCGTTACTTGTGTCTGAATTACAGGACTCAACATACAAGGCTGCTTTACACTGTGACTCTTAACTATCTTGAGTGAAACATAGACAAACTCTTATACAGAATACTTAAAGACTTCAACTTGCATTTATCCTCCTATAATGCTGTGAACTGAATAACACATACATACATATAACTGTAAGCAAAGTTCATGTAATGAGTGACAGATACAACAAGTAAACACAATCACATGAATCAATCACATAACACTCTTATTTTACATGGTTCACTACCAGGGTAGAAGCTACGTCCACAGAACTATGTTTTATTATATCTTGAGAGAGTACACAGTTCTGCTGCAACCCGTGTGCAGCTAGAGATCTTCTGGGTAACTCCGCACTCACTGCCTGGAGCCCTTCTCCCCTAGATCTCTTCTCTATCTCTATATTTCCTTCTTACAATATTATCTCTCTCTCTCTGTCAATCCCTGCGGATTATTACATACATGCTCAATGGGCTAGCTACTGGTTACAGTAAGATAACTACTGCTGATAACAAAACCAGAGCTCAGCTTCTATAATACAACTGTCTAAAAATGTCTACTTGTCTAACTACCCAACCAACCCTTTTACAATACAAAATACATCCCTTTATAGGCGGCCTGAAGGTCTCGCCATTACAACACTGTGGGCCTGTCCCAAGAGTAACCCAAAAACCCTAACTAGTGACAGTCGGCATATTTGTACTTAGGGTAGCTACTTTCTGTCACACCATAGCTCTCTACAGTCTTCTATGCTTCCCGACGCTGACCATGGGTACTATGCACCGCTTCCCTTTCTGTCCTTCATCTTCAATACCTTGGCCTCGTTGCTCCTTTTCCTTTATGAGGGTAGCTGATCCCTCCTGTCTTCCACCGCTGCCTTGAATGCAGTGGGTGAGCTCTCTCTTCTCGGCCGCTCAGGTACTGTCATCTTCTTTGAATTCTCTATCCCGATAGTCATAGTTTCCGGCTCTGCTCTGCAGCTAGAAACATGCTACGGCGTCCTATCTTTACCTTATCTCTTCATCTTCGCCAAAACTGTCTATCCACTAAAATGGAAGCTTCTCCTATAGCTGCGGGGCCCTACTCCAACAGTCCCCTAACACTTACTTATGGATCGTCCTCGAGCCACTACCAGCGAGCTTCTCCTACTGTAGCTTCTCCTTGGCTTCCTGCGAAGTCTTTGTAAGTTTATGCCAAAGTCTTGCGATTTCGTTCTGCATAGCTTCTGTAACTTAGTTCATTGGGCTCTCTTATCTTTCCTTCCCTTATTGTCATGCTCCCGCTCTCATCACTTGCGAGACCTGAAGGATCTTTAGCTTTTGAGAAGCCTTCCACAGATATTCCCCTAACACTTACTTATGGATCTTCCTCGAGCCACTACCAGCGAGCTTCTCCTACTGTAGCTTCTCCTTGGCTTCCTGCAAAGTCTTTGTAAGTTTATGTCGAAGTCTTGCGACTTCGTTCTGCATAGCTTCTGTAACTTAGTTCATTGGGCTCTCTTATCTTTCCTTCCCTTATTGTCATGCTCTCGCTCTCATCACTTGTGAGACCTGAAGGATCTTCAGCTTTTGAGAAGCCTTCCACAGATATACTTTCCTCTTTATCTGGGTTAGAACTTTTATCACAAGGAAAATCTATATCCTCCAGCCTTCTCAAATATTTCATTCAGTCTGGATCCTTTCGTACCAACTATACAGGCCTTGAATTCCATTCTGAGAACCTTCATTCCTTTCCTTTTTCCTTTTGTTTTTCTGCATCTCGGATGCCTATTTCTTGGTCCTTTCTCCTTTCCATGAGATCTTCTAGGAAACTCCACGCGCACAATCAGAAGCCCTTCTCTCCTAGATCTCATTTTTACTTTCTTTCTTTTCCTTTTTCACTATTCTAGGCTGGAATCGTCTACTGTCTGAGCTTGACTCCTCTTCCTTGGTAGTTGTTTGGTCTATGATGAACTTGGTTTCATACTCTTGGGTGGTGTCGGAATAGCGGACACAAGGCCTCCATGCTCGAACCTTTCCAAAATGTCTTCTATAGGTTCTTCCTTGGACAGAACCCACTCGGTGCAATACTTTGGATTGGCAATGGTTACGAAATAGGGAAATCACAGCACTCTGTAACGAAATTAGCTCTGCACAGGGAACACTTAAGAACTTACTCTATAGCTCTCGGCTCTTTTCAAAACTAACTATCCTGAATGAATGATCTCTGCTTTTATGCTGAAGGCTATAATCCCGGACGCAACGGTCATCTAGGCTGAACCCGTCGGTGGTATTAATGCATGGATGAGACCACACCTGTCATTTCGATCCTCATTAATTTCTAAAATCCGATCAAATTTCCCTCGAACCCTGTGTGTGCAGGCGCCGGTCTCGTCAAAGATTTATTAAATCTGGAAAATTTAATATGCTGCTGCCAAATCTACGGTAAGGTATACTGGTCATTTCTTCATTAAGTTCCTGTTAGAAGGCGAATTGACTGGCCCTCTGTCGTTTTTCAAAACTGGATACGTGACACGGGGAATCATCGCTTTACCGCAATGTCACACTGCCTCACCTGTGCAAAACAAACTTTAAACAGTTTTTATTTTTATTTTTATTTTATTTTATTTTTTAACTCTCCTCATACAAATACTTTTTACCTGCCGGTGTAGACTAACTACTGGTGCGATGCCTCCTTTCAACTACACTAGACATCTGCACTCTCATAACTGTCTGAGTTAAGGCTGGGGTATGGAGTGGCTAGCACTATAAATCTTAAGCCTACTTCCATTAATGAAAGTGGGAAGAATCTCCTTGTTCAGTTTGCTAAGCTGAACGGCTCCTCCATCTGTAAATTGCTGAATCTGGTATGGCCCCAACCAATGCGTCTTGAATTTCCCTGGAAACTTCACAAACTTACTGTCATAGAGGAGGACTAGGTCTCCTATCTGAAAAATCTTGTTCTTGACATGCCTGTCATGCAAAGCTTTCTCTCGTGCCTTCTGCACTTTCTGATGGAATCTTTCTATGAACCTATCTTCCTCTAAGGCGAGCAGCTACGCTAGCCTTTCATTTGTGGTATCTATGTCTGTCATCCTGGTGATCTGAGCAATTCTTAAACTAGGCATAATATACTCCATAGGCATAACAGCCTATTGTCCATACACCAAGCTGAAAGGTGTATGTCCTGTAAGTTTCTTACATGTCATTCTATAAGCCCACAAAATAGCATTAACCCTGAGGTCCAAATCGTTTCTTTGGCTGTTGCAAATCTTAGTAAGAGCATTTTCTAGAATCTTGTTAAATGCCTCCACCGTACGATTAGCTTGTGGGTGGTAGGGAGTGCTCTTATGGTGTTGTATCTGGAATTCCTCCGTCAAGGCCTCAATAGTGTGGTTCAAGAAATGGGTGCCTTGATCGCTCATCAAAATTACTGGGCATCCAAATATACTGATAATGTTCTCAAAGAGGAACTGTACAGCTATAGCAGCGTCACAATTCCTTACTGCTTTAGCCTCTGCCCATATGGTGAGGTATTCTGTTCCTGTGATGATTTATCTCACACCAGTTCATTTTCCTGGTGGGTTGATAGGACCCACAAAGTCTATAGCCCATTTTTTAAATGCGCGCAGCGTAATCTATGGTCACAGTGGCATTTCATCTCTCCATGAAGGTTTTCCTACCCTCTGGCAGATATCGCAGCATCTGCAAAATTCCTTAGTATCCTTATGTAAAGTAGGCCACCATAATCCTATGGTCAGGATTTTCTGCACAGTCGGCTTTCCTACGAAATGACTTCCTGCGGTACCTGAATGTGCTTCTCTGATAATGGCCTCTTTGTCATGGGGCATGACGCATCTGCACAGGACTTCGTCTGGACCTAACTTATATAATTGTCCTGCAATCAAAGTGATGTCTACTACTTTGAAAACCAACTGCCTCTTTTGATGCTTGGTAAACTCAACAAGTGCCCATCCTGTAGTGAGAAAGTGAATAATATCAGCATAGTACTCATCTGTGATCTGGATAGCAAACAACTACGCATCTGGAAAATTGTCCTCTAGATTACTTGGCTCTTATCCTGAGTCTATCCACGACAGATGATCAGGTTTGGCGTTCAATCTTCCTAGTTTCACAATGATTTCAAAACCATACTCCTTAAAGAGGAGTAACCATCTGCAGATTCTTCCCCCTAACACTGGCGTATTGACCAAGTACTTCAAAGCAGAATGGTCAGTAAACATCTTGAATGAGGCACCTAGAAGGTAGTGCCTGAATTTCTGTAGAGCATACACCATGGCTAATCCTTCTCTTTCCGTAGTGGTGTAGTTCTTTTCTACGGTGGATAGTTTTTTTCTTGAGTATGCGATAGGGTGATCGATACCTCCTTCTCCTAGCTGGGTTAAGAAGATCCTCAGTGCAATGCCGGATGCATCCACATGTACATGAAATGGATTGGTCCAGTCTGGGAATACTAGGATGGGTGCTGTAACCATCTTCTCTTTAAGTGTGTCTAGACTCTGCTGACATTCCTCATTCCATAGGAATTTTACATCTTTCTTTAACAGTTTTTCCATCGGTGCTATAATCTTTGCGTATCCCTTGATGAATTTTCTGTAGTACTCGGTATGACCAAGTATTGTCCTCAATTGTTTGACTGAGTTGGGTGCTGGGAGGTTTACAATGATGTCAATCTTCGCGGGATCTACCATCAATCCTTGTCTACAAACAATATGACCCAATAAAATACCAAATGGCACACAGAATATACATTTTTTCAAGTTTAGAGAAATCTGGTACTGCCTACATTTCTCTAACACCAGTCTTAAATCTCCTATGTGCTTGTCAATTAATCCAAATATAGTCCAATCATCAAAATAAACTTCTAAGAATTTATGGATGTATTATTTAAATACAACACCTACTACTCTAGAAAAGATAGCTGGTGCATTCTTAAGACCAAAGGGCATTACCATATACTGGAATGAGCCCCATTCTATTGCAAAAGTGGTCTTATGTCGATCTTCTGGATGGATTCTAATCTGGTGATAGCCTGAAAATCCATCGGTGAAGGAGTAGACCTCTGTCCTCCCACATTGTCTAGCACTTCATCAGTGAAATATGTCGGAAATGGATCATGAAGCGATGCATCATTGAGTTTATGCAAGTTGACATAGATCCTGATGTCTCCTTTGGTTTTCTTTTCTTGCACGACCATGGGACTAACCCATTTGCTTTCTTCTACTGGCTCAATGATTCCTTCCGCTAGCATCTTATCGATCTCATCCTTAACTTTTTCTTTATAGCAAGGATTTAATCTATATGGGCGTTGCTTAACTGGTCTAGCATCCTCTTTCAATGGTATCCTCATTACTCCCAGGTCTCTGACTATTCCCTTCATCTCTGTGAACTTGGTGGGAAATAGGTCCTGATAGTCATGTAGCAAGTCTGCAATCTGTTCGACTATTGCATCATTCCAATAGTCCCCGATAGAGGCAAAATTTGGTTCTGTGTCTGTGCCAATATTGATCTGTTTAATATTGGTCGGCTCTGTGATTGCTGGAATCTATAGCTTCGGCCCATCAACATTGCGAGTCCCCTCTAACTCCGGAATGTTGATGTTGCGAGGATCCTCATCCTCCTCCTCTGGTTCTGATACAAATTTATAACACTCTAGCACATCTTCTAACTGGATGTCCCACTGAGGTTGAGCTGACACTGATAGGGTACAATCCTCAAAGATTTTAATCTTGATAACATCTAGGGCCTGATCAACACTTGGATACTCAGATTCAAAAGCGAAGGTGAGTAGAAAGCTATCTATCATAAGTGGCCATGTAGTAATTCCCTTGCAAAATTCAGTATCTGTGTACTAGTTCCTTGGAACTGTGTCCAAAGTGTGAATGAATTGGTGAACCCATTCATCCTCAGGAATGTCCAACCAATTCTCTTCACATGTCTGAATATGTGACCTGGGGTCACTTTCTCCTGTGTATTTCTGCTGGACATACTCTCTGTCGGTAGAGAATCTGGTCGCCATCAATCTCTTAAGATCATCCCATGATGTGATATTCTCTTTATGTGCATACCACCATCTTACAGGTGTGGCTCGTACTGCAAGGTCCATAGCTGTGATCCTCTGCTCGTGAGGAATTTGTTGTTCAAACTGCGTGAGAAAGTCCTGGATATCTTTTAGACCATGAAATGATGGAATCTTGTTGATCTCTGCGCCAATCCATCGCAGTGACTTAGTCATGTACACACATCTGCGTGCTGAGACTTCATAAATTCTGTTCTGCCAGTTCTCTAGACCAACATCCGAATCCGATGCACATGAGCTGTCGCATCGCCAACTAATGTTCCCTTCTGCGGTTGGATTGATGTAGCCGCTCTGGTTCACAGTCATCTGATAGAGACTCTCCATGTTACGTGCCTCTTCCTCTGTTCGGATAGGTTCAATGTATCTAGGACCCTGAAGAGGATCTAACAGTGCGATGACCCAGATCTGCGCATCCTCAAATGTCATTTGTCTTCTCTTTAAGTTGATAATGGCCATGTTATCGATTGCCCAATCAATTCCTAGTAATGTTGGATATGGTCTACTATCACCAATAATTTCTATAACTTCAAAGTCCACAAAGCTGCAAACTCTGTCAATCTCAACTGGCACCTGTGGTAATCGACCTAGGGGTGATACCCGCTACTGATTAGATAATCTCAGATGGATAGGCAATCTGACTAACTTAAGGCTACCCATATGTTCCCATGTCTGCTTAGTCAGAACATTTACCTCTGATTTTAGATCTAGGATCACCTCATCCATTTCAAATTCTCCAACCTGTGCTATGAGTCGCATCTCTCTTCCTGTTCTTGTATGTCCCATAATATTATGAACAACACGATGTGCACTGCTCATAGAAGAAGATGGCTGACACTGATCTATGAGGCACTGAATTTCTCCGATAGCTTGCTCATTTCTCATGAGTTTTAAACAACTCCGTAGGAAGGATTGTACACTTCCTGCCAACTTGTCCTCATCGCAAGTGCCCGATGTGGTAGCCTGCGATATCTATGCAAGGCTAACGCCACAAGGTTCTTGCTGCAATACGCCCCTAGACGGTGGTACCTGCGATCTTGATTGCGTAGGGTCATGAAAAAATATCTTAGCTTCCTGAAATGTCTGTTTATTCTTCTGTAGTTCAAGTGGTGTTGCTTTGTTAGGAGCTTTGCGCACCCACTCCTGACCTGTGTTCTTTTCAATATCCTGCGATGTCCCATTGGTGGAAGCACTGCTGCGAGTCACAATGTTGACTCTCAGTTATGGTTCTTCCTGCTTAGCAGCAATAAGCTGGATGTTTTGGTGTACTGTTGTCTTAGGTTCTCTGATCTTAGCTATCAAGGTAGGACATTCTTCTATAGTGTGATCATAAGATTTGCAATAGTTACATGTGGTGGTGGGGCTCTGACAGTCCCTAGCATAATGTCCTAGAACTCCACAGTTGTAACAAGTGATTGGTCCACAACCACGGCCAAATCCTTCTCCACGGCCAAAGCCTCCTCCATGTCCTCGTCCTCTGAATCCTCCTCCACAGCCAACATGAGTCGGATCATGTTGTGGTCCTGCTGCTGGACCCTGTGTTTCTGATTGGACTCTGTACAATTCTTGCTTGCTCCCGACCATGAGATCATAGGCTTGGAAATCATGTTCATCATGTCCTACGAACTTGCATAAGACACAGTATAAGTTCTTAGGTGTCTACACGTACTTCTGAAGTAGAGGGCATTGCTGAGGTGGGTGTCCTCTCGTTTTGCATATTTCACACCATGGCCCATGGGTCTGTTGTAAGGGGTTAGGAGCCCCAGTTGCTAGATATTCTACAAAGATTGGACAGTTGTCTTTAGTATGGCCTTGTGCTTTACACTTTATACACCATATGTCTTGCGCAACCTCTTTCCCTTTTGTAATCTCATGCATCTGTAACGTGAGATTTGCTAACTGGTTTTGCAGGTTTGTCATAGCTGTACTGGTCTTAGCTAGAGGTGATGCCTCTAGTTTCATTTCCATCTCCAACGCTTCATCCTCCATATGGAGTCTTTGCTGCATCAGTGGATGTCTAATATGCAGAAGCAGTGCTATGATGAGCCATTCCTTATGCTGCTCCGGTGCAAACTCAAGCTGACTTGGTCTATAAGGGCTTTGAATTTCTGATCGAAGTCCCACACTGACTCTGTAGGCAACTGTTTAATGTCTTTGAGCTCTATAATGCACTGTGACTCAAACTTAGGTTTCTTGAACTCTTTAATCATGGCGGTCCTGACCTGGACAAGTGTTCTGGGTACCGCTGAGGTATACTTCATATACCATGTTAAGGCTCATTCCCTAAGTGTGGTGACCAGCTGTACAAGTTTAATATTATCATCATGGATTTCCTTAATGGTCCACACGGCTTCACATAGAAAACAGTGTTGTTCTGGGTCCTCTGCCCCTGTACCCTTAAAGATAGGTAGCTTCATATCATCCCCCATTCTATTTCTACGTGGTGGATGTTGATTTGTTGTGTTACTACCACTCAGCGGTGTAGGTGGAGGTGATGTAGCAGTAGTATGTACTGTCTGGGAGCTACTAGATGGAGTTCCTACGGGATTGTTCTGAGTCCTGATCTATTTCTGTGGGGTATAAGGGTGGTAAGGGATACCCTCTTCTGTTCTGTCTGTATGACTATGACTCTATTGTCTAGTACTATCTAAACTGTCTTCAAATATAGGAGATCTAAAATCTACTTTGTATTTCTTTCCACGACGTGTACGTCCAATGTCATCGAAATCACTCTCAAACTCTTGTGACATTACAGTTTGTTAACTTATTGATCTGAAACCATATCCATTACTCCTTTTTCATGTAATAACATCTTAATGGACAAGTTTAAAGATTTTAGGTACTTACCGCGATATCCTTTGAATAAGTATCGCTCAGCCTCGCTGAAGCTTTTTCTCTGTTCAACTGCAAACTCTGTGATGAAGCCTTCTAACACACTTGCAATCCAGAAGTCTACTGTCCTCGTAATGGGATTATCAAGGTTCTTCACGGTCTGAATTAGCTCCGGTGTCCAGACAATGTTTCTTTTCTTCTTGAATATGTTCTTATCATTCAACTTTGATAACCAGTCGTAAATATCGTTTCCATAGGTCGCAAAAAATATCGTATGCAAGTCTGTAAAGATATGTTTTTGTAACCAGTCCTCTATACTCAGTCTAGGACTCTTGTTCTCGTGTTCAGCAAACTCTTTCTCCTTAGACCCAACCCACTGGTTGAGTTTGTCTCTAGTAGGATGCCAACAGAACATCAATTCTTAGTTTGTTCAAAACCAACAACGGAACCATTTGTTGGTCACTATGGGCAGACCCGGGTTTATTGTAATGTACCAACAACACTGCTAGCTCACTGGCCCTTTCGGCAATAGACCACGGAGCGGCCTGAAGTCTCACCCAAAGTGATTATAATGGGTTGGCCAAAGACTCAAGTGTCTTCGACCAGGTTCTGTAGCATCCTGTGTGCGTCTCGCAGCTCTTCTTAACCCGCGAGGTCTCTCTCCACGATGCGCAGTTTCCTCTTACTTGCGATGACTCTAGCCCTTATCGCATCGCCGCATTCTGGGAAACACGTAACTCTCTCCTACGCTCGATCCTTAACCTGCGGTATCGCGCACCACAGCTCCTCTGATGGTGTGATATCGCCTCCCTGCGATA
The DNA here is from genome assembly GCA_001517045.1 of Pseudotsuga menziesii. Taxonomy (NCBI): domain Eukaryota; kingdom Viridiplantae; phylum Streptophyta; class Pinopsida; order Pinales; family Pinaceae; genus Pseudotsuga; species Pseudotsuga menziesii. Next base: position 209,514 of record LPNX010691763.1, on the reverse strand, counting down.
TCCTACCGCCGCAGCTCAATGTACTTAGCGTTACTTGTGTCCAACTTATAGGACTCAACATACAAGGTTGCTTACACTGCGACTCTTAACTATCTTGAGTGAAATATAGACAAACTCTTATGCAAAATACTTAAAGACTTCAACTTGCATTTATCCTCCTATAATGCTGTGAACTGAATAACACATGCATACATATAACTGTAAGAAAAGTTCATGTAATGAGTGACAGATACAACAAGTAAACACAATCACATGAATCAATCACATAACACTCCGATTTTATGTGGTTCACTTCCAGGGTAGAAGCTACATCCACAAAACTGTGTTTTATTATATCTTGAGAGAGTACACAGTTCTGCTGCAACCTGTGTGCAACTAGAGATCTTCTGGGTAACTCCGCACTCACTTCATGGAGCCCTTCTCTCCTAGATCTCTTCTCTATCTCTATATTTCCTTCTTACAATATTATCTCTCTCTCTCTCTCTGTCAATCCCTACGGATTGTTACATACATTCTCAATGGGCTAGCCACTGGTTACAGTAAGATAACTACTGCTGATAACAGAACCAGAGCTCAGCTTCTATAATACAACTGTCTAAAAATGTCTACTTGTCAAACTTCCCAACCAACCCTTTTACAATACAAAATACATCCCTTTCTAGGTGGCCTGAAGGTCTCTCCATTACAACAATGTGGGCCTGTCCCAATAGTAACCCAAAAACCCTAACTAGTGACAGTCGGCATATCTGTACTTGGGGTAGCCGATTTCCGTCACACCACAGCTCTCTGCAGTCTTCCATGCTTCCTGGCACTAACCATGGGTACTGTGCAACGCTTCCCTTTCTATCCTTCGTCTTCAATACCTTAGCCTCGTTGCTCCTTTTCCTTTATGAGGGTAGTTGAGCCCTCCTGTCTTCCGCCGCTGCCTTGAATGCAGTGAGTGAGCTCTCTCTTCTCGGCCGCTCAGGTACTGTCGTCTTCTTTGACTTCTCTGTCCCGATGGTCATAGTTTCTGGCTCTGCTCTGCAGCTAGAAACATGCTACGGCATCGTATCTTTACCTTATCTCTTCATCTTCGCCAAAACTGTCTATCCACTAAAATGGAAGCTTCTCCTATAGCTGCGGGGCCCTACTCCGACAAATCTTTGTCAAATGAAAAAGAGGGTATGTCACTACATGATATGCATAAAAAATCATTCCTTCGATGTCAATGCAATCCTAAATACAACTCTCATCCAAGCAATCCAATGCAAGTACCTTCTCAAATCCATATACAAAAATGCAACTACCTTGTATTTTTCAATATAAAAGAATGAAAATGCAATAAAATTCATCTAAAACTCGCAGTCTCTATAGAAAGTATAAAACAAAATCCCAGCAAGACACCGAGAGAAAAAAAGAGTAATGCACTAATGTCAAAACAAAAAGGATAAATGACTAAAACTACTTTCAAATAAAAATCAATGAAAAAGTGGTCTATGGTCACAAAAGAAGCATCCAACAGACAACATCAGACCCAAGGAAGACCCAACCACACTCACAACCCACCCAACAACTTCCCCCACCATCAAACTCACCAAAAGGGAGGATGTACGCGACTGTTTAAAGAAAAGATGCGTATATACATGACTTTTGGCCAAAAATATGCATGTATACGCGGATTTTGGCCAAAAACCTGTGTGTATATACGAATTTTGGCCAAAAATCCGTGTATGTACGTGACTTTTAGCCAAAAACCTAAGTATACAAAGAAGACAGTGGTAAAAAGTAGGCCAAGGGTCAAACCAATAAAGGGGAGTGCCAATGGATGAACATACTATAAAATGAAACATAGAAACAAGGAGAAACAAAGAGCATGTCAAGAATATCAATCACATTATGCCCCCAAACCCTAAAGAAAAACAAAGAACATCCCCAGCGGAGTCTCCAATTCTGTTACAGAGAGAAATTCGTATGGCTTGGGGTACCACAATAGACAACTTGACTCCAGAAATCAATCCTTTCCTATATGCAAGAGAAACCAAACATATAACACTAAAGGATCTTGGTTCATACCTTATTCCGGACGATTGATGTAGATCCCCGTTGAGCTTTTCCAATCTCACTTGTATTAGCAATTTGCTTCCTCAACATTCAGCAAACATGACAAGCATGCTATATATAATTGTGTTAGACCTACTGTAGCATATATAATCAATAACATATAAGCATTTAAAAGCATCCATGGATCAAATACTCATTTAAATACACATTATTGGATAGGAAAAGATATTTTTGTTGATATAAAATAGAGATTACAATAGTGACAACCTCTGTCGGCACATCTGTGAATCAGAGAAACTGAGTCCCCCAGTTGGGCCTCCACCACTTCAATCCTCCATCCCTCGATAGCAAGCTCACAAGAAAAAGGAAAGCTTGGGAAGAACACAAAGTGCTCCAAGCAACAAAGGGATGCAGACTCAAGTATAAGCTCCGACAACAATGGACTATAGTTTTCTTGCTCTTCAGTTCCTCTCCTTTCAATGTATTGAAAGGGTTCCTTATATAGCTCTTCAATGGGGTGATGGAAGGTCGAATCTGAGGGATCTCAAGGAATATGGAAGGCCTAGAGACAAGTGACTCAGATCCACATCAAGGAAAACTACAAAATCATTTGGCCTTTTGCACACATTCCGATGTACACAGGTTTAAGGGTCAAATCCACGTATATACACGAGAAAAGGATTAAAAGTTGTGTATGGAAATTATTGCATGTTTTTAGGGATGATCTTGGAAACATCAAAGGTAAAAAAATGGTCCATGGGGTCTAAAGAGTCTATAGAGGGACAGGGGAGGCCATAAAGGTGTGATCCACCATGTGTGGTAAAATCAACTGTAACATCTACCAACTTATAGATAACTTTAAATCACATGTATAGGAATAGAATGAATTCAAGCTAATATAATCATATGGTACAAAGACTTAAAGGATTAATAAATACTCTAAATGATTTAATCACATACTCTAAAAAGAATTATAATTACTGTCTAACTATCCTTAATCCAAACCTACTCAAAGAACTGAAGAAACATACCTAAATTATGTAAAATATGCTAAGGATTGTATGAAAGACTGAACAATAGGTTGAAATTGTAGTCTATATAACAAGCCAAACAGTCTGTATACAAAAATACTTAAAACTTTACAAAATTAATTACTCTAGATGATTTCGGCTAGCTGACCTATGCTTATGATAACTAGGATGTAAATACAAGAGGTTAAACCTATTTAACAACTAATTCACATATAATTTACAATTCATAACTCAAACCTATTTACCCTACAAGATACTACAATTCATAATTTAAAAGCATTACTACCTAAAGATTTGAAAGGAAACTAGAGATTGAATAAATTCAAAACGTACTAAGAACTAACAGAATTGAAACTAACTATGATGAAATTCTACAGTATTGAAATCAATTTTAATCTATTATCATTGAATTAACTAATAACTAGAAATACATCAAAAGAATTACAATCCAGTTTATATGCAAATGCATCAAAAGGAATTTTATAGTCTAATCTATATGGAAAGGGATTCAATCTAGTCTGTATGCAAATACGAAAAGAAATTCATAGTCTAATCTATATATAAAGGAAATCAATCTAGTCTATATGCAAATGCAAAAACGAATTCACAATCTAGTCTATATGCAAATGCATTAAAAACAAATTACAATCTATTCTAATAAATTGGAAATGTAACAAAAGAAATTGCAATCTAATCTATAAGCAACCAGTTGCCAAAAATAAAATACTATATAAGCATCATAACATTTAAAATGGAATCTAAATTGCAAGCAGCATAAGGATGGAATGAAACCTAAGTTACAAGAAACAATATAAACAATTGCAGAAATGAAATTCTATGAACCAAATTATGCTAATTATAAAAAGGAAAGAGACTATACGAAAGATAAAAAATCTGATTGGCGGGGGGACCTCCCAGCAAACAGAGTCACATCCTGCTAATGGAACACAACCGTAAATAGTATGAAAGCACTTTCCATTAAAAATAAATAAAGTCTGAATTACATAAACTAGCTGAGCTAAAAAACTACTTCTGATTAACCCCTCTCACATACAAGCGTTCATATATATATAGTTTTGAGAAGGTGAGCAATTCGGCCCTTTATTGGTCGACTACTCTTCTAGGATGGGTCAACCATTATTACAATTCATTGCTTAATGCAAGCACCTAGTCACTATCCACCCTTGTCATGAGTTGGTTTCCATCGGGCGTCAAGTGTCTCCCCTTCTCTATCGTTGTGATGTATGGTGGCAACGTTCCAGAATGAGGCCCGTGCTAACGCTTCAATAGGTGGATAGTCAGCGGTTTCTAGACCACTCCATGCTTAAATGCTAGAGAATCAATCAATTCAAATGTGTGGTTGGTTCGACAAGTTATATGATGAGGTGGATATGTTATGTGCATATATAGCCAAACGTGTGTCTGTATGTATAATTCACCCAAAAAATAGGCTCTGCAATCCACGAATGTGTTTGTTAATGGTTACATCAAATAATCATCGAATTTACTCATTAAAACAGTAAAATAATCTAGAGTGAATGAATCTTAAAATAAATCAAAATAAGATCATACCTGAATCTGAAAGGTAGTCTATGTGATGAAAATATGCCAAAATGACAACAAAATATGTGTTAATACATAGGGTTTTTAGCTCAAAAGGGTAACAAAATGGGGCTCAACAGGGACCATAAAACCTTGCTTTGATATTTTCTAAACATTTACCCTTTATCGTGGTTTTTGTTTAGGGATGTAACCTCAAATATACCAAGTCATTCACTTGGAAGTTCCTCTCCACTCTATGTTGGTCTCAATATTGTTTTTGTTGATTTTGGGCAACCTGCGAGTTATCTTTCAAAACCATAAAATTTCTTGACTTTCTTCAATCCAATCCTTAGCCTTGGAGATCTAATATCACCAAAAATTTTGTCAATAAAAGTGTATGCATCACAACTATAAATTGCTTTGAAAGGAGACATTCCAATGAACATATGAAAAGTAGTATTGTAACAAAACTCACCCAAATGCAACCATTTTATCCATGGTTTTCTCTTCCCACTAACATAGTTCCTCAAGTATCCATCCAACCATATATTCACCCTATTTATTTTTCCATCAATTTGTGGATGATATCTTGTGCTAGGTGTCAAATTTTTCCTCACCATTTTGAAGTGTTATTACCAAAATGCACTCAAAAATCTGTTATCTCTCTCATTAACAATGCTCTTAGGAAGCCCATGCAATCTGAAAACTTCTTTAAAGAATAGTTCATCCACTTGTACAAAAGTGAAAGTGGTAGTAACATCAAATAAATGAGAAAATTTAGTCAGCCTATCCACCAATACAAATATGAAACCCTTACCAAGTACATTGGGAAAACCAGTGATGAAATCCATGTAAATGCTCTCCCATTTTTGTTCTAGAACATGAAAGGGGTGTAAGAGGCTATCTGGATGAGTGTGATCCACTTTATTTTTCTAACATGTTTTGAATTCATTAACATATTTCAGAACATCAGCCTTCAACCCTTTCCAAGAGAATCTTTCCCTCAACATTCTGTATGTTTTGAAGAAACCGAGGTGACTTGCTTGAGGAGAATCATGAGATTTCTTTATAATTTTCTCCTTCAAACTCAAACTAGGAACCACATATATTCTATATTTTTATATGAGTACTTCCAGCACATTATACCTATCATCATGGTTAGCCCCATAAAAAATTTCACAAGAAAACTTATCCTTGGCATACTCTACTTCTAATATGGATTTCCAATTTTCTACTACATCCATTAAAGAAATAGAAGGTATTCTAGATAAGGAATTGGATACCACATTATAGTTTCCCTCCACATATTCAATATCAAATTCAAATTCTTTAATATTTCTCACCCACTTTTGCTTCTTTACATTTATATCGTTTTGGGTGAGGAAGTACCTTAGGCTGTTATAGTCAATTTTGACCACGAATCTGTTTCCCATAAAGTATTGACTCAACTTGATCAAAGCATGCATGATGGCTAACAATTCCTTTATCATAAATGGAGTAAATATTATCATGTGGTTGTAGCTTCCTACTCTCGAAATTTATTGGGTGTTTTCCTTGGTTTAGGACTGCTCCAATGCCTTCTGTTGATGCATCACATTCCAAGACAAAATGTTTACAAAAATCAGGCAAGGATAGAATAGGATAGTTTCTTATTACCTCTTTCATTATTTGGAAATATTTTTCATCCCCTTCATGCTATTGGAAATCATATTTCATTGTCAAATCAGTGAGAGTTAAAGTGAGTTGGGAGAACCCCTTCACAAACTTCCTATAGTAGGTACACATCCCAATGAATCCTCTCAATTCATTGATATTTTTGGGACGATTCCATTCTATAATGGATTTTATTTGTTTCATATCCACCTTGACACCATATTTACCAATGATGTGTCCAATAGACAAGAGTTCTGTCAAACCAAACTCACATTTTTACGTCTTAGAAAACAAAGATTGATCATGCAATATTTTTAATACCTCTTCTAGATTATGCAAATATTCCTTCCATGTTTTGCTGTAAATGATAATTCCATCAAAGAAAACTATTACAAAATTACGAAGTTTCTTTTGCAAGATATTGTTCATGCATGATTGGAATGTGGTCGGATCATTTCTCAGCCAAATGGCATGGAAACAAACTCAAAGTGACCATAGTGGAATCTAAAATAAGTCTTTGGTATTTCTTCTTCCCTCATTCGAATTTGATGATACCTAGATCTAAGGTCAATATTTGAGAAGAAATTGGCTCCATGGAGCTCATCCATGATATCATCAATCCATGGGATGGGATATCTATTCTTCACTGTATTCTTATTCAAATATCTAAAATAAATTCACATCCTCAAAGTTCCATCCTTTTTTTTTACCATAACAACTGAAGAAGCATATGGGATGGAACTAGGTATTATGAGACCCAACTCCAAAAGTTATTTAATGGCCTCTGTAATCTCATATCAGATACTTTAGGGGTGTCTATAGGGATGCATTTTTATAGTTTGTGTTCCTATCTCTAAGTAAATGATATGCTCCACCACTCTGTCCGGTGGTCTTCCTGGGAGAAGGTATCCAAAAACCCTCTCACACTTAGTTAATAATTTTTCTATCTCCTTAGGATGCTTGGAAACCTTCAAGTGAGATTTAGAATATGTAATTAAAAATTTATCAACCCATTATATGTCTCCATGCCTCAAGATATACCTCATACTATGAAAGGACACCACTTGATTTGGGTAAGTGTGCATTCCCCTCAACAAGATGGGTTTCCCTTCTGAATTTTTGAACCTCATTCTAGGGAATTGATAGTTCACTGTATGCTCCTATAAATAATACAACCATTGTACTCCCAAAAACACATTTGTATCAGCCACATTCACTACATAAATATTGTTAGTGATAGTATGCTTTCCTATAGTAACTTGAATCTTTGGAATCCATTTAGTGTAGTCCATAGAATTGTTACCTGGAATGATGAATGTGAAACCATCAAAAGTTTTAGATTGTAACTTGCTCCTCTCCACCAAGGCTTCATCTATGAATTTATGAGTGGATCCTCCATCCACTAGAACCATGACCTTTTGGCATTGCGTGTTACACCTAAGCCTTAGGGTGAAAAATCTAGGTACACTTGAAAGTACTACAATTTTTCCTATCTCAGGAGTGGGTTGTTCTTATTATGATGTTTAATACCCCTCTTTTTTATAATAATCAACCCATAGTTAGCTACCTTAGACATTAATTAATCCCTTTTTGTCTTATTTTCCTAGTTTCCATATTCCACCTTATGCAAGTTGTCCTCCACATGTCCAAAGTGGTCAAACTTGCTAAAAATGAGTCATGGAGCACTTGGGAAACCACTTGGAATCAAATTTTCTTTATTCCTGGCCTTCCTAGCACATGTCTACTTTTTATGCTTTATTGCCTGCTTTTGCTTAGTTTTAAGGCAATTGGGAAAGTTTGACTAGATGAAGTTAACTTGTTTTTTGTCCTCATCATCCTCCACTCTTTTATCCTAATAAAAGGATGTATGAGTTTTCATTCCATCATATATTATCTTTCCTAATTTATTTTTCCAATTCGTGAGCTCCTAGATAGATTTGGAAACTGCTTTATGCACCTATGGGGGATTTGCTTAAATTTAGTAAGATTTCTTTTGACCAAATTCGAATGGAATCCTTATGCATTCAAATATATCATGTAATTATTTATTGTGGCAGCCTATGACTTCACAGGGTTGGCTATTGTACACTTATTCAATACAAATTAGTGTTCTGCTCCATATTCAGTCTCCTTTGTGTGTAATTTGCATGTGTAATTAGCAATTTTTGTGAGTGTAATTGTTTTAACACCTGGGTTCAATTTCGAAATGGTATTAGAGCCTTTGTAGATTGATTTTTATCCTTCCAATTTGTTATTGTAGGTTCGACATCATTGACTAGGAGCATTCTGCTGACTGAAGGGACAATTTCTGAGCTATGGATCAATCTCAGAAGATCATCTTGACTCCATTTAACTTCTTTGAATGGAAAGCAGAGATGGAGATACTATTGAGAGAAAAATGAATCTATAAAGTGACTATGGAAATAGAAGCATATCCCAATGCAACTGCAGAGAAAATTAAATGGCACAACAGGAGGGATGAGGCCTATGGTCTCCTGTGTCTGAGCATATCCAGAGACCTCCTTTTCCATATTGATGGATTAACATCACCAAATGAAGTATGGGAGAATCTTGTTGAGATTTTTGGTAATATAGATGAGATTATGGGACATCAAATTGAAAATGAATTGATCTCCCTGAGTCCCAATAGCTTTGAATCCCTGCAACTCTACTTTTCCAAGTTCAAAGAAAGCCCTTGTTTTGCAGCTAAAACAATGTGGAATCGAAAAGAAGGAGGAGAAACTGGTTTTGGCCATACTCTTGAAACTTGGACTTGAATATTCAGTGTTTATCTTGACCTTCCATGCCACAAAGTTGACAGCTCGAGCCTGGAAAATGCCTAGCCTTGCAGATTTCATGGAATCTCTCACACAAGAACAAGATAAATTGGTGATCATGGGCACCATCAAACCTTCCAAAGACCAAGCTCTGGTTGCTGGAGATTTGAGGGTGGATTCAAAAGGAAATAATAAATCTAAGAAGCCACCTTAGCAAAAGAGAGACAAGAACAAGTCTCCAGAGGAGCCCCAAGGTTCCAAGAAGAACTTCCAAAAGAAGAAGAACAAAAGAGAAATGAGAAAGTGTGCATACTGTAGTAAGGGAAATCATTCTGAAAGCTCCTACATGAAGAAGCAAATTGACATGCTGAACCAACTCCTAGAGAAGAATGGCATCTCCCTTCCTGATAGCTTAGAGAAGAGGGAAGGAGGATCAAATTTAGAAGATAGAGAGAGAGTTCATGGATTGGTTGATGGCACATCAAGCTCACCTAGTTTCATCGTTGATTCTGGAGCTTCAACACATATGGTTTCAACCAAGGATGAATTCACCTCACTTGACATGTTGAAAGGTCCACCAATAGTACTGGGAGATGACTCTCTCACTGAAATTTTGGGCAAAGGGAGGATTGATCTTGACCATGGTAAGTTTAGCAATGTATTGTATGTTCCAGGTCTTGCCTCTAACCTCTTATCAGTGTATCAAATGACCCACACAGGGTCTCCAAAGAAGTTCATATTCTCCCCTGATGAAGTTGAGACCACATATATCTCAAGTGGTAAAGTCATTGCAAAAGGAGTTGCAAATCACACTTCGAAGGTATACATGTTCTCACACTTCCTACCCTACTCAAACCCCTCTGCTCTTCTGATTCATGCTAATGAGGAAAGCAAGATTTGGCATGAAATATTTGGCCATCTTAACTATAAGTATCTTCTTGATCTTAGTGAAAAATAAATGGTCATAGGGTTACCAAATATTAAGTTTTCCAAAGGAGTATGTCAAGGTTGCATCTTAGGAAAACACCCAGAGCATAAATTTGAGAAAGCTAGTCATGAGAGAACCTCTGCACCTCTTGAGTTGATCCCCAGTGATGTTTCTGGCCCATTTCCTCATATGTCAATGATTCAAGCCAAATATGCATTGACATTCAGAGATGAGTTTTCCAAGTGTTGCTGGGTTTACTTCTTGAAACACAAGTCTAAAGTTTTTGGCCTCTTCAAAGTCTTTAAGGCTTTTCTTGAAAACCGGTCTGGGAGGAAACTCAAGGTCCTCAGATATGAAAATGGTGGTGAGTATGTCAAGTTTGAGTTCATTCAATATTGTGTAATGTAGGTATTCAGATGCAACATTCTATCCCTTACACACCACAGCAAAATGGTGTTGCTGAGAGGAAGAATAGATCACTGAAAGAGATAGAAACCTACATGATGGAGGTTAAGACTTTGCCACCAAAGAATATGCAGCCTATATCTAGAATAGGGTGCCTCATAAACAGCTTTATTCTATGACTCCTTTTGAAGCATGGAGTGGGCACAAGCCAGATGTGACCCATTTCAGGATTTTTGGCTCAAGGGCTTGGGCTAGAATTCCAACAGAAAAGAGGAAGGTTTTGCAGACCCAAAGCCAAGAGTGTTTATTTTTTGGGTACTCTGAAGATTCAAAAGGGTACAAGCTGATAAATTTGAGCACAAACAAAGCCTTCATTGAAAGGAGTGTTCAGTTCCAAGAAGAGACTTTAGCAGCAGTGAAAGTTGGAGAATCCTCTTCACCACCAGAACCATTGAATGTAAGTGAAGAGATAGTTGAGTTTGATGATTCTTATATTCCTGATAATGATGATTTAATTGCAAATAATAATATTCCTACAAGACCAAAATGGGAAGTAAATACCATTCATGCAGCTGGAGAACTAGATGGAAATCCTAATGATCCTAGGAGGACTAGATCTCAGTTTGAGAGTGCTCTGTGTATGAAAAACCCTTTGTTTGCAGAGAAATTCTATCTGATGGTTGAATCATACCAATAGAAATATAAATATGCAGCACATTATCCAATATGGCAAACAGCCATGAAAGAAGAGTTCAGCTCACTCCAGAAGAACAACACCTGGGAGCTGGTTGATCTTCCCCCAAGGAGGAAGCTAGTTCAGTGTAAGTGGGTTTACAAAACCAAGTTTGCTTCTGATGGTTCACCTTTGAAATATAATGCAATATTGGTAGCCAAGGGCTACTCATAAGTACATGGCATAGACTAAAATGAGACCTTTGCACCAGTGGCAAAGATGGACTCCATCAGGCTAGCCTTAGCCATTGCAGCTTCGAAGCAGTGGGAGGTACATCACATGGATGTGAAGTGTTCTTTCCTGAATGGAGATATTACTGAAGATATTTACATGCAGCAGCCTCAATGATTTTCTACTAATCCATATCTTGTGTACAGGCTAAATAAATCATTGTATGGGCTTAAGCAAGCCCCCATCTCTTGGTATGCCAAGATTGATAGCTTTCTGCTATCATTGAATTTTGTTCGATGCAAGTCAGATCCTAATGTCTATTTGAAACTGATTTATGTTTATTTAATGATTATTTTCTTGTATGTTGATGACCTTCTCATTACAGGAAGCTCAAAGGATGAAATTGCCTCCTTGAAGGATGCAATGAACCATGCATTCTCTATGACTGATTTGGAGTTATTGAGCCAATTCTTGGGGCTCAAGATTGCTCAAACCAAACATGGAATAAAATTACATCAGTCCAAGTATGCCTTGGATTTTCTGAACAAGTTCAACATGAAGGATTGCAAGCCAAGCAAGACTCCCTTCCATTCAAAAGTTAAGCTTGAAGAAGCAGATTCTTCACCTATGGTAAACAATACACTATATAGGCAACTGATTGGGTGTTTTCTGTACCGTACACATACTCGACCTGATATTTCTTATGCAGTAAGTGTGGCTTCAAGATACATGGATCAGCCTCATGAGATCCATTGGAGAGCAGCCAAAAGGATCCTTAACTTTGTTCAGGGAACAAGGACTCATGGGATCTTCTACAAAGAAAAATCTAATCTTGATTTGATTGGGTTTACTGACAGTGATTGGGTAGGTGACAACACAGATCGAAAGTCAATATTAGGATATGTGTTCATGCTTTCTGAAGGACCAATCAGCTGGTCAAGCAAGAAACAGAGTGCCATTGCACTCTCATCTATAGAAGCAAAGTACAGAGGAGTTGTAAATGCAACAACTCAATGTTTATGGTTGCATGGGTTACTTGGTAAGTGTGTCTTCGAATCAGAATACTCAACTAATATATATTGTGATAATCAGAGTACCATTAGAATCTAGAATGATCTAATTCAAAGACAGAGAACCAAACACATTGAGATCCATATGCACTACATCAGACAGCTTGTGCATGATGGCACCATTCACCTACTCTTCTGTTCATCTTCAGAACAAGTAGTAGATATTTTCACCAAATTTTTTTGTGAGAAGAAATTCAGCAATCTCAAATCACTACTAGGGATTGCTGATCATGCTGTGAAGCAAGAGTGATGATAATATTTTCAAATTTTGTTTACTGTCCATGTTTAAGGGAGGATTTTTCCCACTGGGTTTTTGCCTCTTTCCTTGGTTAAATGGACATGCAGTATGTAAATGGTGACTAAGCCTTGTTTCTAGGCCGTATAATTTTCTGATATTTTACTCATAAGTAAGGATTAAGGGGGGGTGTTAGAATAATCAACCCATAGTTATCTACATTAGACATTAATTAATCCATTTTTGTCTTATTTTCCTAGTTTCCATATTCCACCTTATGCAAGTTGTCCTCCACATGTCCAAAGTGGTCAAAATTGATAAAATTGAGTCATGGAGTGCTTGGGAAACCACTTGGAAACAAATCTTCTTTATTCCTGGCCTTCCTAGCGCATGTCTACTTTTTCTGCTTTATTGTCTGCTTTTGCTAAGTTTTAAGGCAATTGGAAAAGTTTGACTAGGTGAAGTTAACTTGTTTTTTGTCGTCATCATCCTCCACTCTTTTCTCCTACAAAAATCATGTATGATTTTTCCTTCCATCATCTATTATATTTCCTAATTGATTTTTCCAATTCGTGAGCTCCTAGATAGATTTGAAAACTGCTTTATGCACCAATGGGGGATTTGCTTAGATTTAGTAAGCCTGCTTTTGACCAAATTCAAATGGAATCCTTATGCATTCAAATATCTCATGTAATTATTTATTTTGGCAGCCTATGACTTCACAGGGTTGGCTATTGTACACTTATTCAATATAGATTAGTGTTCTGCTCCATATTCAGTCTCCTTTGTGTGTAATTTGCATGTGTAATTGGCAATTTTTGTGAGTGTAATTGTTCTAACACCTAGGTTCAATTTCCACACTCTTATTAGGCTGCAATTTGTTCTTATTTCTCTTTCCCCTCTTCCTCATCTTCATAGAAAACTTCAATGTAGTGTGCCTTCCCCTTTGCACACTTATGTCCTGGAACCCAAGGTTGTTGGCATGTGAAACATAACTTCTTTCTTACAAGTTCTTATTTGCTTGGTCCTCCTTCATTTAATTTGTCAAGGGAGTCCTTTTTGTATGGTTTCTTACCTTCCTTTAATTTGGAAGGGAAATTAGGCTTGGAGGGTATTTGGTTCTTGACAACACATTATGCAAATCTCTTGTCAAATTCATGGCATCCTTCAATGTAGATGGCTTGTGTGATTTCACGATCCCTCTCAAAGGTTCTTTCAATCCTTCAGTAAATAGTAAAACCAACCTAACCATAGATACATCTAAAACCATAACTGAAATATTTTCAAATTCTAACATATATGCTTCAGGAGTTCCAACTTGCATCAATTGTGCTAGTTCTTTGAAAGGAAGTTCAAGGTCTTTCCTCTCAAATATATCCATTAATGCATTGGATAACCCTCATAAGATAAAATATGATCATGTTCCAAGGTTCTAATACCATGGAACCACCAAAAAATAGCTTCCCCTTTAAGACGCAAAATGGCCATTTTCAATGCATCTTCTTCAACCATAGGATTTAATTGAAAATACACACTTAATGTTTTCAACCAAGCACTAGCAGACATTTGGGAAGAACCATCAAAGGAAGGAATAGTTAATTTTCCCATGGTATAATTTAATTCATTATTAAGAGGAGGTTTCATATTCCCACTTCCTCCTAGCTTAAACTAAAGAGAGGACCGAATGAACTGATCAAAATATAGGACTTTCCTGCATTCATCACTTAGTTTCTTCCAATCATTTGTTGCTTCCCTCACATCATAAGTAGTGTAAGGTCCATCTTTGGACTATAAAAACTTAGTTATTTCAGTTATGGTATGATTCTTGAATTCATGGGGTCATTTATGAGGTCAACTCTTCATAAAAATGACTTCCCCATTAGTCTTCTTCTCATGATGAGGTGAACTAGTGACTACTCCTGGTGTTGAGTTGTCCCCAAGTTGGCTAGCCAACAATTTGAAACCTTGCATAAAAATTTTGTTCATACCTTAAATAGATCCTTTAATTAATATTTTAGGTTCATCATTATCCCCCTTGTCATCCATATCTCCCAATCCTAGTTTTTCGGTAATCTCCTTGTAAAAAGAACTAACTTCCCCACTTCCTTCTCTTTTACTGTTAATGTATTCAGTATCATTATATAATGGATGGAGGTAATAATTAGGAAACATGAAATAAATAACTCCAATAGGTGCTAATATCATTCTTTGATACAACTATAATGACCCAACTCGAAAATTCCAAACAAAGAAAATTCCAAACAAAGGCAGAATTTGGGGAAAATTTGTCTTGACTAGTCTGAACTCTAGGGGCTTCGAATGGCACAAGAGGGCCTCAAATTTGGTAGGGAATGATATGGAGTGTATTAGTACCACTAAATGGACCCTATTAACACTTTATTATATTTTATAGACATCTTAACATGAATTGGGAACATCGGAAAAAATGGTAAAATTACTAGTAACTTGTGGTGCGATTCCCCCTAGGGTGTGAGCAGAAATGGCTCTCCAAATTCTATGCGACCCTCCAAAATTGTAAAAAATATTACAGGGACTGAAATTATACTTAATTTAATTTCATTTTTTTGGTTATTTTTTCTTCAACAAATATTTAAAGATTCATATTCAAATGCATAAATTAAGTGATATTTGTTTAAGGGAAATGGCATGTAATAGCTTAACTTTGACTCATAAATTGTATATGTAATGGTTCAGAACATAGAATAAGGAATGTATATCATTAAAATAATATCAATATATCACCAACAACATATAAAATCAGAACCAATTTGCAATGCAAATCAGATATACAAGTCCATTGAAATGGGAAACCAACACATGGAAACTAGTCACACCATAGCTTGGAAATGTGGAAATTTGCATGTGAATTTATACTAATTTTGAATTTTAGAGAGGATTGGAGACATATTACAGAGCCATAACTAAGTCACCCATTATTGGGCATTAACTGGACTGAACAATAGACAGCCACCATTCACACAAGTACACCATCATAGAGAAATATGGAAATATTGAAGTAGGGATTGAGAGAATGGGATGAGAGATAGGTAAAGAATAGTAGAAGACTCCTATATGCAATAAAAAAATACATTAAGCTCAAAATTATATTTCAGTGTTTCCTCTCCAACAGAAAACTTAGATGAGAATCTAACTCTTTCAAAATTGGCTCACTAGGAGGTAATGTGAGCACTCAGTGAAATGGACAAGCTAGTGCTTTCCAAAATGCCAAAGGAAAAATACCAAATTATAAAAATCCATTCTCATTCCACATGAATTATTTTTATAACCCTCATAAGTTACTCCAATTTATAATTCCCTCCCATAGGCTTCCTCCAACTCATCCTTGATGTTTGGTAACCTCCATGACACTTGTCCTTCTCCTCAGCCCTTTATCTTCCTTCAAATTCGAATTGTTGCCACAAAACTCCAAGTGTGCCATATTGGAGGATATTTTTATCCCTGATGTGTAATATTGTCATAGGTCTGAAATCAGGTCTTAAATCAAGTCTGATTTGTCATAGAATCTTCCATCATTGTTGTCATAAAGCACATGGAATCTCTCTCCAAGTGGCACCTAGTTTCTTCCTAGCCTCTTCCTCTTCCATGGGGATTTATTCCTCTTAAACTATTAGAATAATTGAGCTTAATACATGTTACTTGAAACATCTTCACCTTCCAAAAATTGTTCCATTACTCATAATTTTTAATTTGGGGTTAAGTCATGACATGTGTAAGGAAGAATCTAGCCACCCAAGGTCTCCATGAACCTCCAAATGTCCTCATGAAGCAATGCCACTTTATTTTCTCCATATTTATTATTTGAATGACCCAATTTAATGTGTAAATGAAAAAATAAGGTTCTTTTGGGTCTCATAGCTCCCTTATTACTATATTTAATGCCTCCTCCCCAACCCAGGGAACCTGTAGGTGGGTGAAACATTGCTAACTACTAGTCTCATTGGGATGGGGACATGACATTAAAACATGTTAATTTTTTTTTCATTTTAAATATTTTTAGGCCGGATTGGGCCATATCAATTTGTTTTATCACATAGAGTGGTGGTACTTCACTTTCTGTGAAGTAAATGTGTGGTGTCCTCCAAACACTGCTTTTCCTGCAAAAGGAAAGCGCAATACTTGCAAGGTGCAATATCCCCTTAAGGATTGACCTCAAAATCCTAAAATATGGCCTAAAAAAAAAAAAACCATGAAAATGAAGTCAAGGAGGATATTACTTACCTAGTATAGATGAAACGAAGAATGGTTCCCTGTAGCTCCCGCATCAAATTCGACCTAAAAGGGGGCTCTTTTCACGAAATTGGGTAAAAACAAAAATGGTAAATAATTTCTACTATTAACCCCTATTTATTTACTTTTTGAATTATTTATGTTTTACCCATGATAGTCCAATATTTCTTAATTTTGGTCAAATTAGTGCTTAATGACCTTTTGTTGAGAATTGCAGGACTCACGAAGTAATATTTTTGGTCATGCAACAAGTTTTGTTTTCGCCTTTTTCATTCTCTACAAAATCGAAAAAGATTATGAGTTCTCTTGAAACCATATTCGTCCTCGTTAAACGTCAAGAAAAAGGTTTTAAGTCTACTTTTATCATTTTTGGGGGATCATTAAACTCTTTACGAAAAGGGAACCTCAACGGAGTTATCTTTAATCTATTTTTAGACTCTAGAAATATGAAAATATTGCGGAGTGAACTTGTCATTTCCACACATGTAAAAGTACTTGAAAGGTTGTCTTTTAGGAAGTAGTTTACCCCTTTCTCGGTTCGGTTAGACTATTTATGGGAAATGTAAACTCTAGCCAAATCATTGACTAGAATAGTTCTCCAAGGTATTATTTTACACTTTTTCAAGCCTCAGGGACTAAAATTTTTGAAAAGGGACTTTTTAGAGTCTCCTTTAGTTCAGTTCAGACTCTCTAAACATGAACGACACCAAGTTTTATTTCATTAGACTCATTAAAATAAACATTGAAAGACCCTTTCTTGGAACAAACCTCTCTTTTCTTTGGATCATAAAACATATGATATTGGAATTTTCCATAAGACGGATAACTGTTAGAATAATCAACCCATAGTATTTACCCACTTAGACATTAATTCATTTATTTTTGTCTTATTTTCCTAGTACATGAGTCCCACCATGTGCAAGTTGATAATTGCCTATCCATAGAGGTCAAACTTGCCATCTTTGACTCATGTAGTGCTTGGGAAATCCTTAGGAATCAAATCTACTTTATTCCTGGCCTCCTAGGCGCCCTTCTGCTTTTTCTGCTTTATTGCCTGCTTTTTCAATGTTTTAAGGCACATAGGAAAGCAAGACTAGGTGAGGTGAATCAGCTTTGTTGCCTCTTCCTCCTCCACTCTTTCCTCTATGGAAAAGCATGTATGAGCTGCCATTCCACCACTCATTAGCTTTCCCATGCGCCCTTGCCAATTCGTGAGCCTCATGACAGATTTGGGATCAGCTTTTTACACCTATGAGGGATTTGCCTATTTTGGGTAAGCCTGCTTTATGCTAGATTTGGATGCTTCCTCATGCATTCGATTTATTCATGTGTTTTATTTATTCAGCAGCCTATGATATTATAGGGTTGGCTATTGTACACTGAGTTAATATAATTTTGTGTTACAGCTCCAATTTCAGTCTCCATTGTTGACAATTTTGCATGATCAATTGTAATTTGTTGTGAGTGAAATTAATCTATTGCTGGTCAGAATTTCTACATGGTATCAGAGCCATTGTAGGTTATTAATCTCCTTCAAAAATTGTTTTGCAGGTTCGACATCAAGTCTGGGAGCCTTCTACTGACAGCCGGGACATATTTTCTAAAGCTATGGATTCACAGAAAACTATCCTCACTCCCTTCAACTATTTTGAATGGAAAGTAGAGATGGAGATCTTGTTGAGAGCGAAAGGCCTCTCCAGGGTGACTATGGCAATAGAAGCAGAGCCCAATGCAGCTGCAAAGAAGATCAAATGCCACAATCGGAGAGATGAGGCTTATGGCCTCCTCTGTATCAGTATTTCCTGAGACCTCCTTTTCCATCTCGATGGATTAACTTCACGGGATCAAGTATGGGAGAAGCTGTCTGAGATTTTTGGAAAGACATATGAGATGAGGGGACATCAGATCGAAAATGAGCTGATTTCTCTGAGTCCCAACAGCTTCGAATCCTTGCAGCTATATTTCTCCAAGTTCAAAGCACTAGTTTTGCAGCTGAAGCAGTGTGGTATCGAAAAGAAAGATGAGCAGCTCGTATTGGCCATCCTCTCGAAGCTAGGACCTGACTATTCAGTCTTTGTTTCGACCTTCTATGCCACAAAACTCACAGCTCGAGCCTGGAAGATTCCTAGCCTTGCAGATTTCATGGAATCTCTCACACAAGAACAAGACAAGCTGGTGATGATGGGCAACATCAAACCTTCCAAAGACCAAGCTCTGGTTGCTGGAGATTCGAGGGTAGATTCTAAAAGAAAAAAGAAAGCTAAAAAGCCACCTGAGAAAGGAAGAGACAAGAAGTAGTCTCCAGAGGATCAACAAGGTCCCAAGAAAAATACCCAGAAGAAGAAAAACAAAGGTGAAATGAACAAGTGCTCATACTGTTCGAAGGGAAATCACACTGAAAGCTCTTGTATGAAAAAGTAGATTGATATGCTGACCAATCTCCTGGAGAAGAATGTAATCTCCCTTCCAGAAGGCTCAAAGAAGAGAGAAGGAGTATCAAGTTCCAATGACAGAGAGAGAGTTCATGCTCTAGTTGCTGGCACATCAAACTCACCTAGTTTTATCATAGATTCTGGAGCTTCAAGACACATGGTTTCGACTAAGGAGGCCTTCTCCTCACTGGATATGTCAAAGGACCATCTATTGTACTGGGAGATGACTCTCTCACTGAAAGCAAAGGCAAAGGAAAGATAGAACTTGATCATGGTAACTTCAACAATGTGCTGTATGTCCCTGGTCTCGCCTCCAACCTTCTATCAGTGTACCAGATGACCCACACTAGGTCTCCTAAGAAAGTCATATTCTCACCAGATGAAGTTGAGATCAAAGAAATCTCAAGTGGAAGAATCATTGCAAAAGGAGTAGTGAATCATGCCCAAAAGGTATACATGTTTTCACACTTCCTACCTTACTCAAACCCCTCTGATCTTCTTATCCATGCTAATGAAGCTAGCAAGCTATGGCATGAAAGATTTGGCCATTTAAATTACAAGTATTTATCTGATCTTAGTGAGAAAGATATGGTCATAGGGTTTCCCAAGATAAAATTTTCCAAAGGAGTATGCCAAGGCTGTATCCTAGGAAAACACCCAGAGCACAAATTTGAGAAAGCCAGCCATGAGAGAACCTCTGCACCCCTCGAGCTGATTCACAGTGATGTTGCTGGCCCATTCCCTCATATGTCTATGAGTCAGGCCAAATATACATTGACCTTTATTGATGATTTTTCCAGGTATTGTTGGGTTCACTTCATGAAACACAAGTTAGAAGTTTTTGGCCTATTCAAAGTCTTCAAGGCTTTGGTTGAAAACCAGTGTGGAAGAAAACTCAAGGTACTCAAGTCTGACAATGGTGGTGAGTATGTCAAGGCTGAGTTTATTAACTATTGTGCAGATGCAGGTATTCAGATGCAGCATTCTATCCCCTACACACCACAGCAAAATGGTGTTGCTGAGAGGAAGAACATATCACTGAAGGAGATGGCAACATGCATGATGGAGGCCAAAACTTTGCCACCAAAGTATTGGGCTGAAGCTATCAACTATGCAGCCTATATTCAGAATAGGGTGCCTCACAAACAGTTGGATGGCATGACTCCTTGCAGCCCCAAATCCAAGAGTGTCTTTTTGTGGGATACTTTGAATATTCAAAAGGGTACAAGTTGATAAACTTGAGCACAAACAAAGCCTTCATTGAAAGGTGTGTTCAGTTTGAAGAAGAACCCCTTGCAGAAGTGGAGATTGGT
The DNA here is from genome assembly GCA_001517045.1 of Pseudotsuga menziesii. Classification (NCBI taxonomy): domain Eukaryota; kingdom Viridiplantae; phylum Streptophyta; class Pinopsida; order Pinales; family Pinaceae; genus Pseudotsuga; species Pseudotsuga menziesii. The sequence continues at coordinate 188,912 of LPNX010691763.1, read as the reverse complement.
GAAGCCTCTTCACCACCTGAACCTCAAGAAGTAAGTAAAAAGTTTGTTGAACATGCTGATTCTGATTTTTCTGATGGAGATGAGTTTATTGCAGACCCAAATATCCCCACAAGGCCTAAATGGGCAGCCAAGACACTACATGCAGCTGGATAGTTAGCTGGGGATCCCAATGACCCAAGGAGGACTAGATCTCAATTTGAGAGTGGTCTGTGCATGAAGGATCCTGAGTTTGCTGAAAGATGTTATTTGATGGTGGAGTCTGATCCTAAAACATATGAAGAATCAGTAGGAGATCCAAGATGGCAAGCTTCCATGAATGAGTAGTTCAACGCGCTACAGAAGAGCAACACATGGGAGCTAGTGGATCTTCCTCCAGGGAGAAAACTAGTATAGTGTAAGTGGGTCTATAAGACCAAATTTTCTGCTGATGGTTCACCACTGAAGTACAAGGCTAGATTGGTAGCTAAAGGCTACTCACAGGTTCATGTCATTGATTACAATGAGACTTTTTCCCCAGTGGCAAAGATGGATTCAATCAGGCTAGCTCTAGCCATTGCAGCATCAAGGCAATGGGAGGTACATCACATGGATGTAAAATGTGCCTTTCTGAATGGTGATCTCACTGAGGAGATATATATGCAGCAGCCCCAAGGTTTTGCTACTGACCATTCTCTTGTGTGCAGGTTGAGAAAGTCATTGTATGGGCTAAAGCAAGCCCCCAGGGCTTGGTATGCCAAGATAGATAGCTTCTTACTATCTCTGAATTTTGTTCGGTGAAAATCATATTTGAATGTCTATATGAAGGTAATTAATGGTTCATTAATGATCATTGTGTTATATTTTGATGACCTCCTCATTACAGGAAGCTCACAGGCTGAGATTGCTTCCCTAAAAGGAGCTATGAACCAAGCCTTCTCCATGACAGATTTGGGGCTCTTAAGTCAATTTCTGGGGCTTGAGATTGCTCAAACCAAATCTAGAATCAAGGTGCACCAGTCCAAATATGCCTTGGATTTGCTGATCAAATTCAAAATGCAAGATTGCAAAGCAAGCAAAACTCCTTTCCTTTCAGGAGTGAAGCTGGAGGAAGTTGATTCTCCACCGATGGTAAACAACACTTTGTATAGACAGTTGATTGGATGTTTATTGTATTTGACACATACTTGACCTGATATTTGTTATGCAGTCATTTTTGCTTCTAGATTCATGGATCAGCCCCATGAGATCCATTGGAAAGTAGCCAAGAGGATCCTTAGCTTTGTTCAGGGAACAAGGACACATGGGATTTTCTATAAATCCAATTCTGACCTTGAGTTAATTGGTTTTACTGACAGTGATTGGGCAGGTGATAGCACAGATAGGAAGTCCACTTCAGGTTATGTGTTCATGCTTGAAGAAGGGCCAATCAGCTGGTCAAGCAAGAAACAGAGTGCCATTGCACTCTCGTCTATAGAAGCTGAGTACAGAGGAGTTGTCAATGCAACAACTCAGTGTTTATGGTTGCAAGGTTTACTTGGAGAGTGTGGTTTCGAACCTGAGCACTCAACTACCATCTACTGTGATAACCAGAGTACCATTCGAATCTGCAAAGATCCAATTCAGAAGCAGAGAACCAGACACATTGAGATTCACATGCACTACATCAGAGAGCTTGTGCATGATGGCACCATTCACCTACTCTTCTGTTCATCTTCAGAACAAGTAGCTGATATCTTCACCAAATCATTTTGTGAGAAGACCTTCAGCAATCTCAAATCACTACTGGGGATTGCTGATCATGCTGTCAAAGCATGAGTAGAGACAAGATTCTACAATTTTGTTTTACAGTCCATGTTTAAGGGAGGATTTTCCCAAGTTGGTTTTGCCTCTTTCCTTGTTTCATATGGACTTGCAGTATGTAAAAGGGTGACTAAGCCTTATTGCTAGGCCCTATATTTTGATTTATTACTCATAAATTCAGGCTTAAGGGGGGGTGTTAGAATAATCAACCCATATTATTTACCCACTTATACATTAATTCATTTATTTTTGTCTTATTTGCCTAGTACATGAGTCCCACCATGTGCAAGTTGATAATTTCCTATCCATAGAGGCCAAAATTGCCATCTTTGACTCATGTAGTGCTTGGGAAAGCCTTAGGAATCAAATCTACTTTATTCCTGGCCTCCTAGGCGCCCTTCTGCTTTTTCTGCTTTATTGCCTGCTTTTTCAGTGTTTTAAGGCACATAGGAAAGCAAGACTAGGTGAGGTGAATCAGCTTTGTTGCCTCTTCCTCCTCCACTCTTTCCTCCATGCAAAAGCATGTATGAGCTGCCATTCCACCACTCATTAGCTTTCCCATGCGCCCTTGCCAATTCGTGAGCCTCATGACAGATTTGGGATCAACTTTCTACACCTATGGGGGATTTGCCTATTTTGGGTAAGCCTGCTTTATGCTAGATTTGGATGCTTCCTCATGCATTCGATTTCTTCATGTATTCTATTTATTCAGCAGCCTATGATATTACAGGGTTGGCTATTGTACACTGATTTAATATAATTTTGTGTTACAGCTCCATTCTCAGTCTCCATTGTTGACAATTTTGCATGATCAATTGTAATTTGTTGTGAGTGAAATTAATCTATTGCTGGTCAGAATTTCTACAATAACATCAATCATTTGTTACCCTCTTCCAACTTATTAAGAATAAAAGAGGAACTCATCAATCATGATGGGGAAATTAAGGTAATGGGAGATGATTTTTTGTATTAACTGAATATTTTCTGTCACCTTTGAACATGGCACATGTATACATTTCATTCAAATAGTTGGTTATTTAACTTGTCTCTGAGTCCATCCACTTTCACGAGTCATTTCAGAGAATGCATCATCCTTCTTCACATTATGTCCTGGTATCTGCCTCATCAATCCAATGTGTTATATTTTTATCATTTAAGCTAGCATTAACTTAGGATCTTAACTGAGAGAATAACAAGAACAACAATCAAACACATGAGACAATGAACAAAAATATTTTACTCGGGGAAACCATAAAGGATAAAACCCCTAAACTTCCTCAGAGATAGAATCAACACCAAAATCAAAGCCCCAAAAATAGTAAGATGATCTCCCGACAACAGTACCCTCTTTATTTCTACCCCAAACAACTTCTTCTTCCTCATCTATGCACTACAACTGAGTGTGAGTGAGTGTATCATAAATAGAGAGGATCACTCTCTATTTATACTAATTCCTGACTTGATAATAACTCACTAGGTCCAACTTATCTAGGAGAGACTAATAACCCTAGGGCCCCGCAACTGCGGGGACTTCAACCCTTGAACAATAGGAGGGTTAACCACAATGACTTGACATGACTTGTTTAAATTATAGAACCTCCTAATGGGAACATCGAGACATGACATGACTCAATTACATTACAGATACTTCCCAAAATAAACATTGGGGTACAATACATGAAATATACAAGTGAATAGATTCGAAGTTACAAATACATCAAGACTCCCTCTTAACTAGGAAGGTATTCTTTCGACACAATTTTCAGCACTGGTCTTCTTCTCTGTATTCACTGGATCATCTTGTCATCTTCATCTTCAAGTGATCTTAATATTCAAGTTGTCTTCATCTTCAAGTCTTCTTCATCATCAAGTCTTGTTCATCTTCAAGTATTCTTCATCACGGGATCTGGATCATCACTACTGGATCATCATCACTGTTGGATCATCATCACTATATCATCATGAAACCTGGATCATCATCAAGTCTAGATCATCATCACGTCTGGATCATCACTTGATCTGGATCATCATCAAGTTTGGATCATCGTCATCGGTGCTATCTCAGAATGGTGCTATCTCTTGATTCTTCTCGTCACAGGAGGTTCTACAGAGCCATCTCTTTTTGATGTTGGTTGTAGGCCTAGCCTTGATGTAGGTATTCTTTAATGATTATATCTGACACTAAGTTAGAATGGCCCGCCCAACTCTTACATCTGACCTCATATTATCATAAATGCATGCCTAGCACTCACATCTGACCTCATCTTATCAGAAAGGCCCAGCACTCACATCTGACCATGTGTAAACACATCGCACTAGAATGGGTCAGCACTTATATCCGACCATGTGAAAACACACAACATCGAAAGGGCTCTGCACTTACATTCGACCATGTGCAAACACACTGCATCAAAAGGTCTCTGCACTTACATCCAACCATGTACAAACACACCGCATCGGAATGGCTCTGCACTTACATCCGACCATGTGCAAACACACCACATTAGAAGGGCTCTTAGTCCTAGACTAAGGATTCCTAGTAACTAACTAGGTGCCTCCATTCTCCCAGAGAATGCCATCTCAACACCAAGCTAAGTATTCCTGGTAACTCACTAGGTGCCTCCATTCCAAGAATGGAATTCAACACTTATATCTGATCATGTAGGAACCAATCCTACAGTCACATCAGAATGGATCTGCACTCACATCTAACATGTAAGGAACCAATCCTCTCACCATGACAGAATGGCTTAGCCCTTACATCTAACCATGGAAGTAACCTAATCCTCTCACCATGTTGGAATGGCTCTCAGATGGATCATTTCCCATTGGAGGGAACCTCGATCTGGAGAATAGCAAGCTTCTCCCTGAAGTACTCAAACTTCACTCTGGCCAATGGCTTCGTCAACACATCAGCTATCTGTTCATTCATCACAACATACTGGAGCTTCACTACTCCTCTCTGTATCATATCCCTGATATAGCGATACTTGATCTCGATATGCTTTGACTTGTCATGGAACACTGGGTTCTCCGACAACTTCACACAACTATGGTTGTCGCAATATATACAAGTAGCATCCAACTGGAGATCAAATAAATCAAAAAGTAGCTTTCTCAGCCACACTACCTCGTAACTAGTTGAACAAGCTGCGACATACTCTGCTTCAACTGTACTTGGTGCCACACAGGAATACTTCCTGCTAAACCAAGAGATCACACCTGATCCCATACTGAAGCAGCATCCTAAAGTTCGCTTCCTATAGATGGCACTTCCTACCCAATATGAATCAACATAACCCTCTAGGTTAATCTTATGATTCACCTGGTACTTGATCCCATAATCAATTGTACCCTTCAAGTACATCAGAACATGCTTTGTAGCAATCAAGTGAACATGTCTCGGATTTGTTAGGAACTGGCTCAAGGTGTTCACAGCAAAGCAAATATCTGGTCTCGTGTTCGTCAGGTGCATCAAGGACCCAATCATCTGATGATACATCATAGCATCAACCGCTTCTGATGAAGCATCACTCAATAGCTTCAGGTTCGATGCCATAGGTGTGGTTATGGCCTTGCAGTCCATCCTCCCAAACCTCTTTAGGATCTCTACTGCATACTTTCCTTATCTGAGGAATATTCCATCCGCATTTTGCCACACCTCCATGCTTAGAAAATAGTGTATCATACCCAAGTATTTCATTTCAAAATTGGCAGCAAGCTTCCTCTTCGTATCAGTAATCAACCCATCCATACCTATTACAAACAGATCATCCACATACAGTATGAGTATCACTGGGTTACCTTTTTCAACCTTGTAGTAAAGGTTGGAATTTGCTTTACTTTTGGTAAATCCCAAAATGGATAGAAAGCCATCAATTCTACCGTACCATGTCCTGGGTGCCTATTTCAAACCATACAAGGATTTCTTCAATCTACACACATGAGACTCCCTGTCATGTGTCTCAAAACCGAGTGGTTGCTCCACATACACTTCCTCTTCTACTACACCATTCAAGAAAGCAGTCTTGACATCCATCTGGTGTATCTTTCATTTCATCACTGTAGCCAGAGAAAGTATTGATATAATGGAAGTTTATCTGGCTACAGGTGCAAAAGTTTCTTCATAGTCTATTCCTTATTTATGGGAGAAGCCACGAGCCACAAATCTTGCTTTATATTTCTCTATGCAACCATCTGTAGCATGCTTGATCTTCTAGATCCATTTGGAAGTTACAATCAACTTCCCTTCTGGTCTTGGGACAACATCCCAAACATCATTCTTCATGATCAATTGATACTCTTCGATCATAGCATCCTTCCATTCTTTTTTTCTATTGCTTCTTCATAGTTGGAAGGTTCTTTATCAATAATGTCACATAGTAGGGCTACATAACTGGAGCAGGACCTAGTTCTCTTTATTCCTCTATGTGTTTCTTCTGAAGCTCCATATCTTTCTGCACCTTGGATAATTTCATGTACCCAAGCAGGTTTCCTCTTTTGAGGATTCTTATCTTGAGGTGGATCCATAGGTTCTTGAGGTTCTTTTAATTCTCGATCCTCTTCTTGAGTTTCTTCATTCATGGTTGTATCATGAATTCTGGGTGCTTCTGTTTCTTTAGATTCTTCATCCAATGTCTTCCTGGATTTGATGTAGGATGAATCTTCATCAAATATTACATCTCTGTTGATTTTGATCTTCTTGAATCCTGGGAAGTATATTCTATAAACCTTCAAGCTTTCAGAGTATCCCACAAATATACCCTTCTTTCCTGAAGGATCTAACTTCGTCCTCTTTTCTTTCAAAATGTGTATGTATACAGGACAGTTGAATATTTTGATATGGCTAACTTCTGGTTTCTTGTCGGAGAAGACTTCTTTAGGTGTCTTGTTCTCGAGTACTCTATGTGGAGTACAGTTCTATACATATACTGTTGTTCTGACAGCTTTTGCCCATAGATACATGGGAAGATCTTGATCATGAAGCATGGCCCTTGCTGCTTCCATGGTCGTTCTATTCTTTCTTTCTGCAATCCCATTCTGTTGTGAATTATATGGAGTGGATAACTCCCTCTTAATCCCTGAGTCTTTGCATAGCTCTTTGAAGTCATTTGATGTGAATTCTCTACCATTATCTGATCGAAAGGTCTTGATCTTGTTTTCAGTGTGGTTCTCAATCAAGGCTTTTAATTCCTTGAACTTTCTGAATACTTCATCTTTGTTCTTTATAAATTATATCCATGTCTTTCTAGAAAAATCATCAATAAAAGAAACATAGTATACATACCTGCTTAATGAACTGGATGAAATTGGATCACATACATCAAAGTGGATGATTTCCAATATTCTATTTTCCTTGCTCTCACTACTTGGAAATGTCTTCTTTGTGTTCTTCCCTTTCGCACATCCTTTGCATACAACTTCATGTTTTTCCTGCATTTATGGGAGACCTTCAACAGCTTTGCTTGCAAGTGGTAGTGCTCTGTAATGCACATGTGCAAGCCTTCTATTCTAAAGCTCATTTGGTTCTACTGAGTCATGAACCAAAGCTTGTTCTGGTTGGCCCTTCAATTTGTATAGTACTCCTTCTTGTTCCCCAATCACTACTACATCATCAATAGACTTTCCCTTTGGCCACATGAGAAATTGGCCATCTACAAATGCAACCGTCATTCCTTTTGCATCCATTGCAGATATGGAGAGGAGGTTCTTCTTTATTCCAGCTACAAACAATACATCTTTCATCTTGATAGACTTTCCAAAGTCTAGCTTATATGAGGATTCACCACTACCTTTTATTGGATACTGGTAGTCATCTCCAAGTTTCACCTTGTGAGGTGATTCATTTTCATATAGTTTCACAAAGGATTCCTTGAATCCTGTCATATGTTTGGAAGCACCACTGTCTATAAGCCAATCATTTCTACCATTTGTGATAGTTCCTGTGAGAGCGGAAATCATAACATATTCTTCATCACTTGAAGAATCATCACTGTATTGTTTGGTTCTCTTTGTGGAAGGTTCATCATCCTCTGCAGCATGAGCATGATGGATTCTCTTGTTTCCCATATTCTTGTGAGAGATACTTTTGTTTCTAGGACAATCTCTAGCAAGGTGCCCTCTTTCATCACATGTATAGAAAATGTACTTAGACATATCTCTAGGCTTTCTAAAGTTACTCTTATAGTGAGAGTGCTTACCTCTGTGGTGGCTAGTTCTGTTTTTCTTGGATTGTACTATGATAGATTGATATTCACTTCCCATTTTTTCTTCTTGAGCTACTATCCGAGCTTCTTCTTGAGAGCATTCTTCCCATAGTATACTGAGCTTGAATATCTTCTTTCTAGCATAGATCCCTTGAATGAAAGAGTCTCGTGCCCTAGGAATACCATTTAAGGTGGTCATCACAATCTCTTCATTCTCCACTTCTTCATCTACTACTTCCAGTTGTTCCTTAATATAAGAGACCCTTATAAAGTAGGATTGGATGGTTTCTGCACTCTAGATCCTTACATTCTTCAGTTGGTTTCTCAAAGTCATATTCTGGTTTATGTTCTTTCCTTCAAACATTTTAGTTAGGGAATCAAACATAGCTTTAGGTGTCATTAGGGAGGACACCTGTGGAATGAGGTGATCCTTGATTGAATCAACAATAATCCTCTTAGCCATAACCAATTTCTTTTTGTGTAAGGCCTTAGCCTCATCTCCCTCTGGAACTAGAACCTCCTCATTGATGTAGGAGTCCAACTCATTTTCTTCTAGGACCAGGGAGATCCTATACTTCCAGGCTCGAAATTTATCAGATCCCTCAATATTTTCATCAAGCTTGGTATGATGAGACATATTAACTAAGAATCTCAAATGGAAATACAAAAGATTTAGATCTTACTAGGTCAACATGTCAGATCTAGATCTAGAGCTAAATTTCTGTAGAGCTAGTTCAGGAACATATTAGGGTTTGACTTTCTTGAAGTTCTATCGAAACAAAATCTTTGATCTTGATATCTAAACTTATATTTTTAGGAGGAGATCAATCCAGGCCTGGGATCACTCAAAAATTCCACTTCTGTGGAAAGCCCTAATTTCCAGCAGCAATGTCAGGTCAAAACTAAAAATGTTCAGAATCAGATTCTGCTTTGATAGAAAGATGTGCCCTAGGGAGGAGAGTCATCCCAACCTTCTTTTGCTGAAAATATGTGGAGAGAGATCCAAAAAGTAGGAATCCCTACTTTCCGCAACTGCATAGTGTCTTCTTCTCATGTTAGCTCTGATACCATGTTAGATTTTTATCATTTAAGCTAGCATTAACTTAGGATCTTAACTAAGAGAATAACAAGTACAACAATCAAACACATGAGACAATGAACACAAAGATTTTCCTTGAGGAAACCATAAAGGAGAAAACCCCATAACTTCCTTAGAGATAGAATCAGCATCAAAAGAAAAGGCCCAAAAACATTAAGATGATCTCCCGACAGTAGTAGCCTCTTTCTTTCTAGCCCCAACAACTTCTTCTTCCTCAGCTATGCGCTACAACTAAGTGTGAGGGAGTGTGTGATAAATAGAGAGGCTCACTCTCTATTTATACTAATTCCTAACTTGAAAATAACTCACTAGGGCCAACTTCTCTAGGAGATTCTAATAACCCTAGGGCCCCGCAACTGTGTGGACTTTAACCCTTGAACAATAGGAGGGTTACCCACAATGACTTGACATGACTTGTTTACATTATAGAACCTCCAGATGGGAACATCGGGGCATGACATGACTCAATTACATTACAGATACTTCCTGGAATAAACATCAGGGTACAATACATGAAATATACAAGTGAATACATTCTAAAGTTACAAATACATCAACACAATGCTACCAATTCTTTGGTCATGTCATTCAATGTTCAAAGGGAATTTGTATATCAAGGATTACCCTCTAGAGTTAAACCTACCTCTCTTTTGCGTCGGTTACATTTGAGTGAGTCTTGTGGTTACATAATGCTCAATTTCTAATAAATTTATTCCATGTTTTATGTTGGCTGATGTGGGATTCATCATATTGGACCTCCTTAGATGAGACACTTCCTATCAAAATCAACACATATTTCGGGAACCAGTCTTAGAACAAAGTTAGTGCCTTGATATATTCATGACTTAATGGAAGTTTTCCTCACTTTCAACAATAGGATTTCATCATTGGCCTTTTATCAAAATATTTTGCTAAGAATTCGACATTAGAGCATCTATTCAAATTCAAAGGAATGTGCTAGGATACCTTGGGAATCATTGTCATTAATTGTAATTTATCTCGCACTTGTTAATGATTCACATCATTTACTAGTAATCAAGCTTTTTCTACCATGTTCAACTTCAAAACATCTATTCATGTGGATAGAATCATACTTTCTTGAGCACGAGTATTTTGTCCTTCCCCCCAGGTTGTGATGGAGTATTTTGTATGAGTTATTGCATGGATCCATATTGTATGCTGGTGGCTATGCTTAGATTTGTATTAGTATGATATAGATATACATTGTATGTCTGGAAGTTATGTCCAAATTTGAGTCTCTCTCTCACATGGATCTACATTATATTTTTAGTAGCCATGAATTTTGTATCTCACATGGATTTGTGTTGTGTTGGTTGGAATCCATGTTGTGAATCATTTGGGACATGTGTCAAATTGTAAAAGAATTGTAGAATGATATTGAATGTTGAGAATTTCAACTATTGAAATATTTCCTCAAAGTCATAACTTGTTTTATCAAAGTATTTTTCCTATCATTTCTCTCTAGCCTCATACTTTGGGGGGGATTATATTACACCTAAATATCGCCACCACCATGATCATGAGATATATATCTTAGTGTCTTCTCCATTCCCTTAGAGTTTTAATGAGAAAAGTGAAAGAAATAATATTTTCCCCCTTGCATGTTTCCATGTTTTAAGCCACCACCATGCATTTCCTATTGACAAGAGGCGGTACCAAGTTGCCAATTCACCTTGCAAACTTGCAATGTGCAGTGTTTCGATTTGCTTCCTTAATAAAATAGGATTTACCCCCTTAGAAACACTTCTTTCCCTTTTTCAAAGTGTGTTTCTCTTCCCAAAAATGAAAAACAAAGAGAATATATTGAGGAGTTTCTAGAAGAAATCCTTGTGGAGCCTCATCCTAAAGATAATGGAAAGGTTTAACTTGAATTCCCCCCATCCATGGAATGATCCCTTGACCTTCTCCATAAAATATTCAACCTACCCTATCCCTTTTGGCCTGTAAATACACCCTTAGCCCTCATGGTTAAGGGAAGAACAAGAAGAATAAAGCACCCAAATGCTAGCAAAACAATGTCAGACTCTTTTATGAATTCGAGTTAGGTGAGGTATAGAGGCAAGGTGTTCATCGGGAAGTATTCTCAACATCAAGGTTGCATTGTAGTTTTATTCTCCTTTTCTATTAATACAATTGTGTTTTCCTTTCCCATGAATAATTTTTGTTAATGTGAGTTATTCATTGCTTTTCTCCTTAATCATTAGCATAGAATGTTAAATTATCTTGTTTCTTTCACCTCTTGTGTCTTGTCTTGATCTTTTTTTTGTAGGTACACCCAATCATAAAGGAAATCAAGAGATAAAGGTCACTTTCATTGTGAGGTAGAAAAACTTTCTATTCAATTGTTTTAACAGTCTAGGGAGAGGATACACTTTTGTGATTCCTTTGTTTTATATTCATACCATTTGGACTAGGGAAAAAGTCTGTTTTCGCACAGATTGAAGAATTTTTTTCAAACACAAGTTGGTAAGGATTTCACCTTTGACATATTTTTTGATTTATTGATCAAGGATAGACATAAATTGCTTAATGAAGGGAATATTGGTAGCAAACATGAGGCTCACTTTATAAAATACAAGGTCAAATAGAATTATAAATAACGTATTCAACTAGATCATTGACCAACATGTATCGAATAACCTACTAAAGGTAATATTGTTGAATCAAAATCAACCAAGAAGAATCAAAATAAGAAAACTTGTCACTACTGTGAAAGAGTAGGACGCCGAGAAATCCTCCTAGAGGAAGATAAAGGACTTGCAAGAAAAGGTTAAGCATCATGAAGAAGGCATGGGAAATAGTAATTCAATAAACTGACTTGTATGAAATATTACCTTTTCTATCATTACTTACTAGGAATTACATTCCTACACCACTTAGACTTAATGGATAGTCAATTCTTTTTGCACTCATCATATTGATAAGGTCACTTCTTTGTTCTATTCATTGAGTGGATATTTAGAAAATAAATATTTATGTATATGATGATTATGATCTTATAGTTACTAAAAGTGGCTTTCTTGAATGCAAACATGGTCAAATATATGATTCCTATCATGTACCTAGCTTGAGTGAAAAATTGTTAGCAATTTCACTACCTACATAGACTAAGAAGACTGTTGAGGTTTGGTCAGGTCGCTTTATCATAAAGGATATAAGGCTGGGGGGGGGAATATTTCTTTAGGATATTTAGATTCCGAAGAAAATCTATAAAATTTCTATGACTCTCCTAGGAGTGATTTCTGACTGGTTGGAATGATTGCACTCATTACTCAAACCAATGACAATAGATTAATTTGCAATGAAAACTCGAACATATGAACTTTCAAACTTTGAATATGATAGTAAAAAATAATAGGGTTAATGGCCTCCCAAATACTTTCCACCCGATGTAGTTTGTAGAGGATGTGTTCTTGGAAAGCATCATCTAGCACCCTTTTATTCTAGGAAAACATGGCGAGCACAGAACTGACTAGAACATATTCATAGTGATCTTTGTTGCATGAAAGCCCCTAATTAATACGTGAAAAGTGTATTTTAACCTTAATTGGTTATTTCTCTATATTTACATGGGTATATTCCTTGAAAAGTAAAATTAATGTATTTGAAAGATTCAACGAATTTAGGGCATTGGCTGAGAAGTAATGCAACTGACCTATCAAATTCTTGAGATCAGACAACGGTGGAGAATATGTGAGTAAATAATTTGAAGAATATATTTTGAAAAAGGGAATTTATTGGTAGAGATTTCTCCCTCACATGCCTAAACAAAATGGAGTCACAGAGAGGAAGAATCATACTTTGGTAGAAATGGATCAGTGTCTACCCAACCAAATTTTAGGTAGAATCATTTTACTATTCAAACTATCTCCTGAACCTTAAGGCAACTAGAGTTGTCAAAGACATGACTCTATTTGGTAAGTGGTAAGGAAGGAAACCCTATATTGGAAACCTCATAATGTTTGGATGTGTTGTTTATCTACATATTAATGATAACTATAGGAACAAATTGAATGAAAAGAGTCATGTTCGCATAATTATGGGATATTTTGATGAATTAAGAACCTACCATCTTTGTGACTTAGTAAAAAAAAAATTGATCATAATGTGATCTTTCATGATAATATTTTAGGTACTAAGTTATTAAAATCCTCTTGTGGTCTATTGCACATTGATTCATTTCATATCTTTGAAGAGTGTCAATTGGGTGTACCATTCTTTGAAGATTCAACCAAACAATTGAATTCTACTCCTAGGTTGACTGGTAGTTAGTCCACATTGACTAAGAATGTTGACACACCTACTCACTTGACTAACAATAACTGACTTGTCTACCTCGGTGGGTTGCACAAAACTTTTTGAAAATGCTAAACCTGATGTTGAAAATGCTACTATTGGTCAGTAGACCCACTTTAAGAATCATCATGGAAGTGCTGCACTGATGGAATGTGTTCTTGAAACCTGTAATCATGACACTTATGATGATGCTCACGGAGTGCCTAAATGGGAAAATGCTATGGATATTGAAATTGATTTTTTACAGAATAATCACACTTGGGAATTGTTAACACCCAAAAAAGGTTCAATACCTCATCTACCCCATCACATGGCTCATTTGTCCATTTTCATACCATATTTCCATCAAAAACCCATAAAACCATCAAAAGTCTCCAAAAGTCTTAAAATACCTCCAAAAGGCCATAAAACCCTTTTTTCCTCCAAAAATATCCAAAATTCCTCCAAAAAAGCAAAAATATCCAAAAAGGAAGAAAAAATATGAAATAATGAGGAAAATGAGGAAAAAACCCTAAACAGCTGAAACCCTAACCCTAAACCGCATGGTTTCCAACTATAAATAAGGGGTGGAGATCCTTTATTTCACATCCACAATCACAAGTATCCTGCCTCTGCCAAAATTGCTCTTGAAATCCTAGCTCACCATTGAGCTGCTTTCACCATGAGAGCCCCTTTTGGCCCATTTCCACCATTGGAGAAATAGAAGAAGCAGCTTGAAGCTCGGAGCCACCGACTCGGATCACCGCAAAGGGCTTCACCAACCTTCACATTGGAGGTCAGATTAATACAAAATCATTATTTACTTTTTACTGTTTTGCTTCATGAACATGTTTAGATTTAGTTTTTTATTTCAGTTATATCTTTTAATTCACATATCATTGAACTGCTACTAAGGAATCCATTGTCCTTAGTAGGTACTCATTCGTACAAGCTAGGTGTAAAACCCTAGCTACAGTTTTGGCGACTCCGCTGGTTTTTATTTTATTTTATTTCCTGTTTTTTCCTTTCGGCTGTCATTGTCGGCCGCCGTAAACCGCCGTTTTTTCCCTCACAGTCGCGTTCCGACCACGTCTTTCCTGTCCTTAGCTGCGACCCGACCGCGCCTTTCCAGCTCTTAGCTGCGACTCAATCGCGTACTTTTCCCTGTTTGCTGCGCTCTGACTGCGCCTGTTAGCTATTTTACCCGCGACCCGACTGCACCTGTTTTCTTCAAACCCGCGGTCCGCCCGCGTCTGCCGTCTAGAAACCCGCGACCCAACCACACTTGTTTTCTTCAAACCCACGGTCCGCCCGCGTCTGCCGTCCAAAAACCCGCGACCCGACCACACCTATTTTCTTCAAACCCGCGGTCCACCCGCCTGTGTACTTCAGAAACCCGCGACTTGACCACGACTGTTTCCTTCAAACCCGCGGTCCGACCGCGTGACTTCGCCCCAGACCCGCGATCTGGATTTTGCACTTGTTTTTGCTTTTTGAACCCAGCCCCTTTGCTGCCATATTTTCTGCACCTGCACAGCCACCTGTTCTACTTGCAGCCCTACAGCCATCTTTGTCCCCCTTTACAGAATTTTTAAAAA
>LPNX010691763.1:120694-173824 GCA_001517045.1 Pseudotsuga menziesii | reverse complement strand
AGTCGTGAGATTGGTTCCGGAGGTCTGAGTGGAATACCGAACTCCATTCAGTAACTGAAGGGATACCTTTCGCAGTTCTCGGGATATCCCTGTATAGGGGTATTGCAGTTAAAGGACCAAGTGGCAAATTTACCTTTCTGGACGTGTCATGAACGGGGTATCTTAGTTGCCATTCTTCTAGGATTTGACTACCCGGTGTCCCTCCCGGTAGGGGGATACCTTAGCCACTTTGCTTCCCTATTCATATTGTCTGACTTGGATTTCATCACCTTGCAGAGGATATGTCTAGTTGAGTCATAATACTTTTAGTTAGGTGTTTGCATGCTCCCTTACCTCCTTTTGGTCTAGTGAGTCCACCGTTTTTTCATTTGTAGGCAACCTCCTGTTTTTTGGTATTCTGACCATTTCTGTTGACACTCCGCCTATTGTCGCACACAGTTACAGTGGGTGTTTTGAGTTAGTTGTTGGCCTGAGCGCCCTATTTTTTGAGCTCTCCTTCTGCACACTCGGTTGCATTAGAGTTTTTGAGTTGATTTGTAGTTACCTCAACCCGCAGAGATTTGACTCCATTTGTCACCATTGAGTCTCCGAGACATTCTCGGCACCTCAGAGGCGAGCCTCCACAGCACGGTTCACTTGACACCACCCGTCATCGACACAGATCTCGAGCCTTGTCACTTGAATCCACTCGTCAGCGGCATAGGACTCCATCACCAGATACTGATGCTCCTTATTTTACCTCTGATTCTGAGCCAGAGTCTGAGAACCCTCTTTACACTACCCCTACTAGCCCCATGGCTGGCGTGACTCCCATCTTGGTAGGGACCGTTGGTGGCACATCCACCACGACACCAGTTACCACACCTACTTTGGGTATGCCCTCCACGGGGGCCCCCTCTACTGTTCCCATCACAGTACTGATTCCCACAGTGGGAATACCTATCCCCACTCCATTAGTGACCCATACTACCCATGGTGGTGCAGGTCCATCCTATACCACCTCAGTTCCCCCACTTGGGGGAAACATCCCTCACATTACCCCTCCACTTGGGGGCATTGGCCCCAACCTGGTCCAACCCACTACCGTGTCACATCCTTCATCCAGTTTGCCATTCATGGCTAGCCTCAACCTGCCTGATCTAGCCAGATTAACCAACGACCCCATCCGACACGACCCTGCGTGGCCTCACATGCCCACCAAGCTCCCCTCTGACATCCCTAAGTTCGAGGGAAAGGCAGGTGAGGACCCACAGAACCATATCATGTCCTTCCATCTATGGTGTTCCTCCAACTCCATAGTAGATGACTCTATTCGCCTCCGTTTATTACAGCGCACTTTCACTGGCTCTGCTGCCAAGTGGTATATCGAACAACCCCATGGAACCCATGCCACCTTTACTTCCCTGGCATCGACCTACCTCCAGTTCTTCCAGTTACTTGTCCGCTATGATGCAGGCATTGAAATCCTACTATCATGCAGACAGAACACGGCTACCCACATCACGGACCACATTCATGAATGGCATCGACGCCGTAGCCTATGCAAAATCAAGTTAGATGAATGGATCTTCCTAGATTGGTTCCTTAAATCCCTCCTTCCTATCATTGCTAAGGATGTTGCATCTGAAAGACCCCAGTCTGAGGAAGAGGCTATCCTTAAAGCCCAACAGTTTGATCTCATTTACGCCCAGTCGGGTTACCTTTATACCATCATACCTGACGCCCCTCGTGACAATTCCTCCCAGCACGATGCACGAGGGGCATCCCATGCTGCCGACGACATCATTGGCCGCGTCTCTTCGCAGCCTTAGCCATTTTCCATAGCCCGTCCTACCCCTGGCCCTGACCCTTCGCGGGCCACCTCCCAGTCTGGAGCAACCAACCAATATGCTCCCATGACACATCACCACCATACCCATGGACCCTCATGTCCACCTCAGTGTTTTGGTAATATGACTCCCGCTTACGCCCCCCCGGTCGCACCTCAGCCTTACTATCACCAGTAGGCTGCACCAGCTCCTGCGCCGTCACAAGCCCAACCTCATTATTACCTGCCGCAGGAAGCCCATGCGGCAAACCCACAACCCGCTCCACAACACTATCTGCAACCCCCTCAGGTTGTTGCCCCTGCGCAGCCTCCACCTACATATCATCCATCGCAGCCTACTCCAGCTCCTGCGCAACCTCAGAATCCACCTACTGTCCAAGGGCAAGTTTACGCTCAACAAAACCCGCAGCAAAACCAAAACAACCAACGCAACCAGGGCCAACAAAACTACGGTAGAGGCCGAAATCATGGGAACAACCAATTGACCGAGAAAGCTGGTCAACACCCTATACCCCTCGCTAGTCATAATGCGGCCCCTGCTAACCAAAACCCTGATCACCTGCCCAAGCAGGCTAAAAACCCCAATTTGTGAACCAAATACCCTTGTTCTGTTTGCGGAGTCTATGGCCACTACACACATTTTTGTCCACATATGGAGCGGGTTCGACAACTTTGGGCTGCTGAGGTACAACGCCAAGGGCAGGCAGCTCCTCAAGCACCACCCAACCCGCCACCACCTCAGCAGCCACCTTTGGTCTTGCAAAACCCCTTACCAACCCAAGGCATAGTGAATACTGAACCGTTGCCTCCCCCTCAAGCTACCGCACCACCCCAACAAATCACTTATACTACTCCTGATCAACCCATTTTTGACTCAGGGACCCACCATTTGTTGATGATGTCCTCCGATGAGGTCAACCTCCAAACTCGGCGGAACCAATATGGCTCCACCCCTGAAGCTCCCCCCACCGATAAACCCACTAATGCTCATCCCACTAATCAGGAATTATGTATACCTCCACCTCCACTAGAAGGTGCCCCCAAAGCATGTCGTTTCCCACTTCGCCATATCAACAACAACCCCAATATGCGAGTTGCGTCAAACTACAATATTGTCGATGAATTAGCCCAATCCCCCACAGCCATGTCTGCGTTATAAGTCTTAAAAAACTGCCCTTCGCAGCGCAAGACTTTACTCTCAGCCATTGGGGCCATCGATCCAAATGATTCGCAGTTAATGACATTTGATTTAGACCAATCCGAACCCTGCCTGCCTTCCACTTTGGCGTTCCAAGTTTCTGTTTCCATTCAGAATTTTGTCATCCATCGATGCATTATCGATGAAGGTGCCTCTACATGTGTCATGCCCATCTCCATCTGGCAGCAAATGGGATCCCCCCCTCTCCAGAAGTCCTCTACTGCGTTGCGAGCCTACAACGGCCGTTCAGCTCAACCACATGGCCTATTAACTAACGTCCCCATCCAGCTGTCCGAAAAACTCGTTCACATAAACATCGAGGTTATCAATGCATAGCTTGATTACAACCTTTTACTTGGCCGCAGCTACATGTATGCCATGCGGGCAGTTGCTTCTACTGTTTTTCGTACCATGATGTTCCCCCATGAGGGACGCATGGTCAAGGTTGACCAACTCACTTACCATGATCCCAATGCCCCCGCGGCACCCGAAAATGTTCTCCCCATGGTTGAACAACCTATTTCGAGTGCCACCACCTCATTCATTTCTTCTATGGGACCCAGAGTTTACTCCGACACACCAATGACCTCGACCTTCCCATCTATTCCACCCCCGTCACCTGCCATGGTTGAACCATATGTTTCGGATGTCACCACCTCATTTTTTTCCTCAGACACACCAATGTCCTCGACCTTTGAACCTATTCCACCCCCGTCACCTGCCGCTGAAATGTCCGACCTATGTACCATGTCCCATAGCATGCGAATTCCTACTAATCAACCGCCCTTGTTGCCTCAACCCCCTTCGGTACCTAGTCACATTAGTGCTACACCCATCCATACCATTCCTTTCCTCTTCCCTCTCTCAAGAGTAGTTAGCACCCCGGTCATGGCCACCCTCATCCTTCCTGGGTTAACCTTAGGATTACCCGTTTGGTATCTTTCATCCCCCGTTCGTCCGTCGACACCAGATATCATCCTGCAACCGGTGCAACCCATTGTCACTACTAGTCAACCACCTCTCGGTGTCACTACCCCGTTAGCCTCCGCGAAAACCCCCCCTCTTCTTCCCAAACCCACTGGGGGAAGAGGCCCCCAACCTTACACTGCTGTCCCACCTCCTAAGACAGTAAAAAATCCCCCTGTGTTTCGTGCTCATCCCAAATGCGCGCTGTGCGATGAGTTGGGCCATGTGACTCACCTATGTCCTCAGTTACCGGCATTACAGGAATACATGAAAATGCTTGATGATGACCCCACTATCCCAGTTGTCCATCTAGAATCAACCCCTAAGCCTCGAGACAAATCCCTGCGCACTAACCACTCCTGCGCCTTATGCGGTGTCTACGGGCATTACTCACATCACTGTCCCGATCTCCCCGAGTACAAAGTAGCTCTCTTTGAAATGAACAATCTGGATCTTGAGACGGCACCACCCACCATTGTGGAAATCCATTCCCCGGTCTCTTCCCCTTCCGGAGAGGTCAATACCACCCTCTTTGAGATGAACAATTTGGATCTTGAGACGGCACCACCCACTATTATGGAGATCCACCCCTCGGAATCTTCCTCTTCCGAAGAGGTTAATACCATTTATATGATCTCTTCCACCATTGTTCCTTCGTCAACCGACTTGACGACACAAAAATTCCGTACGGATGAGGAGATTCTCAAGGCTCTCACTGCCCCGGATTATCCTTGGGATGACATGCACCGTTGTTCTTACTTCCTCCCAGATGAATCTTCCTCTAACACTGCTACCCAATTTGCAGTTGAATCTAAAGACTTCCTTCCCCCCAAGGTCGACTGGTTCAAGGACCCTATTCCTGCTCCTGACGCCTTTGAAGAGGGTAACGTGGCCAACATCTCACCTGTCATCCAAATTGATATCGCTGCCCCCGGAGGCACCCCCAAACTCATCGCTTTAGGAGCATCTTGTACTGCGCAGGAAGTTGAGGAACAAAAAACACTCTTCAAAGAATTCTGTGATGTCTTTGCCTGGTCCTATACAGAAATGCCTGGTCTTGACCCTGCCATTATAGAGCACCACATTGACACATGGCCTGATGTACCCCCCGTTCGTCAGAAACAGCGTCCCATTCATCCCTCAAAACTCCCAGCTGTCAAAGTAGAGATTGAGAAGCTTCGCATGGCAGGATTCATTTATCCTATTGCCTATACCACTTGGGTTTCAAACCCTGTTCCTGTCAACAAGAAACAAGGCACCATTAGGGTATGCACTGACTTCCGAGACTTAAACCGCGCATGTCCCAAAGACAATTTCCTTATGCCATTTATTGACCAGCTCATTGATGTGTGTGTGGGGCATGAAGTCCTCTCATTCATGGACGGTTTTTCCGGATACAATCAGATCCAAATCCGTAAGGAAGACCAGTACAAAACCGCTTTCACTACCCCATGGGGCACCTTTGCCTATCGCGTCATGCCTTTCGACCTAAAAAATGCTGGTGCCACATTCTAGCGGGCCATGACCTATTGCTTTCATGATTTGGTCCATATCCTCCTCGTCTACCTTGATGACCTTATAGCTCATTCCCGAAAATGATCAGACCACCTTGATGACCTTCGGCAAGTTTTTCTGCGTTGTCGCAAATATCAGATCCACTTGAACCCACACAAGTGCATCTTTTGCGTTCCGGCCGGCCGATTGTTAGCTTTCATTATTTCCCAGAAAGGAATTACTGTTGATCCCCTGAAAGTCCAAGCCATCTTATACCTTCCCTCTCCTCGAACGCTTCGGCAACTCCAAAGTTTGCAAGGGCGCTCCAATTTTCTTCGATGCTTCATTCCTAATTACACCAGAACCATTCACGGTTTCTTGCACCTGCTCCGTACCCAAATCCCCTTTGTCTGGGACGAGCAAGCCGAAGCTACATTCGAAGACCTCAAGAAAGCTCTCACACAAGCCCCCTTGATCTCCCCTCCGGATTTCTCTCAGGACTTCATCCTCTACGTATCAGCATCCGAGCATGCTGTGTCCGGAGTCTTGGTTCAAGAAGACACCTCACGCCAAGAGCACGTCATTTACTACGTCAGCCAGACCTTGTCCAGCCCACCCCTACGTTACCCACATGAGGAGAGACTAGCCCTAGCAGTGGTCTTTTCCATCCAAAAGTTACGACACTACATTTTACTTAGTCACACCACACTCGTCGCCGATTCTAACCCCATGGTATATCTCTTAAACCGGTGGCTCCTGTAAGGCCGTGTGGCTAAATGGGTCATTATCCTCCAGGAATATGACCTCACATTCCGAACACCTAAAATCACTAAAGCCCTTGTGCTTTCCCAGCTCATCACTGATCTCCCTTCCTTTCTCCCGGCCCCACCTATCTCCGAGGAGTTACCCGATAATCACTTGTTCACTATCTCATCCGATGACCCGTGGTATGGTGATATCTTGTTATATCTGCGCACGCAAAAGTTCCGACCCACCGTCACTCGTAATGAGCGTCGTCGTATCTGTCACCAGGCCTCTCGCTATATTCTCCTAGGAGATGTCCTTTACTGGTGAGGAGTCGACACAATTCTTCTTCGTTGCCTCACACACGAGGAAGCTGAACAGGTCCTTAATGATTGTCATAGCGGTGCCTGTGGCGGCCATTTCTCAGGTATGGCCACTGCCCAAAAGGTCGTCCACGCCGGATACTTCTGGCCCACACTTTTCACTGATTGCATCATTGCGGTCAAGCATTGCCATAACTGCCAAATTTTTGCCCCCAAGGCCCGGACACCACCTGCTCCGTTACACCCAGTCGTCACCGTTGGTCCCTTTTGTAAGTGGTCCATAGACTTCATGGAGTGTAGACCCCCATCTGTGAACGGCCATAAGCACATCATTGTTGCCGTCGATTACTTCACCAAATGGGCGGAAGCCATGCCCACCTTCAACTGTACCACTGACACTGCTACCCGTTTCTTTTTCAACCATGTTATCACTCGATTCGGGGTCCCTAAACAGTTGGTCTCAGACCATGGATCACACTTTGAAGATTCTGTTTGGCGCCAATTATCCACCTTCCTCAAATTCCAACACCAGTTTTCCTCGGCTTACTACCCTCAAGGGAACGGTCAAGTCGAAGCTGTTAACAAAATATTGAAAACCATACTCCAACGCACTGTTGATCGGCATAAGTCCAATTGGCACCATATGCTATTCCCTGCCTTATGGGCTTACCGTACCTCCACCAAGACCGCCACTGGTTTTACCCTGTTTCATTTAGTTCACGGTGTAGAGTCTGTCCTCCCCATCGAGTGTCAGATACCTGCCTTACACATCGTCGTTGAGCTTCTCCCCGAGACCTCCCCCCTTGAGCAACGTCTGCTATCCCTCGAACAAGTCGATGAATATCGTCGTGCCACTCTCCAGAACATCGAAGCTGCCAAAAACCGCTCCAAAGCCAACTATGACAAACATGTTCACCCTCGAACTTTCCACGAAGGGGACCGTGTCCTCACCTACGACCAAGCCCACGAAAAAACCGGTAAAGGAAAGTTTGATTCCATGTGGCAAGGCCCTTACATCGTGCAGACTTGCCTCGGCAAGGGGGCATATATTTTAGCTGACTCTGAAGGCCACCCTTTATGCAATCCCCGCAATGGGTTGTATCTTAAACGTTTTTACCCATAACTGAAACCGCAACCTCATTGGTCCGCATTGTACAGTTTTCTCCCTTTTTGTTTTTCACCATCTTTACCATAATCTCACATTCATCGTCTTTTGCATGCCCACATATGGACCATCTTCCACCTCGTTACATTGGCTTCGCTGATGGGGCAAGCCGCTGGTCTCCCAACCTGGCTTCTGCAGCATGGGTCTTATATTCCCCTTCCAACGAACTGATTCACCTTGACGGAACATGTATAGACGTTGCTACCAATAACCAGGTGGAGTATGATGCTGTGACCGGTCTCCTAACTGCTGCCCTCCAGATGGGCATACGTCACCTTCATGTGTTCTTGGACTCCCAACTACTTGTCTCCCAGATCAACAACTGCTACCAGGTGTGCGATCCTTGCCTATTTAGAAAATTCATGCGTACAAAATAACTCAGCTGACAATTTGAATCCATCACATTCACACATGTCCCAAGAGCTCAAAATAGTGTCGCAGATCAAATGGCAAATAACATTCTAGATTGGCATATCAATCACACCATATAACATCTCCACCACACATCATAGCATCTCATCCAACTATATAAAAAACCAAAAATACTGCATTGCATAAACATTTGCATCCATAGGGGCATCCACGTGCCCAACACCCTAAAAACTACTTGCATCCACGTGCAATACAAACATACAACACATCATCAAGCGCATCCACGTGCGTACAAATGATAAAACATCATAAACAAAAAAGCACATCCATGTGCATAAATATATATATATCAAAAATATACATGAGATATACATGTTACAAAGCTGTATATGTCCTGAGTACCCCTGTACTCAGCTCTACAAAAAATGTATATACATCCCGAAAAACCTCATAAGGTACAGGCCGTAGCTACAAAAATCGGGGGGAGTCCCCTACTCTCCCTAATGAGAGTCATACCCCGCATCACTGTCAGTGTCTGTAGCCTCTGACTCCTCCCCCCGCTCCTCCTCCGGCGAGTCGTCATCCCGTCTGGGCCCTTGTGCCCACGCCCTGTCTGCTAATATGGCCACCCGGATCGCAATCGATCTGAAATCCCGGGGTGCCCTCAAGCACTCCTACACCACGGCCGGATAGACATCCCTCCATCCTGCGTCAGTCACTCCCACCAGCAACCGATCTAACAGCACCTGTACGGCCTCCAGTGTCCCCTCTGCATCTGGACGACGCACCTCCCCCCACCCAGGCAAAGCTGGAATGGCCACAGTCCCTTTGCGCGCCACATGACCTGGCGGTGGTCTCGGACCCACATCTGCAAAACACCATTTTGTCAGTCACCATATATCAACAATATATCATATACATAAAACTAGACAATGCATACAAACCATACATACCGTCTGGCCCCCATGCCTGTCCTGGTGGCCGTGGAGCATCCAGATCTCCTATGAAGTCCATATCCCTATATGGATAGTCCTCCAGCGTCAGTGGCAGTTGGAGCCACTGAAAATACAGCTCCTGCGTGAAGTATCGCCCTACGTCCCGGCCACCACGGTGGCACATTATCTCTCCCCACCGCACCATCCGAGGCTCCCTCAAGCCTCCTGCTCTGACCAGCACTCGCGGCCGCAGTGTGGGGACCCTCTCCATGAAGAAGGCACACAAAAATGAACCATAACAAAATCCCTTACTAGATTCCTTTGCCGTGGTCAGCTGTCGCTGCACGCAGGTCAGGAACATCTGGCCCCACGCAAAATAGGTCCCGGCCAGTACACGCTCCACGAGCTGCATCTGACCCCCAGACACCTTCTCAGGTGACTGGGACCCCAAAATACAAACCACACATGCCGCCATCGCCTGTACTGCTGGCTCCCGTAGATCCCTCACCAAGAGTGCATTCCGATGCACCCGAGCCTCCGGCCGACAAAACCGCTCCACCATATCATCCATATCCAGATCCGCAAACACCTGCGGCTGAGTATTTTCTACCCTCCCTAGGCAGGGAAACCCCGTCAAGAAATAAACATCAGTGAGGGTGAGGTCCACCCTCTCCCCCTGCACTCGAAACGCCTAGATCTCTGGCTCCCAAAAACTAACTAAGCGGTTGAGCAGTAATCCTGCTGACCGAATCATAGGTATCTGTGCAAAATTCAAGAGTCCGAAGAGTCCCAGCAGTGACCACACCCGGCGATCCTCTCGAACCACTGTCACTATCTTGTCTGGCACCTCTCGCTCCCTCCATAGCACCTGAGGCATCCTGTCAAATCACACAAACGAGGTCCCATCAGACTCATGTCAAAATAACAGACCTTCCCACTCATCCAAAAAACAGGAACCGCCCGGTCCCCGACTGCGGCTGTCTAGCCTACAGCCGCGGTCCCTGACCGCGGCTGTCCGGCCTACAGCCGCGGTCTCTGACCACGGCTGTCAGGACTATAGCCGTGGCCCACGACCGCGGCTGTCCCGGCCTGAACCTGCTGTCTGAGACCGCGGCTGTCCCGGTCTAAACCTGCGGTCTGAGACCATGGTTTCACCCCCCTAACCCGCGGTCCACCCACGTGGACCGTACAAATCATCCCCTAGGACCCACTACCCCCCCACCAAACCCAAAAATAATGCAGGTATGAGTTTAACAGAATACCTGTATCTCCCGACTCCGCAATCGACTTGTCAGATCGTCCAAAAATGACAACTCAGCTCTGGTCCACTGCGATCACGAGTCAACATCCACTAGTCAAATGACACATGTCATGTTGGGCCCACTTACTATTTATAGTCCGTCGACTTTTCTCTTGTTTGGCCATTCTGAACCCAGACGACGTCCGTTTTCAGAACCGTTTCCACCATTGGAATTAGCACAACGAAACCATCACAATGGTCACCTCATTGCATTATTTTTTGCTACACCATTTTTTGCCCATTTTTTCGATACCGATAGTCACCTCGGTTTGCGCGCCACTTCGGTCGCTCCCCGTTTTTAACACTTTTTATATCGCCGGATTCATTTTTCCGAGCTCGTGATGATTCTTGAGATCATTTCTCGCTCTCACTTGGTACAATTTCCACATTGCGTCCCTACACCTTGTCACATCGATTTGCGCACCACATCGGCCGTTATCGGATTGTTTCACACTTTTTACATGAGCCATCCACTCCTGTCATACTGCAAATGTTTCGTTATTTTGCCACCATTCATTCACCCCACAAGGAGGCCCACCAGTGTTCCCCCCCCACCCTCAGCCTCGGTCATCATAAATATTCCTTGATTGAACACTTCCTCCTTGCCTAGCCATTCATTCATAGTCTTCTTATTTGCTTTCAGACTCCTTAAAATTGAAAGCAACCACGAGCACGTACTGTCGTGGGCTCGTAAAATCCACACGACATCACCATTCCATCATTTCAGAGTCTTCTTATTTGCTTTTAGACTCCTTAAAATTGAAAGCAACCACGAGCATGTATTGTAGTGGGCTCGTAAAATCCACACGACAGTATCATTCCATTTATTCAGAGTCTTCTTATTTGCTTTCAGACTCCTTAAAATTGAAAGCAACCACGAGCATGAACTGTCCTGGGCTCGTAAAATCCACATGACAGTACCATTTTATATCCACACTTCTTCTAGTTCCATAACCCATGAAGAAGTCCCCCCGTGCCTCTTGGCGCTATGATCGATCCTCTCGGCAGCACCCCCAATCAGGTCACCTTTGTTCAGAGTATTCTGCAATCTCCTACCATTTTACCACAGCTTGAGTCTCCCTTAGCCCATTCACCCTCAGATCCTATACCGCTATGATCCCTTTACTCAGTCTCATATGCTGCTCGATCATCCCCGCCATCATACTCTGAACAAAGGAAGTTTGAGTCCACCCACTCTACTTGCCCAGTTATTCCCCCCAGTTTATCACCCCTGCCATCAGTACTATCACAGTTCGGTTTTTCACCTTGCGCTCCTGTCAAGGAAACATCATTGCCTTGATAGTTGCAGGTCTCCCTCTGTCGACAACAACCCCTCTATTCCAGAGGATAGACCCAGAGGCCCCTGCGCCTTTGACCCATCACCATCTGTGATGAGTGCCTATGGACAATTTTGGGAGGAGTCATCATTGCCTCTCCGAATAGTTGTTTCTCACATGCTCGACTTCAGCACCTTTATCGCATCGTTGAGAATCGCGCAGGATGTGTATCCTTTCCATTACGTGTCGAAGACCCCGGATTTCCCCCGACTCTAGCACATTGGTGAGTCACTTTGGAACGCCCAGTGATATGTTCCCGTGGATGTCTGGGCTGCGTTGGAGATTGTATTCGGAAGCCGTCCAGTTCCATGCTTCCTTGAGTACCCAGTTCAGTTCCAGATCAGTGTACCATTTCAAGTATGACCGTTGTCACTTTGATCCAGCAGCTCATCAGTTCCTTTGGAACCACATTCAGTAGCACTGCTGTCATTCCAGTGCATCAGTTGTTCAGCTCAGACATGGTCAGCCTAGCAGTATGTTCCAGATTTGTGTCCCCTCTGGACACTTATGGTATACACAGTGGTTTCCTATGTATCCTACAGGACCCTCTTTTTGGGCCTCACAGTTATTTTTATGTATCTTGATACGAGCATGGGAATGCCCACCTCATCCATATGATCAGATGATTCCTCATCCATTATTGAGGTTATGTACTTTTCAGTCCTTGCATTTGGTTCGAGATCGTTGTTCCGGGCTTCAGTTGGTTCCTTCTCTTCTCCACACCCCAGCAAAAAATGAATATGACTCATGATGTCCATCGGCCATACGATGAGCTCCTGCCCTCGCACATCAGGGGGCAATCTATTAACACCCAAAAAAGGTTCAATACCTCATCTACCCCATCACATGGCTCATTTGTCCATTTTCATACCATATTTCCATCAAAAACCCATAAAACCATCAAAAAGTCTCCAAAAGGCTTAAAATACCTCCAAAAGGCCATAAAACCCTTTTTTCCTCCAAAAATATCCAAAAAGGAAGAAAAAATATGAAATAATGAGGAAAATGAGGAAAAAACCCTAAACAGCTGAAACCCTAACCCTAAACCGCATGGTTTCCAACTATAAATAAGGGGTGGAGATCCCTTATTTCACATCCACAATCACAAGTATCCTGCCTCTTCCAAAATTGCTCTTGAAATCCTATCTCACCATTGAGCTGCTTTCACCGTGAGAGCCCCTTTTGGCCCATTTCCACCATTGGAGAAAGAGAAGAAGTAGCTTGAAGCTCGGAGCCACCGACTCAGATCACCACAAAGGGCTTCACCAACCTTCACATTGGAGGTCAGATTAATACAAAATCATTATTTACTTTTTACTGTTTTTCTTCATGAACATGTTTAGATTTAGTTTTTTATTTCAGTTATAGCTTTTAATTCACATATTATTGAACTGCTACTAAGGAATCCATTGTCCTTAGTAGGTACTCATTCGTACAAGCTAGGTGTAAAACCCTAGCTACAGGAATTGGTTCCTTGATTGAAAGGAAAGAATCTTATGAAGTGGAGATGGGTCTACAAGACCAATTTTACTTCCAATGGGTTGTTGAAAATCACAAGGTTAAACTGCTAGCCAATGGATTCTCTCAGCAATAAGGCATTGACTACACTGAAACCTTTGTTCTCATTACAAATATGAACTCTATTTGACTGATTATTTCCCTTGCTTCTCAATTTGGATGGGAACTTCATCAAATGGATGTTAAAAGTTCCTTTCTTCATGGATATTTGTTTGGAGAAAATTATATGCAATAGTCGGCTCCTGGGTTTGTGATAAATTCTAGTCTTTTTTTTCGATTGAAGAAGTCAGTGTATGGTTTGAAACAAGAACCTCGTGCTTGGTATGAGAAGATTGATTATTGACACTCATTTGTCGACAGGGTTTTACCTTACTTTGTTGTCAAAAAATACCAAAATAGACTCCCTAAACATCGGCCTAGAAAGGTTTACCCTTTCCAAGAACACCTGTGGAGCAGGTGCAGTCTCACCCGAGATGTTGTAGGGAGAGCTGCACGAACCAAGTTTCTAGAGTGGGCAGAGGACTTTCATGCTATCTGTTACCCTATTGCAATACCATCATAAATGCAGGATTGTAACTATACCATTATCCATATCTACCTATCTTGATCATAATTACATGGATTGAAATTAACAAATACATCGACATACATTAAATTGAAAACCACAACAATACTCTGCATCATTTTCATTTAATAGAAAACATAGAGATATGATTATCGAATATTTCTCTCGGATAGTACAGAAAGCACATGATTCATATATATAAATTATCCTTAGAGATGAAGCATTCCATAGAACCAAGGAAATACAACATAAGATGCAAAACTACCAAGAAAAATCACATCATAAACAGAATTTTCATAACATCAGCATCAGAAATAACCGCAAAATACAAAACCATCAATCAGTTCATTAATTTTAGGCCCAAAATAGACAACTGATTCATAGATAAACGCATGATAAATCGATCGCTATATCATCTTCAAGATATATCTCTCCATTTGTTTATAATCTTAATTATATTTATAGACTTTCTAGGCCATTACAAAATGCTCCACTTGACTGATTCTCTAACTAACTCGAGCAAAATTTCCTAACTTGTCGGTTTCTTCCTTCAATGTGGTTAACTTTTATCTTTGTCGAAATCCATCCTGTCGGTGTTGGTACCACACTTTGTGTGCTTCAAAAACTTTCCAATAGGCCCCCAACACAAAATTGTGGCTCATCGTCGAGCCACCTTAGCTGGAAACAATTGGCGCATTTATCTTAGCCTTGAAGTCATCATATTCTTCTCTAACTTGTTTGATGGATTCCTTGACCTTTGCATTGAGTGTTGTGCACTCTTCCACTTCCTATGTTGTTGGGTTTTCTTCACTCATCTGTTGGAATTTTCCCATTTCTTCCTTGGTGTTTGTGATCTCATCCATGACCTTGAGTTCTAATAGCTTTGATGTCCCCTAGAACTCATCCAAGTGTGTTGTCCTCTGCTGGTGTTTGGCATGCACCTTTTTAACGTGTTATTGTACTTCCTTTATCTCAGTTGACTTTGTCACTTACAAAAGTGGGGGAATCATTTTGAGTGACTCCCTCAATGTTTTTAGCTGTGCTTATTCTTTTGTGAGTTGTACATCCAATTGGTGCAATTGTTCATCTTGGACTAAGCTGCCCCAAACTTTTGTTATTTCCTCTGCGATCGATTCCACTAACCTTCTCTGAATACACAATCTTTGTTGTGGCATATTTTATTTCACTTCTTATTTATTCTAACTATGCAAGTAGTGTGTTAGGTATGATTCTAACTTGTACTCTTCATTTTGTTTTTTGCAGATCTATGAAAAATATTCCCAGTCGCAATACTTTTCCTCTACAACATTTATGGGATAATGTTCGGAATCTCTTCGCATGTCATGTAGACTGATCTCTCCATTATTTGCATGTCATCAAATTCCTTTCTTTTCTCATTTATGATCGCTTCCTTTTCTTCCTTTAGTTGTCGCAGTTCCTCTCCAGTGCTTTCTGCTTACTGCCTGGACCATACCAGTTGATCGTGGAATGTTTCTTCAGTTGAGTCAATGGAGTTAAGGGAAATTCTAGTCCAATCGAGTGGTGTCCTCATATATTTGCATTGGTATCTTCCTCCCTTATGGTGATCTTATGGGGTGCAATCTACACGATTCACAACCTAGTGTCGATGTTGACTTCTATCACCCTTTGCATCTCACTTCCTTTCAGAATCATCCCAAGTACTGCATATCATGGTCATTTTGTTGTATTTTTTTCAGTCACGACACTATATTCATGGTCACATGAACACCTTTGGGAATTGTGGGAATATTAATAAAATACTTGTTGGTTTTTCCAATCCTTACGTCTGTTGCCCTTGCCTTCCGCGGTGGTACGTATTCGTGGATGTCTTCTACCATCAGTCCTGATAGTTTATCTCTTGCCTTTGTCTCTTCTTATGTCATTGCTGATGGACGTACTTCCTATGATGCGGTCCCCATCTTAATTCTTCTATCCAGAGTGATTAGAGGATTGGCACTCTGCTTCTTCCTGATGGGTCACCCTGCTACAGACACAATTTCCTACATTTATTATTTGATTGACGCTTATGTAATTTGTTTTTATTGCGTGCTTGTGCTTGAAATGAGTTGTATTGTTGCTTTTCCAACACCTTTCTTCATGCCTACACTCCTTGCATCTCTAATTATTATTCTCTTATCTATAATCCTTTTTTTCAACTCACATAATAGGTTGAACCATGCCTCTTGATATGATTTTATATCCTCTGAGCCTTATGTGCAAGGGATTTGTGCCATCATCACTAAATCTTCATCGATTGACCATATCTTTCGTTGATTCTGAAAATCCAATGCGTACCCTAGTCATTAATTGCAAATATTTCCAACTTGCTTAGTCATTTGTGTGGTGTAATTGCTTCATTTATTGCTCAAATTGACATGTTCATGCTTCGTCTAGTATTGGAAAGTCTCAACCCTTGTTACAGTTCAACTTCCCTAGTCGCTCTTTCTCTTCTTGACAATCTTCCCATCACTCTTTCTCTTAACTTTTCTTACCGCATATTTTTTTTTGACTTGTTAGAATTAGTGTTTCACTTGGCTATCCTAATAGGTATTTAACAAACTCTCGTTGACTAATTTTGGTATAATCACTCCATCTAACTATTGTAGTTATACCAAACCTTTGTCAACAATGAAATTTATGATGTAGGGACCTAACAAATGCATATGGAGCTTACTTGGATGCTTTGCAAACTTGCTATCATTGAGGAGAACCATATCTCCATGCTGGAAATGATTCATCTTGATATGATGATCATTCCATGCCTTTTGTTGATCCTTTTCCACTTGCTGGTGATATCGTACAATGAAACACTCCTCTTCAAGGTGTACTAAGTGCTTCAATATTTATTCAATTGCTCTTTTGTTGCACATTCATGTTACGATTGTTATGCGTAGGTTGGGGAAAATATATACCATCTGCATTACCACTTCTTGTCCATAAACTAACTTGAATGGGTTATTCCCCGTCAGTCTTTTACATGTCATTCTATAGGCCCTTAATATCGTGAGTATTTTCATGTCCCGGTTATCGCGATCCATATCACATACTTTCGTAAGTGCATTTTCCAAGATCTTGTTGAATGCCTCTATTGCCCCGTTCACTTGTGGCTGATATGGAGTAGTCTTCTTCTGCTTAATTTGGAATTCTTCATTCATCGCTCTGATTGTATAGTTAACAAAATTATCCCCTTGATCACTCAACAATATTTTTGGACATCCAAACCGAGTAACCACATTATTGAACATGAACCTGGATATTGTCGCATCTGTGCAATCCTTTACCGGTGTTTCCTCATCCCATCTCATTAGATAATTGATTGTGGTGATGATGTATCTCACACCGGTTCTCTTCCTAGGTCGGTTGATAGGTCCCATGAAATTAAATTCCCATTTTCCGAATTCCTGCTGTGTTACCTGAGGTACTAATGACATCTCATCTCTCCATGATGGTTTACAAGTTATTGGACATAGATCACAACTTTTAGCATAATATGTGGTGTCAGAGTTTACTTTCGACCACCATAATCCAGCTCTAAGGATTTTCCTAGAGGTTACACGTCTGCCATAATTTCCTCCTGCAATCCCTCCATGTGCCTCTACCAACACACTTTCTTTCTCATGCAGAAGAACATGTCAACATAAGATCTCATCTTGTCCCATCTTGTACAATTTTCCTATGATCAATTGGAAATCAGAAGCTCCCACGACTAATCGCTTCTTATGAGTAGTGGTGAATTCTTGAGGGGATTTTTTCATTGTAAAAAATTGAATAATTTGTTCGTAACAGTCATCAACCATCTTGACTCCAAACAGTTGTGCATTAGGTAAACCATCCTCGATGGTGCTTGGTTCTTCTCCGGATTCTATCCTTGATAGGTGATCANCACCCCCCAACACAGGCTTATTGACCAAGTACCTCAATGTTGAGTGATCCGTAAACATTTTGAAATTTCCTCCTAAGAGGTAGTGTCAGAATTTATGTAATGCATACAACATCGCCAATCCTTCTTGTTGTGTAGTTTCTCTCCGTAGTAGACAACTTCTGACTTGTAAATGCAATTGGGTGGTCTATTGATCCTTTTCCTGGCTAGGCCTGTATTACTCCTAATGCAACTAATGAAGCATCAACATGAACATGGAATTCCTTTGTCCAATCTAGAAAAACCAATATTGTTGTTGCAACCATCTTCTACTTTAATGTATCGATATTCCTATGCCACTCATTGTTCCATTCGAATTTTGCATCCTTCTTCAACAATTATCCATTGGCATAATGATCCCTGTGTATCCCCTTATAATATTTTGGTAATACCTTGTGTGGACAAACATTTCCCTTAACTGTTTTACTATTGTTGGTGTTGGTAGGTTGATAATTACTGCAATTTTGGTGGGATCAACCAACATCCCTTCCTTGCATACAATGTGTCCCAACAAAATTTTGAAGGTTGCACAGAGTATACATTTCTTCAGATTCATCGAGATCTGATGTTGTCGACACCTTTACAACATCAATCGAAGGTTCGCAGTATGGTCTTTTACTAACCCATATATGGTCCAGTCATCCATGTAGACATCTAGGAATTTATGAATGAAGTCTTTTAATGCAGCAACAACTAAACTTGAAAAAAATTATGGGCTTATTCTTGAGACCGAACGACATTACTGTGTACTAGAAACATCCCCATTCTATTACGAAAGTGTTCTTGTGTCTACATTCCTTCGTAATTCTTATCTGATGATATCCTCAAAAAATGTTTGTAAATGAATAGATTTACTGTCCTCAAACTCTTTCTAGCAATTTGTCCTTGAATGGTGTCGAAAATGGGTCATGAAGACTTGCGTCATTCAATTTCTGGAGATAGACACAAATCAATATTTTTCCATTATTTTTGTCTTCACAACCATCGGGATTATCCATTATGATTCTTCAACATGTTCGATAATTCCTGTGTCTATCATCCTTTCTAGTTTGGATTTGACATGATTTTTTTATATTGAATTCAACCTGTATGGTCTTTGCTTCACCGGTTTTTCATCGGGTATCAGAGGAATATTCATTTTGTCCAAGTCCTCTAAAATTCCCTTCATCTCTGAAAATTTGGTTGAGAATAAAAACCAAAACTCATGTAGCATATAAGTGACTTTCCCCGTCATTGAATCATCCCAGTAATATCCAATACTAGAAAACTTTTGGTCTTCTTCTGTCCCAATATTGACCTTCTTTATCCTCAATGGTTGCTTGAATTTATAATATGGTATTTTTGGTGTCTCGTTGTCATGGATTCCTTTTGACTCTGGAATGTTGATAGCTCTTGAATATTCTTTGTTATCAAGCTCTCCTGATATGTTGTAGCACCCCATTATCATTTGCGGTGTTAGTGCCTTCTTCGATTCCATCGATATCTTAGTTAGAGCTATCTCCAAAACTTTGTAGTGTATGTCTAGTAGCGCATTATGGATAAATGGATTTTTGTCTGTGAAACTGAAAGTATGATTGAATCTAATAGTCAGGTCTTCCCATGTTGTCATTTCCCTTTGCAGTTCTTTGGAGAGATACCATCTCTATGGTATTTCATAGACTAGTGTATGGATGAACCTGTGAACCCATTCCTCCTTTATCCTATGCTCCCAGACTGCTTGCCATGTTATCAAATGATTGATTGAATGACTTATTCCATCATATTTCTTTCCTTTATAGTACTCATCCTCCCTAAATCATAATTCCATCAATCATCGATATATTTTCCATTATGTTATGGACATCTTGTGCGTATCCCACCATCTCATCGGGTTGGCCTTTAATGCCTCTTCTAGTGCCAACAAATTTTGTGGTTCAGATATTCTAGCTTCAAATTTGTTAATGAAAACTGTTAGGTTAGGTAATCCTTCATATGTCAGAAGATCCAATACTTTTGTTGCTACCCATCTCACCAAGTGAGTGATTCATGTGAATTTTCTAATTGATACTTTTTGCAACCGGTTCTACCAATTTTATGGCGCGTCATCCGAGTCTAAATATGTTGAGCTTATACTTCGCCATCCCAATTTTCCATTAGTGGTGGGATTGATGTAGTCTTTAGAGACATTATATGCATTATCCCATCCTCCCACGACTTTTTCTTTTATTGGTTCCAGATATTGTTTCCGTTTGAGGGGATGTAATGGGGAAATGACCCTCATGTCATGATTCTCGAATTTCATGGTCCTTTTCTTGAAATTGATAGCTGCTAGGCTTTCCATTTCCCAGTCGATTCCCAATAGTCCAAGGTATGGTATGTTTTCATCAACTATTTAAACAATATCGAAGTCTAAATATGTCTTCAGTCCTTGCACTTCAACAGATAGACAAGGTACTCATCTAATTGGAGAAACCTTGGCCTGATTTTCTAGAAAAAGCTATATGGGGGACAAGACTTGTTATGGCTTCCCCATCATTTCCCATATTTTATTGGTTAGGATATTCACATAGGATCCCAAATCCATAAGAATTGAATCTAAGTCATATTTGACAATTTGGACATTCATCCTCGTTTCTCTTCCCATTTTCTTCTTTTATAATGAATTAACTGAACGACCATGTCTCCCTTCTTCATGTCGATAAAAAAAACTTGCGATCTCTGCTAGTGCATCTTGATATTTTGCTAATGTTAGATAGATTTCTAGGAAAATTTTCAAAGCAATGACCTTTCTTTTCTGAATGCGCGAGTTTGTCGAATCAAAACATGGAAGCATATCATAAATGATAGCTTACCCTTGGTTTGTTCAATGCATATTTCAGTTCAAATAAGGTTTCTTTCTCTATTTCTACCTCGAATTGGAATTTCTTTCGATCCACGGGATGAACATTTAGTAGTATTCCATCATCTCTTGTCGTAGCGCCTCCTTTCATTACCACATTGACATATACTGGATGAGTCCTTAATTACACCAATATCTTCCCCACATTTTACCCAATATTTTGATTTTGAGCCTGATTCGTATTGTGGTTCAGTTGTGGTTTTGGTATGTTATTAGCTTTCCATTCCATAATTAATTGTGGAAATTCCACAACACTGTGGTCTACTGCGCTATAGTAAGTACACTAGTTTTCCAGATTCAGAGAGTCCCTTTGATAATGTCCCAGTATTCTGCAGTTAAAGCATGTAACTGGTCCACTTCCTTGACCGATATCTCCTTTATGATCGAATCCTCCATTACATCCTCCGCTAAATATTCTTTGGAATCCTCCTTTCTACTAGTATGACGATTGGTTGTAATGTGGTAGGTTATATTGCGGTTTCTGCTAACTATAATGCAACTAAGTATAGTGTGGTTACAGTTGGTTATATTGTGGTTGTGACTAATTATACTACAGTTGAGTATACTATAGTTGAGTATATTGTGGTTGCGTATGGAGTTTTTCCATTGGTCGTTGCTCCTTTCCCTTCATAAAATATGTATCCATTGTCCTTTCTTGGAGCAAATCATAATCTCTATAGTCCTTTTCACCATGACCAACTAATCAACAAAAGCTACAAAACATATTAACTGGTTTCCATACAGCCTTTTGTAAATATACACATTCTTCTAATTGATTCCCTCTTGTTTGATAGATTCGACACCAAGGAGATCCTCCTTGACTTAGTGTGTTTGGTGCCACCAACTATAAGTATTCATGAAAATCCCTACAATTATCCTTGTGATGTCCTTCAGATAGACATTTAATGCACCATACTTCTTCACATACTTTTGTTCCCTTCTTAATATCCTATAATTGGATAGTAAGGTTCACCAAATGTGACTGAATCTGGCTCATGCCAATCCCTATTTCACCAACTGGTGAAGCCTCCAACTTCTTTTCAATCTCCAAGGATTCCTCCTAAGAAGTGATCTTTTATTGCATTAGTGACATACGGATATGGGGTACCAAGGCCGCAATGAACTAGTAAAATTGTTGCACATCACTCATTCTGAAGCTAACTCTTTCCATTAGAGTTTTTAATCGATGATTGAAGTCCCAAACGAAATCATTAGGGAATTTATTAATTTTCTTCAATTTGGTAATATATTGTGATTCTGATTTAATTTTCTTGAATTCCTTGATCAATCTAGTCCTAATTTGTGCTATGTTCTTCTGGGGATGATCCATCGGTAATAATATGAATTTCATGTACCATTCCAATGCCCAACCCTAGAAAGTCATCTCTAATTGTCCTTTCTTGATATCATGATCTTGTACTTGTTTTACCATTCATATCACTTCACATAAGAACCAATATTGTTCAGGATCCTTAATCCCATTACTCTGAAACAAGCGTAGCTTCACAGCATCACCCATCATCCTGGGTCTCCTTTCATTGCTTGTCGATCCACTACTATTACCATTGTGTTGACATGCTAGAAAATCTTGTGATGAACTCGTGTTACTTCCTCCTAATCTTGGCACAGTGCACGAAGTTGTAGGGACGTTGTATATTTGGTTGGGTCCTTCCTTAGGTTCAGGAATAGCCTGGTCATGTAATTCGTCACTGTAAGGTTTCTTAGTCCCTTGTGGTCCTTTCTCACATTTTTTGTTCCAATCACACCTGGACTCTCCTTAATCCTCCTTTTTCTTGCTGGAACCTCACCCCACTTCATAGGAGACCACACTCTTTCATGACTTCCTTCATAGTCTCATCGTGAATCCTATCCATCTACCCCATATCATTCCATCCAACCCTCACCTTGGAACTACCCACAACCTCCACACACCAGGGATTTACTCATCAAAATTCATCTTTAGTATTCCTTTTTCACATATGAGCAGATTAATCCACAACTACAATGATGATAGGCATCTTACACTTGGCCCCTTAAATAATTCTCTTTCAATGTTGCTATAAGATTTGTTTGTGTCGAGAGAGAAATCAGTAATGTACCCTTCCAAAATGCTATCTAGCCACACATAAACAACCCTTGAAGCTTTGTTGTTTACATTCTGCAATTGTTGGATTAGCTCCAGAGTCCACTAATCAGGTTCACCTCCCTAGAAATTCTTCTTTTGGAAAGTAAGATGCGCCAACCACTCGTATAGTATTATTGGAAATTCAAAGAAAACTATTTCATGAATATCGGAGTAGATGTATTTCCCCAGCCAATATTTTGTTGTTAATATCAGTTTTTGGTTCTCTTCTTCCGCAAACTCTCAGGATTTATTATCAAACCAATCTTGGATTTTCGGCTTCGTTGGGTGCCACAACATGT
This sequence comes from Pseudotsuga menziesii, assembly GCA_001517045.1. Lineage (NCBI taxonomy): Eukaryota > Viridiplantae > Streptophyta > Pinopsida > Pinales > Pinaceae > Pseudotsuga > Pseudotsuga menziesii. The sequence continues at coordinate 150,837 of LPNX010691763.1, read as the reverse complement.
CCTCTTCTTCTTAAAACTATGGTCCCGATAACAAAACCATTTGTTGACACTCATATGTTGACAAGGGTTCACCTTTCTTAGTTGTCAACAACAACCTCCACATACTCCCTAAACATTGGCTTGAAAAGGTTTTACCCTTTCCAACAACAACCACGGAGAAGGTGCAGTCTTACCTAAGATATCATAGGGAGGGCTACAGGAACCAAGTTTCCAAAGTGGGGAAAGGAATTTTGCGCTATCTATTACCCTATTGCAATACCGTCATAAATCCAAGACTGTAACTATACCATTATCTATATCTACCTATCATGATTGTAAGTACTCAGATTCACATTAACAAAGACATCGACACATTAAACTGAAAACCATAGCTATACTCTGCATCATTCTCATTTAACAGAAAACATAGAGATATCATCATTGCATATTTCTCACGAAAAGTATAGAAAACACATAATTCATATCTAAATTATCCTTAGAGACAATTCATTCTGCATAACCAAGGAAATACGAAATAAGATGAAAAATTGTCAAGAAAAATCACATCATAAACAGAGTCTTCATAACATCAGCATCAGAAATACATTGAAAAATACAAAACCATCCCTTAGTTCATTAATCTAAATCCCAAAACAGACAAATGATTCATAAATAGGTGCATGATAAATAGATCGCTATATCATCTTCAAGATAGATCTCCTCTTTTTTTTACAAGCCTAATTCTATTTATAGGCTTGCTAGGCCATTACAAAATGGTCCACTTGACCAATTCTCTAACTAACTTGATCAAAATGTCCTAACGTTTTGAGTTCTTCCTTCGCCGTGGTTGATTTTTATCTATGTCGACATCCTTCACGTCGGTCTCATTACCTCATTTTGTGTGCTTCAACCCCTTTCCAACATTGATTGTTGCTTTATTGATATTGGCTTCAAACGTTGCGAATATTATCACAATATTTATGTATTACATGTTCATGGTGAAACTTTGAATGTGACATTGTATGTTGATGATTTAGTCATAATAGGAATTAAAGTCAATAGGATTTTGGGTTTGAAGAAAAAACTTGTATATACCTTTGCAATAATTGATCTCGGTCCATTGCATTTATTTACAGGAATTCAAATTTTGCAAATGGATTATGATATCTTTCTTTCTCGTCCAAAATATTCTTTGTATATTTTGAAATGAATCAATATGGACGATTACAATTCTTTTCTTACACCTTATCAGCCGAGAGTTAAATTGTCGAAGTACCATGACTCTCCTCGATTCAACACCACTCTTTATCAATATTAGTCAGTATCATAATTTACTTAACTCAGGTCAACCTAATTTCTCCTATGTTGTTAGTGTGGTTTCTGAGTTCATGTAGGATCCTCGAGAAATCCACTCTAAAGATGCAAACATAATTTTTTTCTATATTAAAGAAACTTATTAGTATGGTAATGAATATTGTTGTAATAGGTTTACTAATTTTGAGTTAGGAGGTGAAATTGACGACCAAAAGTGAACTTTTGGAGATGTGTTTCGACTTAGTTATGGACCCTTGGTATGATCATGTAATAAACAAAAGGTAGGCTCTCTTTCAACTACTAAAAACGAAAATCATGGTAATGCCAATGCATGAATAATGATAATTTGGATCCATTAGCATCTAGCAGAGCTTGGTTTTCCTATCCAGACCTTGAGTGTTATTCATTGTGACAATTAGAGTATAATACAGATTGTTGATAATACTATTGTTCACATCAAAATAAATCATGTTGAACTTCATGTTCACTATTTGAGATTGTTGGTATAGGAAAATGTTGTATCTCTTCTTTATTGTTGTATAGATGATTATATTGCTAATATATTTATGAATCCTATATCATAAGATAATTTTGTAGAACTTTTGGCTATGCTTGGGCTAAAGGAGACTGCATTTATGTGGGGGTGTTCAAAGAACACAATTTCACTTCCTAAATTTTCATAGTGTTGTGTTGATGGGGGAGTGTTGGAACCAAATTCTATGTAAGTTCATCACGCCTCTATATATTCTAGAGATAGTTATTTTAAAGACAACAATAGACCAGTGGAGCAATCAAATGGAGGCTTCACTAAGTGGTTGATTGATCGATTGACTAAATGGTTAATGAGATGATCATTGGATTGAATAGAGTAGCCGAGTAATATATAGAACATTATGGATTTCATGGAAATGGTTAGAACCAATGACCCATATTTGTGAACTGGATCATCCTCACTTCAAGGGAGTTTCTTATATATGGAGACTATAAAGGAATGACCCTAAAGGTTGTGTTGATATGAAGGTTTGACAATGTTGAATACTGCATTGTGATGTTCTTATCATATTGTGTGATGCTTAAGAGTTGTAAATGATGTCTTTAGACCACCCATCTTCTTGGAATATTTACTCATTATGTTATTCTTTCTTTTCTATTATATTGTTCAATTGGAGAAGGTTCTACAAAAGTATTAGAATCATATTTGATGGTTCTTCTACCATCTATGTGTCTCCTCCAACCATATACCCTTATTATCCTTTACATGTCCCATCTCTAGGCTCTCCACAGTAGCCACAACCTACAACTCTCTATTTTCCTCATGGGAAAGTCTACGCTCAACAAAATATGCCTACCCAACCTACACCAATAACAAAAAATAATAGTAGAAAAATTACAAGAAAAATAATAAGGGGAAGAACAAAGGAAACAACCAATGTCAGGAAGGAGAGGGACATACCCAAACCCTCTTGGCACCATTGGAGGTAAGCCAAACACCAAAAATTAAGATCCTAATAAAATTCTCAATCAAGGTAAGAATATTTAGTTACAGACTAATTATCCAGGTTCCTTTTGTGATGCGTATAGACTTTACGCTAACCATAGTCCCAATCTAGCCAAGGATCACCAATTATGGAATGATACCAACCAATCGGAAGCGGATAATTCCCCAAAATGGAAACCTAATCTGTTTATCCCTCATCTAACCCAATCACAACTGATGGTCCTAAAAAACCCCTTCCCATCAAAAGGGGTGGTCACATAATAATCTATGGAACCTTATCCATATTTACAATCACCTTCTGGTCATCCTCATGTGCTTTTTTTCCAACATCTTGTTATGATGTCTGCTAATTTCAACCTCAAGACTCAATGGAACCAATACTGTTTGGATACAAATACCACTTAGAATGGAAAAGGTAAAGAATCCACACAAGTAGAAGAACCCTTGCACCTACATCATCCTACCATGGAAGTTGTTCCTATCATCCCAAATAACCTTTTGCGTCATGTAGTGATTAACTCCAATTCTCTCCCCCCGATAGCATTATGGATGGTTTGGAAAAGTCCCATGTTTCCATGTATATGTCAGAGGTTATTCCGAATTGTCCTAAACAACACAAATAATTATTATTTTCCCTAGGTGTAATCAATCCTTCCAATGCTTTCCTAATGACAGTATATTAAATTAATTGAAGCCTTGAATTCCCCTTTTGGTAACTTTTTAGATTCTGATAACCATAAAAACCTTCATTATTCATAGTTGCATTATCAATGAAGGTTCCTCCACCTACATCATGTCTACGAATGTCTGGCAGAATCTTTTTTCCCTTGAACTAGTGTCATCCCTTATAATAATACACACATACAATGGTTGTGCTAATAAAATTCAAGGTATTCTATAAAATGTCCCCATCTAGTTGGTTGGGAAAATGATATTAATTGGCATTGAGGTTGTTAGTGCCAAATTATATTATGAGAAGGAAATGATGCAAATACTATACATGCACTTAAGAAATGGTGTCCTTACATTATAGGTAGAAACTTCAAGGTCGAAACAAATCATGACAGTCTTAAATACTTCCTGGACATGATACTATCTTCAGAAGAGCAACAAAAATGGGTAACCAAGATGTTGGCATATGAATTGAAATCATATATAAAAAAAGGAAACAAAATGTGGTGGTGTATGCACTCTCCAAAAAAGATGACGATTTTGAGGCATTAATTTACGTGATTTTGACTATACAACTTGATATGGTGGTAGTAGCAAAGGAATAATGGAAGAATGACCTATCTATGTGGAAGCTCATTCAAAATCTAGAAAAGGATATCAGTGTATTAGATAATTTTGTGTGGAATAAAGATTCATCAGGGTATAAATATTGCTTATATATATGAAATAACTCCCAACTCAAACAAAACATCCTTTCGAAACTACACACCTCTCCTATGGGTGGGAACTCGAGATTCCTAAAAAATTGCCATGAGATCAAGAAGGAATTTTTTAGGAAGGTCTTTAATATAATGTTCAAAGTTTCATGGAAAAATGTTTCATTTTCAAACAAAATAAGGTTGAAATAGTAAAGATCCCATATATTTTACAACCATGTGAGATACCTTATCAGTGTTGGGAGGAAGTCCCAATGGATTTCATCAAAGGTTTTCCCAATTTAGAAGGGAACAATGTTATCATTGTGGATTCTTATAGAATAAAAGAGTATGGACACTTTTGTGCACTCTCTCACACTTGTAATGCAAGTATAGTAGTTTCATCTTTCATCGAAATAGTTGACAAGTTACATGGAAACCCAAATATTATTGTAAGTGATGGAGATCCAATTTTACCTGGAAAATTTTGGACTAAATTATTTTATTGTTTGGGTACCTAGTTGGCTCATACTTCATTTTATCAGCCTCAATCCAATGGGAAAAATGATACAATGAAGAAATTTTTAGAAGGATAACTTCATTGATTTGCAAATTATAAACAAAACCAGTGGGTGAAATGGTTATCTTTGGTAGAATGGTGGTACAATACTTCCTTCCATACATCATGAAAAAAACTCTCGATCATGGAAATTTATGGGTACCATCATCCATATATCACATCTCCCTTAAAAGGAGAATATAAAGTTCAAGTTGTGGAAGATTTCCTAGAGCATGAACAAGAAATTTTCCAGATATTGAAGGACAACTTGGCTATGTCAAAAAAGGGATGAAACAACAAGCATATCTGAACATTATAGTGAAAGGGGTTTTGAAGAAGCAGATTGAATGTTTATGAGGTTTCAACCTTACAAACAAATTTCCTCAAGCAACTAAAGAAGGACAATAAATTATTGCCCAAGTACTATGGTCCTTATAAAGTGTTGCAAAACATTAGAGGAAATTTTAACTCACAATGGGCCTCCTAAGGAAAATTAATAAAATAATAGCTAAAATAATAAAATAATATTTATTAATTTTGGAGGAAGAAAAGAAAAAACTACTTTTTTGTTCATATTTTCAACCTGTCTCCCTGTGCGTTTACTCAAATTTTGATCAGGATAGGTTTTTGGATGTGGATTTAAATTTCACATCCAACGAGTACCCACTTGGCATACTTTTGACGGGCCCGGCTACCCCAAAAAAAAGAAATACTTGAAAAAATGTGATGATGACATCATCATCGTGCTTTTTCAGGTATTTCTTGTTTTTGGTGTAGAGGGGCCTGTCAAAATTATTCTGAGTGGGTACTCGTTGTATGTGGAATTTAATTCTGCATCCAATGAGCTCTCTTGATCAAAATTTGAGTGAAAAAATAGGGATATATGTTGAAAATACGAACAAAAAAAATAGTTTTTTTTTATGATACCTATCCCCAAATTTATATTAAAAGATTGTTTAAGAGGTGCTCTCTTTTTTAATTTTAAATCATTTTGATTCTCTAATACATGATGACATGGAATTTGTATTATTTTTGGAAGGCCCATTTTAAATTGAAATTTCCTCTAATTCTAATTGGTAGTATGGTTTACAAATTGGAGCTCCCTTATTATTCAAGGGTACACCTAGTTTTCCATGTTTATTGATTAAATAAGGTAATAAGAGAAAAGATCCCAATTCAAACTATATTTCTAGAGCTTTATGAAGAATAAAAATTCATACTAAACTTGAACAAATCATTAAAACAAGGACCAAACAACTAAACAATAGAGCTATTATTGAGTAACTCATCAAGTGGAAGAACTTACCAGTGGAATAATTGACATGGGAATATGAGTTCTTCATATAGAAGCATCCACAACTAATCAAGTGTTGATGATAACACTTGTCTGAAGGGGAGCGGAATGTGAAGCCCTATATAGTAGTACCATACCCCCTATATTGCGGCACATTACATATTATTGATGTTTCCTTGGGTCAATTAGTGATAATTGTAATTGTACCTCTTTGTCTCCTATATATAGGAAGGATACACTTTTATTTCAATCATATTGTCTTGTATTGTCTTTTGTACTCAGTACATTGTATAAGGAGGATTCCCCCTCGAAGAGGATTTATATTCATATATTTTCTTAATTACTAAGGCTTGGGTTACTCTCTATGGTCTATTTATGCTATTTTGAGAAATTTGTCACATAAAATTGGCACTTATAACAACCTACCTTTAGGGATAATGAAGGAAAATACACCTACTTCCCAACCTTCTACCAAAAATAAGGTTGCGGGAAAATACAAGAATGAGAAGTGCAATATACTCTGAATCTAGTTGTAAACCTTCCTCCCTCTACCAAAACACAAGCATCCACAAATAATAATTTGTGTTATGTATTGGGTCATTCCAACCATAAGTGTCTTGGGTTTCCCATCTTGCGCACTCATCTTGAATCTACAGAGGTCAAGACAAATGAGAACACCCAAGTGTCCACATTACTAATGCTCCCAAACAACACAAAAAGTCATTACACACCTACCATCCCTATGTGTTGTGTGGCCTTTATTTCCACTATTCATACGATTATACCAATATTCCCTAATTTCAGTCCATTTTGACTTATTTGTGTTGACTCTCACTTGAGGAACAAGTCATCGCTAATGAGGAAGTTCCCCCTCCTACATTTTCCTCCATCGAGATAACCTACATCTATTATATCTCATCCTCTATCCAGAATTCCTCATCATATTATAATATATCTATGGATGTGTTTACATATACAATTTTCTCTTATCTATATGTCTGATCATTTTAAAATGATGAGGAAATATCATGTCCACAACATGGGGGAGGTCCCACAAGTACGCTCCCTCATCATTATTCGAGCCAATGATACTGGGGTGATTCCTAATCTCCTTGCCTTCCTCATTTATATCTCTCAAGTGGACACCCACCTAGGTAACCATTACATAATTGTGATTTTAAGCACTCCCTTTTATTCGGTGTTCATACATATGGGAAGCCATGACATTTGAGTGTTATTTTACTCTCTCTCTCTTTGATGCCCATACAATGAAGGAAACCATTCAAAACACTGGTCCTTGACACTCCTCTAGATTGCATATCATCTCATTATGTGACAACATCCCTAGTATCCTTTGTTTAGATCATTCTACGATGAATCACCCATGGATTCATACTGATGCCATTCACTAGTACATGTGAATTTTTTTCCCACGGAAAATTGTTGCTATAGCAACACTTTTCTGTCACTATAATGACGAATAGAAGCCCAAATTTTCATTGAAAAATTATCATTGCATTAGCCACACTTCAAATATTCCATTGGTATAGCAACAAAACATTGATGACATGTTGTGATTGTGGCTTGTGCTCCGAAAACCTATGGGCGTTGCTAGGCATTTACGTGTTGCTAGAGAAACGTCTTGCAGACACTATACTGACGGAATATTGCAGAAAATTCATGCACCTAAGTCATAATGCGTCACTAGAGCAACGTCTTGGATTCACTAGAGAGACATGTTATTGTCACTATAGCTCTACACATTTGTCAAAATAGAAACGACAATGTGTCACTATAGGAACGAAAATAGCAACGTTAAGGAATCAATATAGCGATGATAGTTCGTGGCAAATTAGAAGCGAGTAAGCAATGGTGTGTCATTGTAGTAACGTCAATGTGTCTCTATATCAACACTAGTACATCGCTATATTGACGTTTACTGTGAATGTTTTAAAAATATATATAGAATTCATAGAAAATATTGTATTTCAAATCTAGGCATACCTCTAGGAACTTACAATGATGATGGTAGGAAATGAGTATTAGAGACTAAATGTCCTCCTCGAAACTTATGTCCTCCTCAAAAATGTATAGTATAGCATATATATTTCAAGCACATATCCTATTACTTATTAGTACAGAATTTATTTAAGTCCTAAGAAATATTATTAGGAATAAAAATGAGAAAATGGCATGCATGCATCCTCAAAGGATTGAGAAACATCCATCCAACCGCAATCTCCTACTTTCAATGGCATCCTTCTATCATATCTTACCTCCATTTTCCTACCTCATACAACTTAACAAGTGCAATATTTCATCTCTCTATTATGCTACCTTGGAATATGAAGTTTAAACCATTCCCATCCTAGAAGAAATGCCATTATCATGCTCAGTAGTCTTGACATACCTTGATTGTGATGGAATATGGAATATTGATCATGTTCTAATTGTGTATTACACACTATATTTTCTTGTTTATCATATCTATTTACAAATCCTAGTATTGTAATTTATATGGAAAAATTACTTAGAAAATGTATTATGTTATTGATGCATTATTGTGCTACAATTCTACAAGTCAGATAACTATTCTACAATTCTTACACATTCAACATACAATATTACTAAAACCATTCACTGGAGGACTAAGAGAATATTGATATAAAAAACGGTTTTAATACTTATAAACCTGTTGATCTAACAACATACCCATAAAATACTGGTCATTCAATGCCAAGATTAAGGCCCAATTGTCTAAAATAAAACAAGCACTCCCTCATAGTCACTACTCAGGAAATTTCACAATGTAAGATACTGATAAAAAATATAACTCTATTAAAATGACCATCAGATATAAAATCAAAATGTGAGCATAGACAAACAACATAGAATACTAGGATTATCATAAAGATAACTAAGATGTTTTTGTAGAAAAGAGCTTGTGTTTAAATTAATCTAAGAAAATGGTTGTAGATAAGATAGAAGATTGATATAAACAATTACCATTAATCATGTTGATATAGAGATTATGTTCACGCAATGACAAAAAACAACACAAGTCACGATACATGTAAAAATTAAGAATAGCCTTGTCAGGAATTGTATGTATATCAAACAAGGCATTCATAATTAGAGGGAATCACCAAAGAATAAGTCAATTACATTAACCACTAAGTAGTCTAAATCTAATAATTAAAAACCACTTTTATAAAAATCTAATACCTCAAAGTAAGGTAAAGTAGAAAATACCTTCACTTGTAAATTTTCATTTTATGGATTCTTCAAATGTTGAGTGCTATGAAATGTCAACTCATAAAGCTGCAAAAGGATTAAAAGTCAGTAAAGTTAGTATTGGTTTCATTTATATGCATACAATTGGGTAATATAAGATTAAGAAGGTAAAAAACCAAAATATCCACCATAAAAATTTTAAAGTTATCTTCACTGAAAACAAGTGACTAGCGAGAGAGAAAAATATGTACACTATATATAGGTCCATCCATAAATAGAAAAAAAATAATTACTGAAACACTCTTCCTATACGTCAGTTACTGATCTCCTCTTCTTTTTTATTATACACTATAGTTGTAGAAACTAACGTAGAACCTTATATTCTCTCAATTAAGATTCCAAGTGAGTATACAATAGATGATATATACCATACTTTTATTTTGAGCAATGTGTGTGATTTTTCTTTCACAAATTAAAACAATAACAAGAATGTTGTAAATAAACATATATTTGTTCATTGTTTGGATATTCATGATGCAAAATAGTAAATTCCTTGGAACTTAGATTTAAAATATTTCTATCTTATTTGACTACAATTACACCACAAACAAAATTATGAATTATAACATGATACAGTCATGGAAAGGTCAATAAGAGTGACTTCTTAATGGGGGAAAAATGCCCCTTGAGATCTATTTTCTCAAATCTAATAAAAAATTGAATGTCTCAATCATTAACATATATTAACATTTCTTAGGATGACCCATCACTATGATGTTTGTCTCAGAATATCCACATGAACTTAAGAAGTAACTAGAAAATATGCTACAGATCATACAGTTGAGTTATCTAGAATATTGGCAGTCAATGCTACTATTCACTCATACATCATAAAATTATACCAAATTACTTACCTCGAGAAAAATCCACCATCAGTAGCACCCCATCCTAGTCCTATACTAGGAGCAGGAAATTATCTGTCTTTCACTTCGCTGGGTTGCACAAGGCACCACTCTAAAGACACAAGATCCATAAAAATGTTTAATGCACACATTTAAACTCATTTTGAGGAAATATGCAAACTCTCAGGTAGATTCAACTCATTTGTATTTTATAATTATTTTTCTTAAATATTCAAACTCAAAGCTGAAATAATAAAACAACCATGTCCAGCATAGAAAAACCATACCTCAATATCCTTCATGTCCATCATGTCCCAAAAAAAATGAGTTACAATAACCATTAAAGTACTTAAAACAATAACACTAATAACAGTAGTGATCTATATCAGATCTAAGTTGTTAATGAAATACAACAATATATAATAGTAGTATGATATATCATATCTGAACCAATTATAAAATTAACATAAGATGTTAGGGTGGAGCTCCCTTATCCTCAGAAAAATGATTCTGAACAGACTTCAACCTCTTAGCATTAGGTTACTTTCATGAGACTCAACTAGACCAACATACCTGTGAAAGGATAGAACACAGAACTAGAAAAGATTGTAAAATAGATCATCCAACCCTCACAAATCAAAAATAGTAACAACACAGCAGCACGAACAACTCACTATAAAAAACAACAACAAAGTACTCAAAAAAAATTCATATAAGGTAGGGATATGGTGGATGGAACCTAACGAGGGATCTTCAGGTGAAAGCAAGGGTGCAATAATGAAGAAAGTAGATGATGTGGGTAGGTCATGAAAAGTACATAACAAGTATTCAAAACAATTTTTTGCTCATCCTCCCAGCTGATGTAAAGAATTCCCGCATATACCAGGAAAATGCACGCAAAAATGCACAAAAGGTTGAAACTTTCCATGTGGGCATGCTTAACTAGTTGCGAGCATTTTATCTTAGTCTTCTATGCATAATGCAATACTTATGGGAAAGCTTCAGAAAAATGCACATATGCAAAATAAAAGTTACACCATGAGTGAAGGTGATGTCAATAAAATTCACACTGAGGTCGCCAATATGCCTGCAAGTTGAGGAGAAAAATGCCAGCCATGCCTCAATAATATCCTCAAGCCTCAAATATGCATGCACATGAGAGTAAAAATGCATGCATCTAGTTAAAAATTCCCACAAGGAAATAGATAAATAAAAATGCCCACACGGAAATAGAGTAAAAATCCCTGCAACCTTTAGACATTCCCGAAACTAGTTAAATATGCCCACATTTAAGTTGTAGAATACACTTACATCAATTCTACAAATTGGATAAGAAGTTGATTTGGAAAAATGTTCACAGCCTATTCAGAAACTCCCTACACCTAGTTTGAAAATTCCCGTTGGAATGATAAAATGCCTACATTACCTTATAAAATGCCCAAGACGTCAAACATATGCATGCAGGTCCACACAAATGCCCGCAAATATGCAGAAAAAGGTTGAAAAATGTCAGCAGGAAACCATAGCAATGGATGAAGTAAACTGCATAAATAAATTAGCTACAATATGTTTACAGAAATTAGATGAAGTAAAATACATAAATAAATATCTTTATATGAACATACTATCAAGGTTTCATGGGGAGAAATTAGTCTACATATTGATAGGGGAGCAATATGGTTATATAACGAAAATAAAATAAAGTGAAGCAACATTGTGATGTTGGCATTGATGCATGCTTACCTTTTATGATTTTACTAGATGATTGTTGATACATTCATTATGCAGGCATGTCCTTAGATGTCACTCGTATTTCAATGATAAAGTTAAACACTTGAAAGGTATAGCTAAAGTAAAGTTGTTATGGGAAGCCTGAGCGTATAAATATATTCTTCAACTATATTGTACGACCACTTGGTTGGAGATGACAAGTACAACAGTAAAGGAAAAGGGAATATAAAGGTTTATCAGAAAGGATGATGACATGGCAAAAATGACAAGACAATTTGGACATAAAGTCAACATGAGGGTAGGTTACATGACCTTCTTAACTATATGTGGTCATATGTATCATGTGTCTCATGCAAAGAGTGGAAGCTCGTAATCATCATCATTGGATAAGGAAGCTTGTATGGTTATCTCATCTTTATCAGGTTAACTTAGCAAGGGGTAACCATCCCCTTGAGGATAACCATAGTGCTCAGAAGATGTCACACATATTAAAAAATAAGCAATGCAACAAAGTGAATAGACATTTCGCATATAAATTGAAAAAATCACAAATATAGGTATATTAATTGTTTTAATTAGCACAGTACTATCAAATATAGAGATGCATTAATAATCATTAAAGTAATGAAAACAAAACATTAATAACATAATAATTTAAATTCTACAATATTGTACAATCACTGGAGGGGGGGTGAATCAAGATTGTTACCTTTTTTCATAATTTTAACCACTTTTAAAATAATAAATAACAAACAGAATAAAAAAGATATAGAGAACAAAAATCTATCGTGGAATCCCAACTGGTAAAAACAACAAACACTTTCTATAACTGCAAAATTACATTTTCAATTGGTTTTAATAATTTCAAAAATATCTTATATCTTATACTTTTGTCAATATAGAGTACCTAGTCCATATCAAAAAATTATCCTATAGCCCATCATCAAAGGGTGTACGAAAGAAATCCTCAATCCAACACCAAAAAGACATTCAACATAGTCCAAAGAAGCACATAAAGAGCCCTGATGGCTTATTGAAGGAAGAATATAGGGGATAAAGTGAAAATCCCCCCGAACTAAGGCATTTATATGCCATGAAAACAACTCATCAAAAGGAGCAACCAATAGAGCATAGTCAAAGGCTAAAAAAAACTCAAATCTTTACTAAGAAATATGAGTAAGCCACAGAAAGTATGTTGAATAACATAACTTAAAAGAACTGGATGGTATCGATCCCTGTAGAATATCGCTCCAACATCTCAATATAGGAGAGTTTTTCCAATATTAAGATAAAGTTCTTCCTTGGATAAAACATTAGCACTCATATTGTGCTCCCTATAAATGTGTTGAAAGTCTTCTTGATAGTGGATGCATCCCCAGGAATGAAAAAGAAATCCCTCCCATACTCATAGCTCACAGAAACAAAAAGAAACCACCCAAAAAGAAATAATAAACATTAAAGTAATAATAAACATTAAAATAATAATAAACATTAAAAATAATAAACATAAATAATAAACATTAAAAAGAGAACAAACATTTAAAAACTTCATAGCTTGAACTTGAAATAAAATTGATCTTAACAGAGTACAGACCCATACACTATCATTTTTGCTCAAAGAAAAAGTAGTTCTGAGCTTTTCCCTAGATCAATATACTACCTCTCTCTGTCTCTACAAGCCTCCAAGCTATCCAAGATTCTTGAGTTATTCTAAGTTTCTATGAGCTATCCCAAAATATATTGAGCTACTTCCAACTCTATTTACAATTTATTTCTACTATGTTTAAATACAAAAAGTAAAGTATGTTTCAGATCCATGGGAATAGGATTGAAACTTATGACTCAACTAATTGACTCATTAACTAACTCCTAAGATTATTCAATGACCTCTATCTATCAAAACAAACCCTTTTTCAGTTTGTAGATTTCTGCGGTGAGTTAAGTTGTTGTAGGGTTTTTCCGAACAATATGTAGTAGACATTTTTAAGTAAAAAATGTCTACTGCGGATTGTCTAGAAAAACCCTACAACAACTTAACTCACCACAGAAATCTACAAACTGAAAAAGGGTTTGTAACCCTATATATTACATTGGAAAGGATCAAGAGTCCTTCTCCACTTATTCAATCATCTATTAAAAAAAACAGAAAATTACAAGAGACCCAACTCTCTTCTAGAAGATTCCACTAAACTTGGTGAAGTCATAAGTGGCTTCATCATTTGATCCTATTCTCCTGCATCATGTAGCCATGAATCCTTGCTATAGGTGTACTAATATGACTGGGGTTAACCACCAAAAATTGCCTCGAAGTATTTCTTAGGTGTTTCTCTTCAATGTAGTTAAGAATTTACTATTTAGGGTTCTTTGGATTTCACCAATAGTGGGATTGTTTCTTATATTTCAGTCTTGCTTTAAGATACCATAGGAAGGTGATTATTTCAAATAATTACCTTTGAGGGCCTCTCCCCATGCCACAAAAGTGACTAAAACAAATACTAAACAATTCTACTCTCTCATCACTTGCTTCGGTGCACTTATAACTTCCATATTTAGCGAGTTTGTACCCTAGTTCCTAAACTATCACCAAGGAACATTACGGAAATGTGTCATGGTGGAGGTAGACTGCGTGTTAGGGCTATTGTAACTATCGTTATAATTTGTAAATCCAATTCCACAAATCCTTAGTTCAACATTTGATATTGTTTCAAAATTAGTTATCAAACCATTATTGTTGGAACATAGAATCAAAACAAACCTGTAGAAGCTTTATGGGCATAAAATAAACTTGTATAAACATTCTAGGAATTAAGTTCTCAAATCTTAGCATCCCTATGTGTGTGAAATAGCAACAAGAAGTCTGATCTCTCAAGTCTAGGAAATCCTAGGTGTGAAAGTAACCTTAATTCTCCATGATTATGTATCTAATCAGCAATGAAGAACATCATTTTAAAATTTGGGTTAACTTCAACAGTAATAGACCTAATTCATAACTTTGGATTGAATTTGAGGATTGATTTCCAATTCTGAGCACCCATGCAGCAATATGTGAAAGTTTTGGGCACATTGGGAACATTTTTGTGCAGCAACAAACATTAAAACACCTTGAATCAACAATAAAATAGAGGCACATCCAAATCTAAGAAACTAAGGCAGCCTATGGTAACTTCTTGTACATGTAAGAGCAGCCATAAATCCACAAATCAAAGCAAGCCTATGTGTAAACATACATTGATTAGCCTTAAAGATGTTTAAAAAAAACAAAGAATTTCCTTCAGCCAAGACTGTAATTACTTATTATAGTCTTCTGGTTAACAAAACATCCCATTTATAAAATGTCTAAACTTTCAAAACACTTTTACTAGAAAAAGACAATAGAGTTTCGAAATATGAAGATCTCCATCCTTGATTACATTTCAAAATGGTTTAGGAAATTTGAATTATCTCAAGATATGGGAGAAATAAATAGTATGAAATATGTTCATAATAGAAATCTATTCATAATAGAAAATAAATCCAAATTGGTAATTTGAGATGTTTTATATATATATTAAAGTATTCTTTGAATTTTTATGTTTTGGCATCCTAGAAGGTGATTTTGTGAGGTCCAATTCATACCTTGGAGTATATTGTTTAGTCCTTTGATGCCATCCAATGGAGATGCTACCATTATGAGACATTCTGAATCTATCCCATCTAACGAAATATTGAGTGTTCAAACTTAATTTATTGACTGTTGAGCATGATAATGGAATTTCTTCTGGGTCGAGAATGGTTCAAACTTCATATTCCAAGGTAGCATAACATAGAGCTGAAATATTGCACTTGTTAAGTTTTATAAGGTAGTAAAATGGAGGTAAGATATGATAGAAGGATTCCATTAAAAATAGGACATTTGGGTTGGATGGATGTTTCTCAATCCTTTGAGGATGCATGTGTGCTATTTTCTCATTTTTATTCCTAATAATATTTCTCAAGAGTTAAATAAAACCTATACTAATAAGTAATAAGCTATGTGCTTGAAATAGATATTTTATCCTATACAATTTCGAGGAGGACATTTAGTCTCTAATACTTGTTTCCTACCAATATCTTTGTAAGATCCCAGAGGTATGCCTATATTTGAAGTACAATATTTGATGTGAATACTAGTGTAAAATATCTAGTCTCAAACAACTCACCAACCTCCATATGTTACCCACGGAAATTAATTCTAAGACTTGTGTTGAGCCTGCATGGACACTTATATAGACCTACATGGAAGATATACACTATGCACACTTGCTAAATACTAGTGCCTCTCTTCTCTGGTGATGCACCCCTTCTGAAATGTGATCTCTCTCATAATGATATCTACTTGACCTACTAGTGATTGGCACCATCGGGGAAATTTCTAGATGGACCAAGTTCCTTATTAGTTGAGTGCATTAGAACACCTTGTGGCTAGACATGGCTTATCCAATACATGTACAAAATATCCATGCCTTGACTGGACTATTGATGGATGGATAGGATGGATAGGATGTATCAGATGCCTTTTAGGGTACCAGTAAGCACATCATGTCCAAAATTGAACCCATCCTATATGACCAGTATGGTACCAAGAGAGGAGGATGGGGTTCCATCATTACCCTTATAAACAATGACCAAGTTCAAACCCTCTAGTTTGAATGAAATTTATGTGGGATATGACAAGACTTATAATTCCTACAAATTTTTCATTCAATCCCTACATAATATTTTTGTATGTCAAGATTTCAAATTTGATTAGTATGCAAGGTCCCTTAAGCCTCAAGGGTATCCAATAGACATTGACAAGGTAGAGAAGTTTACTGCCCCAAATATTGATCCATAGATTCCAAATAAATCAAATATAGATAGTCAAATTCTATCACAAGTACATATACTATTTTTCTTTATAGTTTAGTCAAAGGACCCAGATAGGTTACATAAGTATTACAAGAGGCACAAGAGAAAGTAGGAGAGCTCGAGTCTTTTTTTTTGGGGGGGGGATTATTCATCCTCTTAATAAGTTTCCTAATTATGTTGCATTGAAACCTTTATTGTTTAGAGCGTTCCAGTTGTGAGGAAGTAGGAGGTGATCTTCATATTCACTTACACACATTCAGTCTGCCAGTAAATAGATTTAAGTTGTAGAATACATTTAAATAAGTTTTCCAAATTGGATAAGCAGTTGATTTGGAGAAATTCCTACAACCAATTTGAAAATGCCCATTGTACTAATAAAATACTCACACTACCTTATAAAATGCCTGCATGCCTCAAAAATATGCATGTAGGTCGAGACAAATGCCAACAAAAATGCACAAAAGGTTGAAACATTCCCACAAGCATCCATAACAATAGATAAGTAAAATGCAGAAATAAATTAGATACAATATGTTTGCAGAAATCTACATTTGTGAGATATTACTTTTCATCGATTCGAAAGGTATATGTGAGACAAATTAAATATCTTGATATGAACAGACCGACAAGGTTTCAGGGGGAGTAATTAGTCATATTGATAGGGAAAGAAATATGGTTATATAAATAAAATCAAATAAAGTGAAGTAGAATTGTGATGTTATCATTGATGCATGATTATGTTTTATGAATTTACTAGATGACTGTCGATACATCCATTATGTGGGAATGTCCTTACATGTCACAGGAATTTGAAGGATAAAGTTTAACACTTTAAAGGTAAAGATAAATTAAAGCTATTATGGGAAGCCTGATCTTATAAATATATTCTTCAACTATATTGTACGACCACTTGGATGGAGATCAATTTCCATAAGTCCTTGATTTGTTTCAATTGCATGCTTGATCATGGCATCATAGGTGCATTAAAAATGACCGCAGCTAGTTAAATATGCCCACATTTAAGTTGCATAATACCTTTACATCAATTCTCCAAATTGGATAACCAGTTGATTTGGAAAAATGTTTGCAGCATGTTGAGAAAAGGAAATAAAGTGAAGCAACATTGTGATGTTGTCATTGATGCATGCTTACCTTTTATGAATTTACTAAATGATTGTTGATACATTCATTATGTGGTAATGTCCTTACATGTAATGGGAATATAGTATTCATGTGTGGGTGCTTACATACTTATGTAGGCATGTCCTTACATGTCACGGGAATTTCAATGATCTGCTGACATTTCAACACCTCTTGCGAGAATCTTTCCACCTCTATTTCAGGAATTTTGGGTTCGATGGGCGTTTATCTATTACCCTGTGTGAATGTCTAACTACTTGCGGTAATTTTATATTACTCTTGCATGCATAATGCAATACTTGTAGGCGTTATGTCCATTAAGTGCAGGATTTAAATTTTTTCAAAATATTTCACTAGCTCAGGGTTATAGCTAGAAGCAGGGTTGATAGGGGTAGAAATAGGGTTAGATAAAGAACAGGAAATAAAGTGAAGCAACATTGTGTTTTTGTCATTGATGCATCCTTACCTTTTATGAATTTACTAGATGACTATTGATACATTCCTTATGTGGGCATGTCCTTACATGTCACGTGCATTAGTAGTATTCATGTGTGGGTGCTTGAATACTTATGCGGGCATTCCCTTAAATGTCACATGCATTTCAATGATCTTTTGACATTTCAACACCTCATGTGGGTATCTTTCCACCACTATTTCAGGCATTTTGGGGTTCAGTGGGAATTTATCTATTACCCCATGGGCATGTTTAAATAGCTGCGGGAATTTTATCTTACTCTTGCATGCATAATGCAATACTTGCAGGAATTATGTCCATCAAGAAATGGCTTTAAATATCTTCAAAATATTTCATTAGCTCATAGTTATACCTGGAAGCAGGGTTGATAGGATGTAGGTGAAGTATTTTTTGTATAAAACCATCCATCTTAATCAAGCAGTGGAGGGAATATAGAAGAAAACCCTAACTGTATCAATCAATAAAACCCTAACTTCAGTTTATGGAGGGAGTATAGGAGAAACTCTCATACACTCTTCTATTAGCTTCTTATAGTTACTTACAGTACGGTTCAAATAACCTACAATTCTCTAGCTTCACTTACGCTCTGTTGCGTAGACGGTAGGGTACGTAATAAGTATGATTAAATTCAGTAAGTATGAGGTTTAGGTCTCATTCATAGGTTAGGATAGTCCCACAAAAGTTTTATTTCCCAATGCTAGCATGAAGGAGTAGGTATGAGGCCATAGCGTTCAAAAGAAGAGTTTCTAGAGGTTCCTGAGTCGTAGGTGTGAAGTAGCTCAATAGCTTTTGGGATAGCTCATAGAAACTTAGAATATCTTGAGAAGCTTGGATAGCTTGGAGGCTTGTAGATACTAAGAGAGAGGTAGTATATTGATCTAGGTAAGAGCTCATAACTACTTGTTCTTTGAGTAGAAATGACAATGTATGGGTTTGTACTCTGTTAAGATCAATTTTATTTCAGGCTCAAGCTCTAGAGGTTAATTGAATGGTAAAAGTGAATAAATAAATTATTGTATTGAGTTTGTCTTTACATTGAGTAGACTTATTTCATGAATTCATAGCATTGTAATCTATATATAATCTACAAGGGTTAGATTTCATTCGGGTTTTTCAAATTGTAACTTGTATTGATATAGTTCATGAACATTTCAAGCAAAGCACAAGGAGTAAAATGTGGTTCGACATTTATTGTGCACGAAAAATTTGAATCAATGGTTTCTTTTTATCAAGAAGATGATCAACAATGACGAACGATCATATTACCCTACTCGAAGGTAATGGTGGTGATCAATTATTAAGTGATTGACGGTTGTAAAAGTATATCACAATCAACCTAGAAAATGCGTTAATAACCCCTTATTAGTGCGATGGAAACTGGGGTAGTTTCGATTGAGGTAAGGTTTTGATTCTTGATTTGATATCGCACTACCTAAAAAAAAATTTAAAACCATTTTTACCCAATTTCAATAAGGGACTTCTAACCAAGGTCATGGTCACATACATAGGAAATGGGAGATAAATCATAGCTAAATCATAGAGAAACAAGACATCAATTATTCCCTTGATTCAGTCGTAAAAACAATGTGCTAAAAAGACAAGATTGTATATCTATCCACTATCCATAAGCGGGGTTGATTGCTAGGGTTTATAGAAGGCCAGATAGGAGAAAACCCTGATTATATCTATCATTAAAACCCTTACTTTAATTTATTGGTTGTATATATAAATAAAACCTTGACTAGAAAATGAGTTAATGGATTAAATAAAATAACATGACTTACCAAAGAAATATCTTCAGGAAAATAATATACTGGAAGCTACCTTAGCCAATGCTTTTCCTAATGCCTTATTTACCTTCACCTTTTCTTATGGGTATCGATCTCAATTTTCCAATGTCCCTCTACATATATTTTGGAGATGAAGGGGGTGGACATCCATGAGGATAGAAAACTCCCAAAGTTGGGATACCATTAAAATTGAGTTGAATCCCGACAGCCACCCAATAAAATGCATCCTATAGGAAGAACCCGAACTATAAAAATTGTTTCAAACAAGAAATTGATGTATGGTGTAGCTTAATGGTTTCTCCATGCTCACAACCTAGATTTCTGGTTGCATCAAGGAAGGGGTTCATTGAACAAACAAGAGATGCCTCCTCTTCAACCTTAAAACCTCCTCAACAACCTTAGAACCTCTTGTGTGACCTCGGGCCTAGTTTGTAGGTGAGGTAAGTGAAAAACCTCCTCTACAACCTCCGTCCTAGTTAATGGGTGAGGTAAGTGAAAAAATTCCTCTACGACCTCAGGCCTAGTTCATGGGTGAGGTAACTATAAAACCTCCTATTATCACCCAATAATTTCTATATGGTTGTGGTAGGATAATCATTGGGGTAACCATTTCAAACCAATATTTAGACTAAATTCTAGCCTATACAATCAGAGAGAGCTCTCTCTTTCTCAGAAGAACATTCACATACACATGTGGCTTTAAACAAGCGTTCAAAAGGCTAGATATCTGATGATAATAGAATATTTGTACTTTGGAGATTGTAAGACAAACAAATGTTAAATACCAATTGGAAATGGAGTCACAGCCTAAATCATTCAAGGGTATTACAGGAAATAATGAACATTGATTTTCCCTTTGTAATCTGAGGCAAAGTGGTTTTTATATTCAGTCAAATATATTTGAGTGGTGGTGGGGGGAAGGAGAAAAATCCCAGTGAAGTAAGAGGCACCTACCTATGTAATAATATCTTGAAAACACATTTAGCAGAAGCAACAATAAGCATAATGATAGAAATGGAGCATCTAACAAAGGATGAATTCATCAACAATCATTATAAACACATTACAAATTCTAATTCTAATGAAAGGAGGGCCTAATAAAATGAATTCCTCACATAAAATTAGAAATAATTAGAATAAACTTAGACATACAAAAATGATGCAAATAGGAAACATAAATTGGACATGGAGCTTTTTGATGAATCTCAAAAAATCAGGAGAATTTTCTAATTAATACTTCTAAGAAAGTTTAGAGAACTACAATCCAAGAACAAAAGGATTCAAAAATGAATGTCAAACTGAACCCCTCTTACTCCTCTATTGAGGTTACCTTTATAATGTTATGGGATCCCGAGGACAACCTCGAAACATAGCCAAAAATCTGTTCTAATATGGGAATCAAACCCGTACACACAAAATCCTAACAAATTTTGATCTGGTGAATTCACCATGATCACAAACAAATCAAGGAAAGCACACTGCAGTGTGCATGGTGAATCAATTTGGGAAAATTTGACACCTGGGACTTAGGCCTGCTTGATGAAAATGACTGTTTAGAGGATATTCGAGCGACCTGCAATAGTTTCATTCATCCCTGCATCTTCAACCAACAAAATTTTTTTGGACCATTTATTTATCCCAGTTCCATCCTTCACCATCGGATCTTAGACTGTGGAAAGAGGGATTTTGACTTTTCATAACCAAATTTATGTATTTTCATTTTCCGCCTTTCCTCTCCCTTCTGGGTCATTGATCTAATATCAAAGGTGTGAAATATTTATGGACTGTCAATCTACACTTTCCACATTATCACCAATATTTTCCCTTCTTGCACCTTGGATTAGAGGAATCATTATCAACCACTGATCTAAATTGTATCTTCATCTAGACCATTGAAAAGTTCTATCTCTACTACATTCCACTGAATCTAGGAATTCATTCCTCCTTGCACTTTCAATCTGTGGAATCAACCCCAGTTGTTGATATAGATCTAGTTTCAATATGAGCCATTGGAACATGCGGCTACTACCTAATTCCACAAATATTCGTCCCGACTTTATTTCTGCTAGTTCACAATGCAAAATTTTTTCTATCCTTTGATGATAATATTCTTTCAATCTCTGATGTTCAAACTTTAAGAGCCTACCACATTCCATGGATTTCAAATGTTCATTTATCCATGCATGTTGGATTAGCGGAATTGTTCTCCGCCATAGATCTATTTTCGATTATATCTCTTCCATGGAAATATGCATACCTTTAAGCAATTCCACATATTAGAAAAATTACTTTCCACCAGCATGTTAGATTAGCGGAATTCATCTCCTCCATTGATGTTACTCCACCATCAATATTGACCGTTGGAAAATGCAGGCCCTATAACATTCCACAAATATGAAAATTTATTTGGTTCATGCAAGTTGAACCAAAGGAATTATTTTCCATCGTAGATCCGATTCTACCTTTGATCACCATTGTTAAAACTTAAATCTCCTACGCCATTCCGCCGATATGAGAATTTTATTGCTCCGCGCATATTAAAGAAGTAGAATTCTTCAAGAACATAGATTTGCTTCTTCCTGTTTATTTGACGGTTGATTCTGCATGAGCTTTAACCTTCTTCCACCATCAACTTTATTTTAAAAATGTGCATCTTCCCCTAGATAAATCTCCTGCAACCTTTGATTTCCTTCGCTATGCATCCAGGTTGTCCATTCTGGTTAGATTTTAACCTTGATCAGAGTTTTCTTATTCACGCATATTTATAAGTCTAAAACTAGGGATTTCAATAATTTTGCACTTCAAAGCAAAAGTATAAAATCCTTAGAACATGTAAAAACCCCATCAATATCCTTAAAAGTCATGTGACATGGAAAATTTTCATACCTTACTCTTTCTTTCACTGGTCTAAGATTTAGCAGAGGAATTAGTGCATATGCATATGTAAAAATCCTCAAATTTTAGCACAGGTGCTACACCTCCTCTACAACCTTGGAAACTCCTCTGTGACCTTGGGTGTAGTTCGTGGGTGAGGTAAGTGAAATATGTAAAATTTTGTTGTCGCGACAAGGGAAAGGTAAGATGGATAGTTTTAATTGTTTTTTTTAATGTTTATTTTTTTGTTTTGTTTATTATTTATATTTACTATTTTTAATGTTTATTAATATTTTAATTTTTATTATTACTTTAATATTTTTATTTTTTTTAATGTGATTTGTTACCTTTCCTTGAACCCAATAAGTCCACTACACCCCTTCGAAAAAGGATAAATCGAGGGACTTATTCCAACAACACAGAGGCAAGGTAACATAACCTAACGACATCAATACATATGATCATGATCATCATCACCATCAACACCATCTTGAAAATCATCATAATCACCATCACCACCATCTTGATCATCGCCATCATCATGATAAGCATTGTCATCATTATCATCATCATCATCATCATCATCATCAAGAACATCATCATCATCATCATAAGCATTGTCATTGTCATTGTCAATGATTATCACCATCATCATAAACAACACCATTATCATTGTTGTCATCGTCTTCATTTTCATAAACAACACCATCGACATCATCATCATCGTTAGTGATGATGATGATGTTAATAGCAAAATTATCGTTGTCATCGTAGTCAGTAGGATTATCATGATCATTGTCTTTATGGACATCATTTTCATCATAGAGAATATCATCATCATCAATAAACCCTTTCTTGAAACAAATGTGTCATATGAGTGTAATATGGTGACCATTTTGAATTTTGACACATAGAGGATGCTTAATAAAGTCCACTATCAAGAATACTTGAGACAAGCATAAGTAAGTAATAAGGTTAGATGGAATCCATTATATAATACAATTTATTTCTTACAAATATTTAAATGATGAAGATGGTGACGATGGTGATGATGATGATTATTATTATTATGATACCATTGATGATTATAAATATGTAGATGATGATGGTTGTGATTATTATAATGAGGATGAACATGATGATGATGATTGATATTATTCTAATGAGTATGAACATGATGATCATGATGATGAAGATGATAACATTGATGACAACAATGATGATGATATCATTGATGACGATGATGATTATAGCATTGACTATGATGAGGTTGAGGATGAGGATGAGATTGATTATGATGCCGATGATGATGATGATGACGATGGTGATGATGATGATAATGATGATGATTATGATACCATTTATGATCATAAATTCATCAATTAATATCATCACCTAGTAAAAACATTTCTACTACGTCATTTGGATATTGATCAACTTCTTCATTGGATTCTTCATCAAACACATCTACGACAATGAACTAATCCTGATCTGCATCACCATATTCTTTGACATTGTCTTCTTCCACTGGAATTGATCGGTATTCTTCTTGGATCATATTTAACAATGTATGACCAACCTGTTTTACCTCGCACCTCTGAGTAAAATACCTTCTCACACTAATTTGGAAGAACATAAGGCTCTATACCAGGTTCAAGTGCCCTTGTATTAACCATGGTAAATCCATTTCCATGCTCAATAATAGTTCTTTGAGGATCACGTTCATTAATTCGTATCCTATACCATTTGACCTCAAACAACACTATTTTAAAGGAATGAAAGTCACACTCAATTATATCTTCCAAATAACCATAGTACCTATTTTCTAATTCTTATGGATGCTTGTCACTTATAAAGGAAACATTAGTGACTTGAAAAAAAGTAGTTATCCGACAATTTAATGTTTTATTACTGTCATATAACTTTTTGATGCAAAATTTACGACAATTGGACCACATAGACTTATGGTGTATCAACTGCATCATGCCCGACTGAGTAAATTAATATATAAGAATAAATAAACAAAAGGAATACATTAATATAATGGAAAACAACAAAAAAAATGATTAGGGTATAAAATATACTTGCGTTTTTATCTTTTAAACCACATGCTAAATCAATTTCCATTTGTGTAAGTTCACTGGGATATTCTTCTCGATGATGATGCACTATTTTAATCAATTTACTCACCCCTTCCCATGATAAGGTACCATAGAATTCTATACATCGTTCTATATATTCCTCCATCCAATCAAGATTGTTTGCAATGTATAAATGTACTGCATCCCACATGCGACCAACTATACAGAAAAATAACATTTAAGAATTTTAAATTAGCTATCATTAAAGACAATTAAGTTTATCTTAAAATACTGATGGAATAATAAAAATTACATGAGTAATATATATTTGAAATTTAAAAATTAATTGTATAATAAATTAAATCTACACCATATAATTACCTTTCACTTTCCTTTTTCTACCTTTCCCAACAGAACCTCCCCTTCAAATTTCTTGATGGAGTTGATGTGCTAAATGCGAGGAATATTGTTATTCTTTGCTAAATTTGTAACATATTGACTAATGTACAATAGAACCCTAGGTATGTGTTGTTTGTCAAACAAAATCCTTTAATGAACTGAAATTCCTTTCCACCATCCACATTGATCTTGTGTGTACAGGTCCACACAATTAAATATCCTCAACTTGGTGTATAAGATAGTGTTCTTGTGCATTGAAAAATATTGTAGGTAAATACTTTTGCATTTCACACATTAGACTATGAATTTATCTCTTCTAATACCTAATATCTTCTTTATGCATTTCTTTAGATGAAATCCATGTACAAATGGTGCAAGAAAATAACAGTGATCAACAAGATTGAGGCATATATAATAATGTTCCAATATGTAAAACACAATATGTTAATAAGCTATGCAACAAAGTGAACAAACATTTTCATGCATATAAATTGTTACTTACCTCATGTATTTACCAAGATTATATATAACTTGTTTTATGTCGTCGCCAAATCTATCTAGGAGAGATAGAGGTAGAACATACTATAACAAAAAGAAACTCATTATTTATTTAATTTCCAAATAAGAGACAACAATTACTAAAAAATATGTACTAAATGGAAATTATATACTTAAATAATTACCTTAATGAATGTATGCCAGTCATGAGTTTTAACACCACCAAAAATCACCTTTTTTCATTAGGATATTTTGTATGTTAATATATTTATCAATTTATCGATGAAAATTACCATTTTAACTTATTTGTTGCAATATTTATTGGAACTTTTGAAACATATGTACTAGTGATTATCCCTTAGAGACAACATCAGTTCCCCCTATTTTCCCCTTATGAGTCCCCCCATTTCATGTATGTGCCTTGGTTCCCGAATTGTGTCTCTCCCTAATATCATCATCATGAGTCCTACACATGTTTCTAGGTTAGCCATACCTTCATGCTCTAAACAAAGGAAGTTTGAGTCCCCCACTCAGTTATCCTTGTGTGCCCTCCCCCCCCATCTATGTATTATTCCATCATTTATATCTATACACAGGCTTAATCATATCCCTCTTTCTTCATTCAAGCAAACATCATTTCCTTGTCGGTAGTGGGTATCCCTATTTCAACATAACCACATCTATTCTAGAGGATATACCTAGAGGCACCTTGCACCTTCACTCCATAACCATATTTGATGTGTTCCATTTGACCGCTTGAGGATCAACCTTAATGGCCCTTAGATTGGTTTTTAAATCATCATCATGCCATTGCAAATCGTACACATCAATGGTTCTATCAGTTGGTTAGTCAAAGATCCCAAATATCCTTGAATCTAGTCATTTTGTGAGTTTTTTAAAATCCCTTTCGTTATATTCTTCCTTTGATATTTGGTCCATGTTGGTGGTAGTGTTTGGAATCTCCCCAGTTATAGGCTTCCTATTGTATCTAGTTCCACTTATATTCCTTTGTACGTGTTTGATTTAGATATTTAGTTGTTTGCATCACTTGTGAGGAGTGAAATTCATATATCATCCTTCTATATTTGGGGCCCCTTCAAGTTCAACAAGGAATTAGTTACTAAGATTCTAGATTCCATTGGGATTCCATTATTTCAGCATCTATTCTTTTGATTATCCATGGTTGGACCATAATTATATATCCATTGTATCTTTAGACTGGGATTTTCATTAAAACTCATGATGTATTGTATCCAATAGTGATTCATGTAATGGTCAGGCCCCTTTTTGTATAGATTCCCTTTTATTTTGAGATATTTACATGAGCATGAAAATTCCCACCTTGTCCATATATTTGAGATTGTATTCACATCATCTAGTTTGAGTATTATGTACATAGATATGGGCCTTTGTATTCCCTTAGGAGGGAGAGTTCCCTTCGATAGGGTATTTGTCTTAAATGATACCCTCACCCCTATCTCATATAATTATGAAATGTCTATGATGTATTTTGACCATATGATGAGTGATTGACCTCATACATGAGGGTAAAATCCATTAGCAACCAAATTTTCTGACCTTCCATGTCATGAGCTTCGCCACCCTTGTGCATTAATTCCTCATCATTGAAACCATTTTTCTATATAATTCCATCAATATAACCTTGAGGAAGTAATAAAGTGCCAAAAAATGAAATTCAATCCCCAAATTTACCACTCTAGAAAGAGGTCACGATTTTTTCCTTGAAATCAACAACCTAGGTCACAAATTTCCCTCAATAAGTGAAACCTGGTCCCAAAACTTGATTTTTGTCAAAATTTTGTTAATTCTCCATTTTTTAATGAAGAAAGGGAAAAAAGTAAATAATAATGACTTAGGGGCAGATCATATAAATGTCTACAATACTCTAGTATATCAACTTACCTCAGTTTCTATTGAGATGGAGGATTAATATAAATGCATCACATTATTATGTTATTTTCCATATTCCTTGGATAATAATTTGATTATAGCAATAGGTAGTGCAAGTTAAGACACTTTAAAGTATGAGGATCTAGTGTCATCCCTTCTATAAAAGAAAATGAGGTAGAAAACCATGGATAGTCATACCATGGATTCCTTGTTTGTGAGAGGTCGTACCCAATATAGAAATAAAACAAGGCTTTCTAGGGAAGATATAAATCTAAGGTATATCTAAATATCTAAGAAAATATTTAATAAAATAATCGAAATGTGGTAAAGTTTGGCACTATGAGAAGGATTGTAGATATAAAATTGTTGATAAAGTGGAGGGATGTGATTATACCCATTCCATAGAGTAGAATTCCTCTTTAGAAGAAGAAGGGGATGCATACCTAGATGTTAAATTTTCATATGCTTAGCTCATTACTTCATTTCATTTTCATAACAAAAGCATATAAACAGGATCACTGAAAGATAGACAAGCACAACCATACAAAAGGAACACAAAGATTTATCCTGGGAAAAACCCAGCAAAAGCTTCCTCAATATATATGCCCCAAAAATATAAAAGATAAAAGATAAAACAAGCAAGGAGATCAAAGCCTGATCCTCTTCCTTATCCAGCTACTTCTCTTCTCCACTAATGCGCTACACAAGTGAGAGTGTGTCTGTCTCAAATGAGGAGCACCACACCTCTATTTATATTCATCCGTTCACTTGAATTAACTCATTCGACATGTAGGCTCAAGTAATCACACTGGGGTGCTAATGACCCACCTTTACAAATAGAGGGGACAAACTCATGACTCTTATTAGTTCTTTCAATTATAAGCATCGGGGTACAATATAATACAAGTGGTTCTCCCGGTAAGACCATCGGGGACCACAAAAGATACATATAGAATATTCTTTGAAGTTACAATATTTCAACACTCCCCCTTAATGAGAAGGGTATTCTACAACAACATCAACAACAACAATAGTAGGAGAGGACATCATCAACATCATCAGGGTAACACATCTATAAATCATTGGAAGCTTTTCAACATCATATAGTCTTCATCTTCAATATTTGACGACAACAACTCTTTAATCAACATCAGCATCTTTTGACCTTTTGATTAGCAACATCTTCAACACTTTGATCTTTCGATCAGCAACATCTTAAGCAACATCTTCAGCACTTAGACCTTTCGATCAGCAGCAACATCTTCAGCACTTTGACCTTTCGATCATAAACATCTTTGGCACTTTGACCTTTCGATCAGCAACATCTTCAACACTTTGACCTTTCGATTAGCAGCAACATCTTCAGCACTTTGACCTTTAGATCATCACCAATATCTTCAGCATTTTGATCAGCAATATCTTCAACACTTTGATCTTTCGATCAGCAAAGACATCTTCAGCATTTTCGACCTTTCGATCAACAACATCATCACATTCTAATTAGTAACATCATGATCAGCACCATCATCATACTTCAACTCTCGAACAGAATCATCATCATCATATTCTGATCTTTTGATCAGTATGTCATCATCATCACATACTGATCATCATCATCGTCACACTCTGATCTTTCGATCAGTACATCATCATCATCATACTCTTGGTCATTCAATCAGTACATCATCATCATACTCTGATATTTTGATCAGTACATCATAATCATCATGAAAACATCATCATCATGAAAACATCAACATCATCAAAACATCATTATGATCAAAACATTCAACATCATCAAATCATCAAAATATCATCATGATCACACTTTGATCTTTCGATCAGTACATCATCATCATGAAAACATCAACATCATCAAAACATCATTATGATCAAAAAATTCAACATCATCAAAACATCAAAATATCATCATCATCACACTCTGATCTTTCGATCAGTGCATCATCATCATCATAAAATCATTATCATCAAAACATCAACATCATCATCATCAAAACATCAACATGATCCTTCCTTTCGGAATTACGGGATCAACATGTCTATGGTACTCAGACGATCCTTTCTGTTGGAATTACGGGATTTAGGTCTTTACATAGTTACTAACGATCCTTCCTTTCAGAATTACGGGATCAACACATTTGTGGAGATCAGACAATCCTTCCTTTCGGAATTATGGGATCAAGTATTTATGGAGCTACTAACGATCCTTC
>LPNX010691763.1:50092-120569 GCA_001517045.1 Pseudotsuga menziesii | reverse complement strand
TTACAGGATCAACACATCTGTGGAACTCAGACAATCCTTCCTGTTGGAATTACGGGATCAAGTCTTTACGAAGCTACCAACGATCCTTCCTTTTGGAATTACAGGATTTAGGTCTTTATGGAGTTACTAACGATCCTTCCTTTCAAAATTATGGGATCAACACATCTGTGGAACTCAGACAATCCTTCCTATTGGAATTACAGGATCAATTCAATGATCCTTCCTTTCAGAATTATGGGATTTAGGTCTTTAAGGAGTTACTAACGATCCCTCCTTTCGAAATTATGGGATCAACACAGTTGTGGAACTCAGACAATCCTTCCTATTGGAATTATGAGATCAACACACATTCTTGAGTACCAAAGTCACCGGATCTATTCTGAATCGAGGTTCAAGGATGATACAATCCTACTACCTTCTCGATGACCAAAGTTGACCGGATCCGTTCTGAACCAAAGTTCAAGGATGATACAATCCTACCACCTTCTCGATGACCAAAGTTCACTGGATCCATTCTGAACCAAATTCCAAGGATGATACAATCCTGCCACCTTCTCGATGACCGAAGTTCACTGGCTCCATTCTGAACTAAATTCCAAGGATGATACAATCCTACCACCTTCTCGATGACCAAAGTTCACCGGATCTGTTCTAAACTGAAGTTCAAGGATGATACAATCCTACCACCTTCTCGATGACCGAAGTTCACTGGATTTGTTTTGAACCAAATTCCAAGGATGATACAATCCTACCACCTTCTCGATGACCAAAGTTCACCAGATCCATTCTGAACCGAAGTTCAGGGATGATACAATCCTACTATATTCTCAATGACCGAGCTCACCGTATCACTTATGGACATATGTCCCAGGATGATACAATCCCTCTTCATTCTCAAAGACTGATTTCTCCGTATCACTTCTAGACATATGTCCTAGGATGATACAATCCCTCTTCATTCTCGAAGACCGAGGTCTCTCGTTCACTTCTGGACATATGTCACAGGATGATACAATCCCATTGCAACATCACTACTCCCCCTTTCAAGGAAGGTCTTTCCAAACCACACCAAGCTTATCTCGAAAGCGTTCGAACTTTACTTGAGACAGAGGCTTCGTCAGCACATCACCATCTAAACCATCATCATCTACATCTTCAGTATGTGAATACTAAACTATCACCATCTGTATCTCTAGTATGTGAATACTGAAAGCATCATCTATATCTTCAATATGGGAATACTGAAACATCATCATCTGCATCTTTATCTTGTATGTAGAAATATCGGATTTCTATGTGTTACGACGGAACACAGGGTTCTCTGTTATCACAACTCTCATTATCACATAGAATCAATGTAGTATCCATCTTCAGGTCAAGGAGACCTGATATCAGCTTCCGAAGCCATATGGCTTCACAACTTAGCAGAGCAATCTGCTATGTATTCGGCTTCAGTCGTGCTAAGAGAAATACTGGACTGTTTCCTGCTAAACCATGAACTCATAGAAAACCCCAAACAAAAGCATCTACTTGATGTTATTTTCCTATCTGAGATACTTCTAGCCCAATCTGCATCTGTATAGCCATACAATCTGTAGTCATGGTTTCCATCATAGTATAGACCAAAGTCTATAGTCCCTTTCAGATATCTCATCACATGTTTTGCAGCTACTAGGTGAACCTGTCTTGGTTGAACAAGATATTGAATTAAGGTGTTCACAGCAAAACAAATGTCTGGTCTGGTATTTGATAAGTACATCAATGACCCAATGATCTGTTTGTAATGAGTCACATCCACTAGCTCTTATGAGTCATCAACTAACAGCTTCAGTTTGGAGTCCATGGGTGTGGCCATGGCTTTGCATTCCAACATATTGAATATATCTAGCGCATACTTTCCCTAGTTGAGAAAGATTCCTTCTAAAATTTGCCATACTTCCATACCTAGGAAATAATGCATTAACCCAAGGTCTTTCATCTCAAATTCTTCTGCTAGTTTATTCTTGCTTTCCATGATCTGTTTCTCATTCCCTGTCAAGAATAAGTCATCCACATATAATAACAGGATTACAGGTTCATCTTCTACAACCTTGGGATAAAGGTTAGGATCAACTCTACTCTTGGTAAAGCCCATAATTGATAGGAAATTGTCTATCCTTCCATACCAATCTTTGGGAGCTTGCTTCATGCCATAGAGGGCCTTCTTCAACTTACATATATGAGTCCATCTTCCTTCAATTTCAAATCCTTGTGACTATTCAATGTAAAACTCTTCCCCAATCACACCATTAAGGAAGGATTGTATTTACTTCATCATGGAAGCAACTACAATCATAGTTCTAAAGGAAGTGTACCTTGCTTTCTGGAGTAAGTGTCTCTTCATAATTAATTCCCTCTTTCTTATAGAAACTTCTAGCCACAAGTCTTTCCTTACTTCTATCAGCAACATATTTTATCTTGCAAATCCATTTGGAAGATACCACATTCTTGCTTTCTATTTTGAGTACTATATCCCAAACATCATTCTAGTATTCTTTCATCATAACATCTTCCATGAGTTCGTCTTGTTAGATCATCAACATATCCTAGTATTCTGCATTCAACCTTGAAGGTTGGAACCCACTTTACTCTTACTAAAGTCTCAATCCATCACGAAGCTATCCATCATGTCGTACCATGTCGAACTCAGATATCTTTAGTAGTCACTCCCCCTGAAGTGGAGTATCATCTTCCCTCTTCATTCTGTACAGGTGGTTCTATGCTTGATATATACTGGTCAATAGAGTATGTCATGTCATAGTCTATTCATTCTAAGGCAAGTCACAAACCTTTCTTTGTACACTTTTTCTTGTAGATCCATATGGAGGATACTACGTACTTCCCTTTATGTCTCGAAATCATATCGTATACATCATTCCCCATGATCAACTGTTATTCTTTGATCATATCTTCTTTCATAGCATTCTTTTCTTCATCTTCAGTTATCTCTTGTACCCATGGTGGTCTTCATCCTTTGAGATGGATCTACCACTCTCTGAATCTCTTTCTTTCGTCATGGTGTCTCTGACCCTGGGAGCTTTATATTTTATTGCAGTGAATCTTGAATTGTCATCACTTGTTCTTCAGAACAAGTCTCATCCTTCTTTTCTTGTAGGAGATTGTACAGGACCTTTCCTACAATTCAAATGCACCAATTGCATGGTTAGAACTATTTCATATGCATAACAACAAATTATTATGCATCATGCAACTATTTATCCAATACAACATTCATCGATATCTCACAGAAACTTTCTAGATGCCTTCTATCTCTGCCATGACATCATTAATATTGTGCAATAATCCAATATGTCAGCAAAGAGGTTTGATAAGTAGCAATGGAGAGTTGTATAGCACCATGAACTACTTACCCATCACATGCATATTAGTAGTATACAACCATTAATGCAAACAATCTATCATGCATAACACATCAACTGAATATAATCAAATGTAAAACAATATCATGAAGTGACAATTGAATACTTATCTTTTATTTGTTTCATGGGTAGACTCCATCTTGATCATTATGCTTTATCATCTTCTTCATTCATGAAATCATCATTTCTTATCCAAATGATAAGATGAATAAGATGTTCTTCATATTCCTCATCACTTGAGGGATCTTCTTTGAATGGTGAGAGCTTGATCTTCAATTGCTCCCATCTTCTTCTTCTCTTCTTATGAGTTGAGCTGAAAGTAATTACTTCCTTCTGCCATAAATTATTTGCATGAATGAATCCCATGATCCTGGGAGTCCATTCAATGTGGCTATCACCACTTCTGCATTCTCCACTTCTTCTTCTACCGCTTCAATTTGTTATGCATTCTGGATCTTCACATTCTTCAACTATTTTCTCAAAGCCATCTTCTGATTTAAGTTCTTATCTTCAAATAGCTTGATCAAGGAATAAAACATCTTCGGTGTCATTAGGGAAGACACTTGTGGTACAAGTTGATTCGTGATTGAATCAACAATGATATTCTTGGCCTTGATCAAGTTCTTCTTGTGTAAGGCTTTGAGCCTCATCTCCCTCTAGAACTGGAACCTCTCTACTCATGTAGGTGTCCAATTTATTTTCTTCAGAGAGATCAAATACTTCCATGCTTGGAAGTTATCAACTTCATCAAGCTCATCAACAAGCTGATGTTATAGATCACTTTGAAATGAGAACCTCAAATTCAAATAGCAAAAGATTAGATCTTACCGATTTGAGGTGTCCGTCCTACTTCCGGAGCTGGCTGATCTAAGGTTTGTCAGAGAAACCCTAATTTTCAAAACTTGGAATATTTCAGATCTGATTGGATAGAAAGATATATCTCTTCAAATGGATCTTTCCAATGTACTCCTTTTCTGAAAACAGTGGAGGAAATCTCCCAGAACAGGAAGCCCTAGTTTTCCAATTTCTTCTACAGAAATTCTTGTTACTGTTTCTGTGATATCTCCAAAGTTACTGCTCCTCCATGTCTTCAATTTTTAACTGAGGTAAAATCACATGTCCCTAATCCAACACCATAGGTTTCATAAGAATTGGTTTCACCAATTGGTATTTATGATCATTTTCCCATGGTGACTTGTTACAGGACTGTTCAGAAGAGTGAAGTTGTACAGCATGCCACGTGTCACTGTTTCATCTTCAGGTTCTGAAATTTGGACCAACAAATTTAAAGTCCGTGATATTTCTGGAACATCTTCAGGAATTCCGTTTGGACTTCTATAGCACAAGCTATAGCAATGTTTCCCAGATGTCTTGTTTAGGGATGAATTCTGGAAGAGGCTGGAACCCTAACTTGGAGGGATGATATCTCCCATAATATATCGAATATGAGGCTGAAATTTTCACATAGTGTAAATCAGGATTGTCTCTTCGGCATCTGTAATTTTCAGCTCCTGATCCTTCACCAATCTCTGAATATAGTAAAAGTACCAAAACTTATCAGTTTTAATATTTAGGGTTTTTCTAGCTTCGGGTGAAACTAGGGTTTGACTTTCCTTGAGTTTCACCCAACCAAAAATCTTGAACCAGGTCTCTAAACTTCAATTTTGATGAGGAGAGAAATCCTATGTTGGGCTCACTCAAAAATTATTCTTCTGCAAGAAGCCCTAATTTCTCACACCGAAAACTAAAAATGCTCGAAATCGAATTCTGCTTCGACAGAAAGATGCGCCCTTCAATGGAGAGTCAGCCTAGCCTTCCTTTGCTAATCAATTGTGAATAGAGAACCAAAAATTAAGAAGCCCTAGATTCTATAGCTGCACAATGTCTTGTTTTCAGGGTGGCTTTGATACCATGTTAACTTTTCATATGCTTAGCTAAGACATCATTACTTCATTTCATTTTCATAACAAAAGCATATAAACAGGATTACTAAAAGATAGACAAGCACAACCATACAAAAGGAACACAAATATTTATCCTAGGAAAACCCTAAAGGGAAAAACCCAGCAAAATCTTCCTCAATATAGATGCCCCAAAAAGATAAAAGATAAAAGATAAAACCAGCAAGGAGATCAAAGCTTGATCCTCCTCCTTCTCTAACTACTTCTCTTCTCCACTAATGTGCTACACAAGTGAGAGTGTGTGTGTCTCAAATGAGGAGCAGCACACCTCTATTTATGTTCACTTGAATTAACTCATCCGACATGTAGGCTCAAGTTAATCATGTAGGCTCGAGTTACACATGTAGGCTCAAGTAACCACACTCGGGTGTTAATGACCCACCTTTACAAATAGAGGGGACAACCTCATGAATCTTATTAGTTCTTCTGATTAGAAGCATCGGGGTACAAGATAATACAAGTGGTTCTCCCAGTAGGACCATCGGGGACCACAAAATATACATATAGAAAATTCTTCGAAGTTACAATATTTCAACACTAGCCTCTACAGGTACCCATTCAGATCATGATGTATGATTAATTGACTCAGGTGCATATTTTCATATGACCCCTCATAGGGAGTGGTTATGTTAATATGGGAATTTTAATGGAGGAAATGCTTTCTTTGGATATGACTCAACACCCATAATAATAGGACATGGAATAGTTAAGTTGTTTCTCAATGATGGAAGGATTAGAACTCCTCTCGGGGTTTTTCACATTATGTGCCTAGCTCTAAACTTGTTATCCATCACAAAGATAGTTGATGCATGTGTGAAGACTATGTTTGTAAAATAATGATGAAAACTGGTTAAAGGGTCAATGGTCTTGATGAGGGAATTCCAAAATGGAACTAAATACAAACTTTTGGGAAGCACAATCATCAATGGGTGTAATAATTTTGTTGTGTGTAAGGGTGGAGATGAAAAAACAAAAAAACATATTGTATATGTAGGAAAGACAATGCTATGGCATAAAATATTGGTAGATATTCGAGAGAAGGGAATTCAAGCATTGCAAGGAAAATATATTGTTGAAGGTATGCATGATTTCACAATAGATTTAATTTTTTATGAACATTTCATAGTGCTACAAGAGAGAAGGGAATTTTAGAGTTAATACACAATGAAGTGTTTGGACCTGTGCATGTTCCACCATTCACTAAATTTATGAATTATGTTTCATTTATAGATAATTTCTCAAGGAAGATATGGATTTATCTCCTTCAAAATAAAAATGAAGTATTTGATAAATTTAAATAATTTAAGTTTCTTATAGAGAATCAAATAGAGAAGAAAATAAAGTATTTAGGAAACATAATGAAGAGATGTTTGTAATAAAAAAACAAGGAATTATGTAAGAAGTGTGGAATAGAAGGAATAATAATACTCTATACACACCTCAATATAATGGAATCACGTAAAGAATGAATAGGACATTGTTGGAAAAGGAAAGGAACATTCTGAGTGGTGCCTATATAGGACAAGAATTTTGGGTAGAGGTAGTGGATAATGCATGTTACTTTCTATATCTACCCTCCACATCAACATTGGTTGAAAAAAATATGGATGTGGTATGGATTGGTAAGACACCCTTTATTAATCATCTAAAAGTTTTTGGGTGTGATCCTTACATACACATTCTAAAGGAAAAGATGAAAAAATGTATAGTTATTGGTTATAAATATGGTGTCAAAGGTTTTAAAATTTGGAATTTGATAGCTACAAAGAATGTTTATAATCATGTTATTTTTTGTAGATATTATTAGCTTAGTTAGTATCTCTATATGAAAGAACAACGAGTACAAAAATATGCATAAGATAGAACAGATACACAAGACATAAATATTTTCACCAGGGAAACCATAAAGGAAAAAACCCTAGAAACTTCCTCAGAATAGTTCAGTAAAAAAGAGAGTATCATAAGATGAACAAAACTAGTAATAAGAAGTATTTGGTAGCTATATCTCTCTCCTCCTTGTCTTTCTCTCTCTCCTCATGCGAACTTGAGTGAGTGCAAGTCTGTATAATAAGATAGGGCGCCTCTCTATTTATACCTTTCAAGTGACTGAGCTATTACATGACTGGGGTCGACCTATTACCCTAATAGGACCAACTTCTCCTACAGATACTCCAAAAATACATAACATGATGTTAGACTGGGTACTATTTCCCTAACTTACAATGGAGGTTGTACCTCAATATTCGTACACAATAATGACATCTCAAAAGGAGGGAAACACATCTCCAATGGGGGTACAACAACATACAATGAAAATATACATCAGACTATCTTTTGAAGTTACAAATACATTAACACTCCCTCTTAACTAAGAAAGAATTATCTCTCTTCCACAGTCATCAACACATATGGTCGAGTCATCATCATAGTTGATTCCATCATCTTCTTATCTATCATTGAATGGTACTATCTGTCATCAAAATTTTCTACAGAGCCAGACCTTTTTCATGTTGGGTGTAGGTCTAGTCCTCATCTAGGTTTTCATCACATCTACAATTAAGCCATCACGTAGATACAATCCAATACCTTCTTTACATTTCCATGACAAGAACCTACGTCTCCTAACTTTATCTCATCATATCTAGATAATCTCTTTTGTCCTACACAAAACAAAACAATCAAACTACATAGAGCACAACCCAGATACATACAACCTGTGTTTTATCACGATATGAGTATACTGGTATCTTTTATTAGAATTGTTGTGCCATTTAGATATTCAAGCAATTAGTTATGAATAATATTTGTAGTAAAAGGAGTATGAAGATACAAAATGAACAAAACAAACCACACGGGAAAAAAAATGAGTGTAGCTCAGGAATTTACAGTATCATTCACATTAATTAATCTGGTGTTACAATAGTTTACAAATAGGAAGAATTGAATCCATTAGGGAGGAATTTGAATCTACCAACTGGATGTGACTATACCTAAATGAATATCTAACTCATGGTGTCTCAATCAATATCATATTCTAATAAATCAACTTCCATATTTCCAACAACTCATACAATAAGTGATAACTAGTTAACTCAGTTCAACTGAGTGTGGTAGGTGTGCGAAGGCACCTACTACAAATGTACACATGCATAACTAGTGCTAGATAAATTATTATGATCCACTTGTGATATAACTAAAAGTAACTAGAAGCTAACTAAGAATAACTAGTTCCAACTCCAACTAACTGATGGATTTTGGTGTCGAGACTCCCAGTGGCTCCTAAAATTTAGGGATTGGTCTAAGAGGTGCCCAAAGTGATGCATGGATATGCAGTAAGTGGTATTTAACCTCTAGCAATTTTTCCCACACTCTAGTAACTGGTACATGTGTCCCCATTAGGACAAGTGGACCCAAATAATTAATTAAGGTTCCTAAGTTAGGCTAAATAATCTAATATACAGTATGTTCCAGGGAGGATTAATAATCCTAACACCCCCCCTGAATCCTAACTTGGACAATTTTTGGCCATGGTAACAAGACCATAGGTCACCCAAATACAATCTAAAATACAATAACAAAATTTCTTAATACAACCGAGGAAACAAGGGAAAACCTCATGGGAACCCCCCCCCCCCCCCTCAAAATAAGAAGGAATACAAATTTTATAAAAACTTGT
Organism: Pseudotsuga menziesii; assembly: GCA_001517045.1. Taxonomy (NCBI): domain Eukaryota; kingdom Viridiplantae; phylum Streptophyta; class Pinopsida; order Pinales; family Pinaceae; genus Pseudotsuga; species Pseudotsuga menziesii. The sequence goes on along the minus strand of LPNX010691763.1, from coordinate 111,513 downwards.
GAAAATGTTTGCTGCCATTTGTAGCACTATGCAATAGCAAATGTAGTATCTTGGTTCTTATATGTATTTGAACCTATGAATCCAAACAAAATGCTTATGTATGGAGGAATAGTTCTCTTTGGAATAAGAATAATGTACTCAACTGAATCAGAAATATAAACAGTTGCATAGTGAAAACTGGACCCATGTAGAGCAGCTGAAATCAACTAAAGAGAGAGAAACATTTCTTGATAATTTGAACCATGTGAGGGAAACCCAAGAATATTATATGTATAAGCCTTTAAAATAAAACCATGATTGGTAAAATCATCCCCAAGTGTTAGTTGCAAGTGTCAAGGAGGATGCAGAATGTCTTCCTCTTTACTAGTTATGTGAGGGGATGAGCATGTGACCAAAGGTATAGAAGCTCTGGGAATATGGAGAGAGAATGATTGAGATAAATAATGTTATATTTATTCATAAATAACCTATAATTCACAAAATATAATACCAGAAAACTCATAAGATAGAACTAACTTCGAATCCTCAACTAAAAAATTTAAGGAGATTTGCGGTACTCGATTTGTCACACCAAAATTGATGAAACTAGCTACAAGCATGACTGAAGGATCTTGAATATTAAAATATGAACCAAATATTATCATATAGTAAAATAAATTAGATCCAAATAGGTTCATATCAGATCCAAAACTGTGCTCCTCCGAGTTGGTAGATGCACAATTTTCGCCTTCTTCAGAATTCTGATTTTTTGTGCATGCAATCATGTAGGAATTTACTGGAAGCTCTATATTAATGAGAGTGAATGGATCAATCCTATAATATGATATTATTTCCATAATATCCATGGTATTAATTATCTTCACACTAGTAACATTATTAGATATTGAGAAATCAAATTCCTCTACCTTTTCTGAAACACTCACTGGTAAACTATGCACAAAATTTAAAGAATCACTGGAGAATTTTTGCAAAGAATAGAAGGAGTGTTTTTCTTCAAAAAATATATTCAAATGTATTCTTTTGGATCATCCATGTGAGGAAATGACATATCAGAGATATCATACACTTCTAGAGCAACAAAAGAAGGATTCACTCCAAGGAGACTTTCTTCAATTCGAATTGACTATAGGGAAAATTCTTCTTCTTCTTCATATTCAACAATTTGGTTTTCTGTAGGAGAGGGAATGAACTCATCATGCTGGATTTTATCTGAAACTCTCTCAACATCTAGGATTTTAGAGTCATCTTCCATATGACTGCTAGGTCCTCCTGATAGAGAGAAAGTGATGAAGGATTTTCCGGAGGCAACCATGTGGTTGGATGCTCCAGAATATGTCAAATAAGCCTTTGAAAGAGAGAGGCTTGCATGCAAGAATATCTCATATTCTTCAGTTTGCTCTTCATCATTAGACATCTCTACACCTTGTGGAAGGGAAATATTTTTATGCACACATAGATCTTTCATCTTGTCAAGGGTCTTCTTCATGCACAAGTCTTCTAGATGAGAACCCCTCATACAATAGGGACACTTTTTATTTTTAAACTTCTTCTTTTTCTTAGAGCCGGAGGCTCCTTCGAAATTATGGTGATTTTGTTTAGGATTCGAATCAGATTCTTTGGGCTCCTTCTTTGATTTCCCTTTGTCTTGCACTTTTCTAGTGTCAGTAACTAGGAGAGCTTGATATTTGGAGGTCTTTATGACTCCCATTTGAATAAAATTTTCTTACTCCTTGATTAAGGACTCGGAAAATGAATCAAGTGAAGGAATTTTCCAACTGGGGAAGCTTTCCTGCTTGGAATTAAATATAGAAACAAATACATAATAATAAGAACCGAGTTTTCTGAGTATGGAGAGGACATTTTTCTAATCCTTCCTTTCTATTACGTACTTCCTGCACTGAAGTGCAAGAGACTTGAATTTAGTAAAGAATTTCTCAATAGTCTTGAAACTGTTGGGATGTAAGGCTACCAGCTCATTCTCCAGGAGGTATCCCCAAAGTTCATCTTTTTTTCCAAGAAAGTATTCAAGCTTCTCCTAGGATTCTCTGGGTGTCTCCAAACCTTCAAGGTGGAATAGGAGATCTCAGGATATATGAGTGCATAGATAACCGAAATCTTCAACTAAGCGGTTCAGAAAATTGTTTCTTTCAACAGGTTGATGGGGATTGACCTCCCTTCCAAGTACTATCCTATGGTAGCCATGCTTGCAAAATTCTAGCTACATATCAATCATCCAATCAAGATAATTGGAAGTCATGAGTATCCAAGGAGTAGGAGATTGAGAATCCATAATTCTTCCACCTGATAGATCACAAAACTTCACACAAGTTATGTAGCACCTATCAATTTTCACTGAAAAACACTAAAACATATGAAATAAGTTAGAATCATTATTTTCCTCTCAACATGAACATTTTTTTAGGGTTTTTCAAGCCCTCTCCAATGCTCTAAATAAATTCACAGGTAGAAAATCATCATAGGGGACTTCTGTGGAAACCAAGCTCCTTTTGATGTTCAATGGAGTGAACAAACATGAAACCTTCCTGAGAAGGCTCTGATGCCATATTAGAATTGTTGTTCCATTTATATCTTCAAGCAATTAGTTCTAAATAATATTTGCTATAAAAGGAGTATGAAGATACAAAATGAAAAAAAAACACACAGGAAATGGATGAGTGTAGCTCGGGAATTTACAGTATCATTCACATTAATTAATCTGGTGTTACAATAGTTTACAAGTAGGAAGAATTCAAATCCATTAGTGAGGAATTTGAATCTACCAAATGGATGTGATTGTACCTAACTGACTAGCTAACTCATGGTGTCTCAATCAATATTGGAGTCCAATAAATCAACTCTTAGATGTCCAACAACTCATACAATCAGTGATAACTAGTTAACTCAATGCAACTGAGTGTGGTAGGTGGGAAAAGGTGCTTACTCCACATGTAGCCATGCATAACTAGCGCTATCTAACTGATTGTGATCTAACTAAAAGTAACTGGAAGCTAACTAAGAATAACTAGTTCCAACTCCAACTAATTGATGGAGGTTGGTGCTGGGACTCCTAGTGGCTCCTAAAATGTAGGGATTGGTCTAGGAGGCACCCAAAATGATGCATGCACATGCAATAAGTGGAATTTAATCTCTAGCAGTGTTCCCCGCACTCTAGTAACTGGTACATGTGGCCCCATTAGGCCGAGTGGACCCAATGGTACTAGTGGACCCAAATAATTAATTAAGGTTCCTAAGTTAGGATAAATAATCTAATAGAAAGTATGTTCAATGGAGGATTAACAATCCTATCATATTTCACGTCATCGAGACAACCTGCAACTTCCATTATGTGATAATATCCTAGGAGCACACCAAGTGCATTACATCTCTTCATGGTCAACCTACATTCTACAAGCATAGGAGAACTTACTAGGTGCACCTCAAGTGCCTTGTGACCTTATCCTCTCCAACATGGGAACAACCACATATATAGATATATATGTAAGGACTGCTTATGAATGAACAACCTGCTACACCAAGGATTTTACGTTCCAGGTAAACCTTAAGGACTTATTACATTTGAACAACCTATGTCCAAGATATTTTCCATTCAAACAACCTTTGGGCCTTATTACATCCAAGTAACATGCGTACCACACCAGGGATCCTATTTACACTTGAAAAACCCACATGAATTATTATATCATAATATCTTGAGCACCACACTAGGGATCATATTTACATTCGGATAACCTATCTTCGGACTAATTACGTCCAAGGATAACCTGCAAGCTTCACTAGGACTAATTACGTCCAAGGATAACCTGCAAGCTTCACTAGGACTAATTACATCCAAGGACAAGTTGTTAGTGATTGACAAAAATATGAAGTAACTTGAAATTTAAATTTTTAATCCATAATAATAGTGCATATAAATCACATCAATAATTCAAAGATATAAATCAAACCATAGAGAACAATATATACCCTGGGAAAACCCTCCACTAATTCAGAGGATGAAAAACCTAGCAAACAATATTCAAGTATGATATATTAGTAGCAGAGAACGATTACAACACTATAGCATATTTATTTCACCGAGATCACCAAAGAGAGGAGATGAAATGGAACATTGTATCTAACTTGCCAAGTGCATAGCACTTTAATAACAAGTCAAATTAGTTTTTACAACAAAATTGGAATGGTTGCATGCAACAACAACTTGTTAACACTTAGAACACTGATACATATTTAATCATGCACCCCATACTGATATGGTGTCAAGCTGGCACTCCATAATTATCTTCCACATTAAGATAAGCATCTTCCATTAATTAAATAACTCTAACTGAGTAGTTAACTGAGTTGAACTGAATGTAACTAAACAAAACTAGTGCATCTCCATCAGTGTTTATTTCCAATAACCATTTACATAAATTAAGGAGTTGAACCCTTAATTAACTGAACTTGTTTACCATAACTGCAATTCAAATTATCTCTCTATCTCTGTGCTTATATTAAATATATCTGCATGGTTCATGTGTGTTTTCATTAATTAATCATATCATACTCATAATATCATTTCCAAACCTATGATCATATGTATTTCCCCATGTCATATAGTCATATGCTAAAGTAAATCACTCTAGGGGTAGCTGATCCCTAAAGGAGACTTGTAGCACCTGTTGACCATGACTAGCCATACATCACATAGTATATCTACTTTACATAGTAAAGTACACCACCTCACAACATGAGGATATTCGTAGGACTACACAAGCCTACTGTCCACCTCAATCATATGAGGATATTCATAGGACTACACAAGCCTACTGTCCACCTCAATCATATGAGGATATTCGTAGGACTACACAAGACTACTATCCACCTCAATCATATGAGGATATTCATAGGAATAAAAAAGCATACTATCCATGTCAATCATATGAGGATATTCATAGGACTACACAAGCCTATTGTCCACCTCGATCATATGAGGATATTCATAGGAATACACAAGCCTATTGTCCACCTCAATCATATGAGAATATTCAGAGGACTACACAAGCCTAATGTCCACCTCAATCATATGAGGATATTCATAGGACTACACAATCCTACTGTTGTGATATTATTCACAAGAATTTACAACATCACAACCTCAATCATATGAGGATATTCGTAGGAATACACAAGCCTACTGTCTTGATATTACAAGACTGGAGAATGAATCCCGATGTTGTAATCTCAAAATTCCCTCTCAGCGAGGGAGACATTCTGTGCCATACGAAGCTTATATCAGAAGTGTCTAAACTTCGTCACATATAGAGGCTTTGTCATCACATCTGTAATCTACTACTCAGTAGATACATACTGAAGTTTTACCATACCTTTCTGGACCATGTCTCGAATGAAGTGATACTTCATTTCTATGTGTTTAGACTTGTCATGAAACATAGGATTCTCAGAAATATTTATAAAACTTTGGTTGTCACACCTGATCACTATAGGTTCTAGCTTTACATTGAGTAATCATCCAAGTAGCTTTCTTAGCCACACTGCTTCTATGCAAGCAGTAATAGCAGCAATGTACTCAGCCTCTGTTGTGCTTTGGGAAACTGAGCCTTTCTTCCTGCTGGACCAAGAAATCATAGCAGAACCCAAGCTGAAACAGTATCTGAAAGTGCTCTTCCGATCAATAATTCTACCACCCTAATTAGAATTAGTATATCGAAGCAATAAAAATCCTCCATTGGAGGCATACCTGAGTCCATACGCAATTGTACCGCAGAGGTACCTCAAGATGTGCCTACCTACAACCCAAAGTCTATGTCTAGGATCAGTCATGAATTGACTCAAGATGCTAACTACATAGAAAATTTCTGGCCTTGAGTGTATGAAGTATATCAACGAGCCAATCAACTGTCTGTATAATGTGGGGTCCACTGGATCTGATCTAGTCTCAGTTTCATGGAGTTTCCTCAAATTAGAATCCATTGGAGTGTTTATGAATTTACAATCCACCATGCCAAATCTTCACAAGATGTACACTCTGTACTTCCCTTGAGATAGAAATATCTCATCATTCCTCTGCCAAATCTCAAGACCTAGGAAGTAGTGCATAAGACCTAAGTCTTTCATCTCAAACTCTGAGGTAAGCTCCCTCTTACACTCAGCAATAAATTTTTCCTCTCCAGTGAGGAAAATATCATCAACATATAGAACCAGTATCAGAGGCAGGTTCTCCACTACTTTGAAGTACAAGTTAGAATCTTCATCACTTTTCAAGAAACCCAGTTTCTAAAGGTAACTATCTATTATGGCGTACCAATCTCGAGGAGCTTGTTTTAATGCATATAGGGCTTTATTTAACTTGAAGACTTGGTATTCCTTCCCATGTATCACAAAACCATAAGGATGCTTAATGTAAACTTCTTCCACAATCTCACCATTGAGAAAGGAAGTATTCACATCCATCTGGTGAAGATTCCATCCTAATACTGATGAAAGTGAAATAATAAAACTGGTAGTAGTATACCTGGCCACTGGAGCGAAATTATCCTCATAGTCAATGCCCTCTTTCTGAGAGAATCCTTGGGAAACAAATATGGCTTTGAATTTGTCCATGATTCCATCTACACCATGCTTTATCTTCTAAATCCATCTGGAAGTAACAATTGACTTCCTCTCGGGTCTGGAAACAATATCCCAAACATAATTCTTCAAGATAAAATGATACTCCTCTGTCATAGAATATGTCCATACTTTTTTCTCTACAGCCTCTTCATATGATGAAGGCTCAGAGTCACTGATGTTGCTCATCGATGCAACATATCCTAAACTTATCTATTAGAATGCATACACTTTCTGGAAGTCCCCACTAGTGCTTCATGCTTATCATCATCTCTCAATATATCATGGCACCATGCTACCCTCCTATTTGTAGGAGGTTCATTAACTAGTTCAACTGGTTCATCAATGACAGGTAACTCTGTAGGCTCTATTGGATTCTGCCTATGAATCTCAGAAGGGGAAGAATCATTCTCATGATTTTCTAAATTAGGAATCTCAGTCTCATCTATCTCTGGATCACATTAAATCTCTTTTGACCACTTGAATGCTACCTCCTCATGGAAAGTCACATCTCAACTTACCTCAACATGTCTCTCACTAGGTACATAAATTCTAAAAGATTTGGAGGTCTCACTATATCCAACAAAAGTTCACTTCTTTCCAGAAGGTTCCATCTTGTTTCTATTTTCTTTTGGAATGTGAATATACACAGGACATCCAAATATGTGATATGTCTATTTTTTCACCAGTGAACACCTTTTTAGGTGTTTTCTCATCAAGAACTGCATGCGGACTTCTGTTTTGAATGTACATTGTTGTACTAGTAGCTTCTTCCCATAAATAAGTAGAAATATCCTGATCATGTAACATGGATTTTGTAGGCTCACAAACCATTCTATTATTTCTCTTTGCAACCCCATTTTGTTGTGGGTTGTAAGGAACTGTTAATTGTCTACATATCCCTACATCACTACAAAAATCATTAAATGCATTTGATTCAAACTCTCCTACATTATCCAACATTAGGGCATGGATATGCCTACTTGTCTATTTTTCTACCAATGCTTTAAATTCTTGCAATTTACATAATGCTTCACTTTTGGCTTTCATAAAGTAAATCCAAGCCTTACGGGAGAAATAATCAATGAATAAAACATAGTAAAAGTACCCGCTAAGGGAAGGGGTAGACATGGGTCCACACAGATATAAATGTAGTAAGTCAAGTATGCCTTTACATCTACTATGGCTGCTAGGAAATTTATTTTTAACATTCTTTCCGAAAGCACAACCTCAACAGGTAGAATCATGAATATAATCGAAACTAGGCATACCTTTCACCATTCGCTGTAAACCAGGAAGTGCTATGAAGTGGAGTTGTCCAAGTCTCCTATGCCAAAGTTTGCATGGGCTGATAGTATGATGTACCATGGCTGAAATAATCTTTCCTAGGACCTTGTAGAGTCCTCCTTCTCCAACTCCAAAAATAACAGCAGTATCAAGGTTCTGGTTCTTCAGTCATAAGTATACTTGATTCTCCATGAAGATCACATGGAAGCCATTATATTCAAGGACATAAACAGAGAGTATATTTTTCTTCAATCCAGGAACATATAAAATGTCATCGATATGTAGCATGTCTCTTGAATTTAATTGGAATGATGTGGATCCAACTCCTAGGATTGGATATGTATAATTGTCTCCCAATTCTACCATGCATGAGAATTGTTTCTCCTTTTGATTGGAGAGTGAACCCTTGTACCATAACATGTACTTGGAAGCACCACTTTCGATCAACCATGTATCTTCTCCTGTGATGATGGATCCGGACAAAGCAGAGACAAGATAATACTCTCTTTTAGTCTCTTTCTCTTCGGGTGTAATCTTGTGTGAGGTTTCTTCTACTACAGTGGAGGCATGAAACTTTCCTTCATTCTTCTTCCTTTTATTTCATTCTATTGCAAAGCGACCTTTCTTTCCACATTAGTAGCATTTAAAATTTGATTTTTCAAAGTTCTTTGTAATCTCTTTCTTCTTTGAATGAAAGTATTTCTTGGGAGCAAAAGGCTCCCTCCTTTTCTTAGTCCTAGCCATGAGAGCTATATTCTCTTCTTTAGTGTGCACCATTTTGTTCTAGATGTGCCCTTCTTCTTGAATGCAGTCATGCTAGATTATTTCAAAATTGGGCTTCTCTTCTCTTCCATTTACTACAGAAAGAAAGGTCTCTTATGAGGTAGGGAGCCCATCAATGGTGGTTTGAAGAAGATCATCCTCATCTATCTCCACACTGATGCTTGCTAGTTGATCCTTCACTTGTTAAATATTTGTGAATAAAGATGCCACGGTCTCATCCTTCTCCATCTTCATGCAGTACAACTTGTTGTTCAAATCCCCCTTTTGAGTAGGAGCCTTATTCTCATAGAGATTCATGAGTGTGTCAAAACACTCCTTTGTTGTCTTCAATGGAGTGATCACCGACATGATATTGTCCTTCACCTAGTCATATATGATCTACTTTTCATTTGCTTGATCCTTTTTGTAATTTTTTCTTCCTACATTTCTAGTGGGCTCTTCAATCACAGAGGTCACAAAAGAATCTAGATCATGCTCTTCTAGAATATGGAGCACCCTCGCCTTCCACATATTTAAGTTGGATGTTACTTGGAGTCTATTTATTGGTTGGGTGGATATAGAAGCCATTGCTTCATGCTCTTTCTCAATGCTTCAAGATCTGTGGAGGCTTAGAGTGTTTGCACAAAACTAAGCTTATTCACCCCCTTGCTCTAATACCATGTTAGTGATTGAGAAAAATATGAAGAAACTTGAACTTTAAAACTTAAATCCATAATAACAATGCATATAAATCACATCAATAATTCAAAGATATAAATCAAACCATAGAACACAAGATATACCCTCGGAAAACCCTCTACTGATTTAGAGGATGAAAACCCCAGCAAACGATCTTTGAGTATGATAGATTAGTAGCAAAGAATGATTACAACACATTAGTAGATTTCTTTCATCGAGAGCACCAGAGAGAGGAGATCGAATGGAACACTGTATCTAACTTTCCAAGTGCATAGCACTTTAATAACAATTCAAATTAGGTTTTACAACAAAAATATAATGGTTGCATGTAGCGACAACTTGTTGACACTTAGAACACTGATCCATCTTTAATCATGCACCCCATACTGATCTGGTGTCAAGATGGCACTCCATAATTATCTTCCACATGAAGATATGCATCTTCCATTAATTAACTAACTCTAACTCAGTAGTTAAATGAGTTGAGCTGAATGTAACTGAGTTGAACTGAATGTAAATGAGTTGAGCTAAATGTAAATGAACAATACTGAATGTAACTGAATAGAACTAGTTCATCTCCATCAGTGTTTATTTCCAATAACCATTTGCATAAATTAAGGAGTTGAACCGTTGATTAACTAAACTTGTTTACTATAACTGTAATTCAAATTCTCTCTCCATCTCTGTGCTTATATTAAATTTCTTTGCAAGGTCCATGTGCATTTTCATTAATTAATCATATCATACTCATAAGACCATTTTCGAACCTATGATCATATGTATTTCCCCAGGTCATATATTCATATGCTAAAGTAAATCACTCTAGGGGTAGCTAATCCCTAAAGGATACTTGTACCACTTGTTAAACATGACTAACCATACATCACATAGTGTATCTACTTTACATAGTAAATTACACCACCTCACAACATGATGATATTCATAGGACTACACAAGCTTACTGTACACCTTAATCATATGAGGATATTCATAGGACTACACAAGCATACCATCCACCTCAATCATATGAGGATATTCATAGGGCTACACAAGCCTAATGTCCACCTCAATCATATGAGGATATTCGCAAGACTACACAAGCATACTGTCCACCTCAATCATATGAGGATATTCATAGGAATACACAATCCTACTGTCCACCTCAATCATATGAGGATATTTGTAGGACTACACAAGCCTACTATCCACCTCAATCATATGAGGATATTCGTAGGACTACACAAGCCTATTTTCCACCTCAATCATATGAGGATATTCATAGGACTACACAAGCCTACTATCTTGATATTATTCACAAGACTTTACAACATCACCACCTCAATCATATGAGGATATTCATAGGACTACACAAGCCTACTATCTTGATATTACAAGACTGGAGAATGACTCCCAATGCTGTAATCTCAACACAAGATACAATAATGAATATGTTATAGCAACCTACTACACCAGGGTATTTTTCACTTGGAAAACATGTCTCATTTCTCATGTGAGATATCATGCATCTGTGTCTTCTGGTCCCTTGTTATTTCTAGCATAGAAATTGTTGGGCAATATATATACCTATTAATTTCTTAACAAGAAGAGTGTTCAATATTTAATTGTCAACCTAGGAAAGTCTGTTATTTCAAAGGCAATTAGCAAAGTATATGCATAAACATTTTCAATAGTTGATAAGTAAAATGAAAATCACTCAATTCTAATTACTTCTTATCCAACTGAGCTCCTTGTAAGAAATCAAAGTAACATTACCCATCTATAAATTGAAAAGAACTTCTATTTCCTATCATACTAATATTAAGGTTTATGATCTAAAGATAAATCCACATAGAATTACTTTTGTGGAAAATGGAAATCTAAATTACCAAATCAAAATATCTCTAATCATTAATCAGGTAGAAAATTAATTAAAGAAAATGACCTATCTAATTAGGAAAATTCTATAAAGATAAATAACACACACAACATAGGAGATGAGCGAGTCTGTAACAGCTATTAACACACTTTTGCATAAAAGGAAAAATTAACTACACAGTCGACTGTCACACCACACCACCTACAACAAGCCAAAGGAAAACCAATTAATGTAATTACTAAATGAATGCAGTTGTAGCTAACCATATATATGTATCAAATTAAAAGACACACTAAATAGAAATAAAATAAAATAAAGCATCTAAACTACGAGTATCTCTATTAGAAGGTGGACCCTGGCCTTCAAACAGAGATGCTTTCAAAAGCTCACAAAGTATACAACAAAGAAATGCTGAGAATTGTCACTCCTTTATTAATTTGATAAAGTTGTAGTTATAGTTACAGACACTTAGCTATATCTCTTACAATTTGTGAACCCTTGGCTCTCCCTTCCTGCATATACTTATACAAGAGTAAAGCTATTATGTTACATAAATTCCGGGTAGCCAAGAATATCTTTAATATTCAGGTTGTCAAATCATCAAGACATTTACAACTATAAATCGCTTACATAAAATCAACTCAAGAATAAATAGGATTTTACTTAGATATTTTCCGCAAACTGGCATGTCTAGCGAAATGCAGAAGATTTTCAGGGAGTTTCATTTGCAAGCATGAAGGAGTATATGAGATTTTTTCATCATTAATGTTGACCGAGTCATTGAGCAGGTAGTTGATGCCAAGTGGGACTAACTTCCAGACATGACCAGCTGTTGCAGTTGCGCCACCTGGTGATTCCGAATCGTTCTATCAAATCATTAACAAATAAGCATAGATGAAAGGTAAAATTCATAATTGTAAGTAAAACCAACCATAAAATGAAACAAGAAATAATTATTTATACATAGGACTTTCATGCTTGTTTGTATGAGAAAGATAAGGATTCAGCTGCCAAATGGGGACAAAAATAGGGAGAAAGGATGAAATAGAGTAGGGTAAAAAGGGGTAAATTTAGGACCCAACATCTCACCCCAACTATCTGATTACATGTCCTCATGCATAAATTTGAATTTTTTTTAGGTTAAATGAAGATTCTGGTACCTCCTCTAGTTGCAAAAATCGATTTCTCATGATTAGAGCACCCCAACAGTCTCTTTCATCTTTCTTTTTCATCATGTAGGTGTGCTTGTACTCTCTGTCTGACAACCAAATAATAGGAAATATAAACCTCAAACCCAACTAGTTTAGGCCACAAGACTCCATACATTTAACATAGCCAGGTACTCTAGACAAGGAATATTCAATCTTTTCAAAACAAAACGGGTATTTTTCCTTTAGGGCTATAGGGGAAAATTCCCATCTCTGACTACTTCTTTGCAGAGCAATGTCCTGCTGTCAAGATATCATATCAACACAAGTGGATATGACCTTCTATTGAAATACATCCAACTGATTGAATTTATCTGGAAATGAAAGGTTTCTCATGTGCCTAGAAATCAGAAGGATAGAGGCTCTAGGTTCTCCACAAATCGACACAGTGGAGTTGTCCTCATTTCTCTGAATGGTTTGTGAGGCCCTTAACCAACACACATGATTAGTGACAAAAGAGGTTAATGATCTTAAATGAATGTCCCCAATATGGGGAGTTGGGTTAACTTGAGTATCCATCAGGCATGCCCTATCATGCAGATATAACTCACAAAACAAATTCTACTCAAAAAATTCACTTTGGGTGAAAGTTTCTGAAAATTGAGAAGGTGTTACAATCTGCCAAGGCCCTCCTTCCTTTGAATCCTTAATCTAAAACAAAGTCATATGTTCAAAGATGAATACAGGGTATGATAGGGATTGGTTCTATGCATCTCAATAACTCATGATTTAAAGTGATAATCTATTCTTTATCTTTCTCCATAGACTCATATTTATTTAACTTTTTAACTTCTCCTGCATATTTTCCCATCGAATTTTCTGAAAGAAGATCTTCTCGGCCCATTGTTTCCTTAATTCTTGAATGATATTTTTGTGCTCACTAAGGGAAATCATACCTTCATCAAATTGGCTTGCATGATGCCTCCATTTACTTACTTCAATATTTAAAAGTGATACCTCTTCTGTCAACTCTTGATTATTCCTGTCTATGGATGTCTCCTGAAGTTCTGCAACCTCCACCTGTGTTGTTACTTCTTGTGTTTGAACATCTAGAATATGGTATGTTGCTTCCTGAGTCTTAGTTTGAACTGTTGTTTCTTAAGTATCTGAAGTTCCAATCTTAGTCTAAACTACTACGTCTTGGGTTTCAGTAGCTTCATTTTGAACTGTTGTTTGAACACATATTTTCAGAAACATTGGTTCTTGTGTAACAACGTCTGATTCTATTAATTCCAATGTATTAGCTTCAACAACCAAGTTGAAAGACATCGGTTCTTGTGTAACAATGTCCTATTCTACCTCCATTCTTAAGGCCTTTGGACTTCATCCTTCACTATCTCCGTGTCACCCGACTACTGCTCCTGGTCTATTTCTATGTCACTTGATTGTTGCTCTTGGTCTATCTTGGTGTCACCTGACTGCTACTCCTGGATTAGAAGTGAATTGAATTCCTAGGAATTGCTTCTAGAAGGAAGCAATTCATTATTTCCTGAGTATTGATGCTACAATGCCTCATTTACATGTAATTCTTGTTCAGGAATCTCATCCATATTCAACCATGTTTCTTCTTCTGGTTCCTCATTTAGTGTGTCATTTTTTCCTTGGCTTGAATCTGCCAATATCCAGGATGTTATTTCCATTTTATAAACCTTATATCCTTCCAATATAAATAAAAATCTACATTCAAGACATAACAAGTATTCTTTTTCCTGGCTGGAAGGTGGATTTCAAACTAACTAGCAGCTTCTTCCAAGGTGTCTAGGCCTCATGCTGCTTGCTTTCTGCTTGCCTCCTTCCTTCTTTCTAATTCTTCCCTAATTTCTCACGCATCTTCCTTCAACAATTCATTTTCATATTTCAAAATTTCTAATCGGGGTTGCACGGGCTATTTGGTAACAGTGGACACCATAGGTGAATTTCCCATTGGTTCTTGTGTTTCAGTGGGTACCCTAGGTTTTAAAATGGGAATTTTGATCCTTTCCCTTTCTACTTGCCAATAATCCCCGGTTATTCTTCTTCTGGATGATTCTCCCTATGTTCCAATAGGTTCTTGTGTAATAGTGGCATCCATTGGTAAATTACCCATTGGTTCTTATGTTTCAATGGGTAACATGGAAATTTCAGTACTCACAACTTATGTTGTCCAAGAATCCCTAGTTCTTCTTCTCCTAGATGATTGTCCCTATGTTTCACCAAGCTCTTGTGTGACAGTGGAATCCATTGGTAAAATACCCACTAGTTCTTGTGTTTCAGTGGGTAAAATGGGAATTTCAATTCTTACCACTTCTGTTGTCTAGGAAGCCCTAGTTCTTCTTCTCCTAGATGATTCTCCTCTGACACTCAGTATTTTCCTCTTCCTCTATTGTGTGTGAAAGGTAGATACTTCTCCAGTTTCTTCTAAAGGTTCCTCCTCCTCTATTACATTTCGTTTTATCTCCAAGAAAGTTTCGATCTTGACAACCTGAGGCCTTATTTCCCCAGTTTCTGCAACCTCTCCTTCTTCTCCTACCGCATTCATAGTTCCAGCTTCCATTGTTGTTGCTTCTGCAGTTTTTACCCTTTCTATTTATACTGTTGCCACTCCTTCATTTTCTTATATTTCTCCAACCATTTTCTCCATAGGACTATCTGCAGCTGCAACTCCCCCTAAATTTTCCTCTTGCTCATATTCACCTTCTTCCAACTCTTCATCCCTCCCCTCAACTGAATCTGAAAAGCTATGTTCAACTTATCTATCTCTAATGTGTGCTACTACAGGTTCCTAATGCATCCCATCTCAAACAAAGTATTCCCATGTTAAGTTATTTTGTGTCAAATATCTTTGCACCAATAATTTAATCAACCCATGGTTTGTGATAGAAGAGAGTGGGTGTCTAGATTTCCTAACATAATGCACCATGTTTTGCAAAGTATGTGAAATATAAAATGGAATATTTATAAGTATTCCATGGCATAAGTGAGACAACAGAACAAAATTGCAAATGTAAACAACCCTATACCTTCCTTCACATGTAATGTACCTTTTTATGAAGGTAGCAACCTGGTTCCAGGGTCTTGGAAATGTCTCCAGTGCCACTCCTCTAACCCTTCTCTACACTTGCTTCCCTACTGATGGAAATTCTTTGGCTTCTCTCAAATTGTTCCTCTTCCATAAAAACCAATGATCTCCAATTCAAGGAAGTCCTGTGACTTCTTCTACAAGTACCCGTTTTGATGCATCTATCCTCAACCCTTTGATCTTTGAGTATCCTACAATCAAGTTTGTGGAGAGATGGAGTGTTGTTTCCTCATGGAAACCATTCAGTATTTGGAAATAACCAATCCATCGAGCCTCACAAAAATTGTCAAAGACCTCTCTGTTTGCATATAGAGTGTCTTGATTGCTAGGTTCATCCCTGATTGGAGGACCCATAGTGCATTTTCTTTACTGGTTGTGATAGGTGGGTGTAGTAGCAGACAGAATCAGTCGTTCAAGTTGCAACAATTGAACACACTAACCAGATAGCATGGGTTTGTTTGGGTGTTTTGAATTTTTTGCAAAATTAGAAACAAGGTGTCTTATAAATTATCTAAGATAGGGCGACGGTTGTTTGGAAGTGCAGGAGGGGTGATTTTGAAAGGAATATTAACTAATTATGGAATACTTCTAGGATTCGAAAAGGTATAATCATTACTATTACATCATTTAATACTTGATTATACTTGCAATAAGAATCCATACCTGATCATTGTTACTTGAGTCGTCAATTCCCTGATATGTTTTCAACTTTCGATGCCAAATAATCACGAGGGAGATGATTTCACATGCACAATTGAGAATAAATATGTTGTGAAGAATTAATCAGGTGGAGCATTTCCATATCATCATTGATTTCCCAAACGTGTGGATGGAGTGTGGAAAAATGGTAGAGTTTCAACACAAAATAGCCAGCTTTGATGGAAAAGTAGCGTAGTTGCAGCGGACAATGGTTAGATTTATTGCAAAAAATAACGAATTTGCAGAGTCATTCGTCCAAAAATAGTGGAAAATTTAGGATATTTGCAATGGGATTTGGACAAAAATAGCCGAAAAATTAGCAAATTTGTAGCAGGACTTGGCCAAAAATACAAAAAAAATTAGCAGAGTTGCAATGGAGTTTGGCCAAAAATAGCGGACTTACAGTGGAATTTGGCTAAGAAGAGTAGAGTTGCAATAGAATTTGGCCAATAATAGCAGAGTTGTAGTGGGTAAAAATCAGGCACCTGAAAGAATTTCCTAAAAATAGGAAGAGCTTGATAAAAAAATGACAAATGATAAATTTCCTGTCAAAGGTCTGCAACCTTGTTCACTTGTTCTTTCAATGATTCATATCAATAAAGAAGGATTTTTTAGGAATATGCAATTGCTGGGCCCATAGAAACTACTTCTTCTTCCTAAACCTCCTCACAAATAAATGTTCACAATTTTCAAAAACACACCCGATCATAGTTAAAAAAAAGAAAAATAGAGAAAATCAAACAATTTTATTTATATACAATTTTTGTGGAATTCACGACAGACTTAAAAAGTTTTAGAAATAGGGGGGGAACCCTACTCTTGTATGAGTTGACATTCTAGATCATCTACGACCTATGAGATAAATGCATACTTCGAGATAGGTTTATGATAAAGCCGTAATCCATGACCATTTGAAAATAGATGTGTCTAAATTTCATCGATAGTGTTCAAACAAATGGTTCCATTGTCAAATACCTTATCTATTTTGTAAGGTCCCATCCATCTCGTGTGTAGCTTGCCTATAAAATCCCCTTTAAACAATGAATCATACAATAAATCCCAATCTCCTTTAAAAAATATATTCTTATTTATAAATCTATCATGCCATTTGGAGCGTTGTTGTTCAATTAAAGTCGTATGATGTATAGCAGCAGTGCACTTTTCATCTAGTTTATTCAGTTGATTCTGTCGATTCTTCTAATCCTCCATTAAATACAGGTTTTCCTCTTTGGTTGTTCTCAGAGTTTTAATTTCAAATTCAATAGGAAAAATGGCACTCTTCTCGTACACCAGTTCATATGGGGAGAAACCCATAGTGTTTCACCATTTTGTATGGTAGGCCCATAATGATTTAGGAAGCCTATCAGCCCAATCCTTGCGATGGATCTTCATTGTTTTTGTAAGTATTGACTTGATCACCTTGTTCATTCTTTCCACCTAGCCATTGGCCTGTGGATGATATGGAGAGGTTACTTGATGCTGTATATGATACTTCTGAAACAAGGCCTCCATCTTTAGGGAAAAAAACTATGGTCCTATGTCTGTCACAATTTACCTAGGTACTCCAAATAGGGTGAATATCTCTGCACATAAAAAGTATATTATAGATTGATCATTGGTCTTTACCAAGGCCACAAATTCCACCCACTTGGTCATATAGTCACTACAGGCCAAAATGTAAACTTTCTGTCTTGATGAAGGGTTGATAGGCCCTACAAACTTTAGGGCCCATGTATCAAATGGTTCAACCACCAACTATAGCTGAAGTGGAATTTCATCTAATCTGCTTGTTTGGACCATTCTCTCATAGGTTTCATAGGCCTAAACATACTTTATCGCATCTTGAAATATAGTTGGCCAGAAATACTCTATCCTTAATGCTTTATGGCCCATCCTTTTATCAGCAAAATTCCCCCCGCAGAGCTCATCATGGTAAGCCTTCAAAATACTATCGATTTCATCCTCTCTCACACACCACACGATTTCCAAATTAGGTCCTATATAGAAGAGGTGTCCTTCGATCCAGCAGTACCTCGCACTTTTTTCTATAATTATCCTCTTTCCTCATTTGGATAAGTGTGATGGAAGTGTACCTGCAACCAAGTAATTGGAAATATCAACATACCATGGGGAAAATGTTGAGGCTGCAAATAAATGTTCATCAGGAAAGGAATCTTCGACTGGTGCATCATCATCATTATTATTCAGTCGAGAAGGAAAATATGCAGCCACATTCTCCTTCCCTCGCCTATCAACAATAGTTATGTCAAATTCCTAGAGTAACAACAACCACCTAGTCACTCTAGCATTAGTAATGGGTTTGTTCATCAAATATCTAATAGTTGACTGCTCAGTATGTATAAAAGTAGAATATCCAGTAATGTAATGTCTAAATTTATTGATGGCATAAACGATAGCAAGGAATTCTTTCTCTGTTACCATGTAGTTTAGTTCTGCAGGAGCCATATTATTACTAACATAATAGATAGCATATGGGCTATGACCTTCCTGCTGTCCCAAAAATGCTCCAATGGCTGTGTCTGAAGCATCAAAATAGATATGAAAATGCAGGGCCTAATTAGGCCCCCTCAAGATGGGTGTTGTAGACATCCTCTTCTTTAGTTCTGAAAATTTTTCCTGTGTTATAGCTGATTTCACCACTCCAGGTGAATCACACTTTGTATGGCCTTCCCCCATCCCGCTGCAGACTCCTTAGATCCCATGGACCATTTTTTGTCCTTTGATGTTTCCTTGATCATCCCTAAGAACATGTGAAAAATGATACACACGAATTTTAAACCTATAAGCGCATATATACACGGGTTTGACCACTAAAACCGCGTACATTGGGGTGTGTGCATAATCCAAATCCTTTTGGAGTTTTCCTTGACATGGATCCAGCTCATTTGACTCCTGGCCTTCCCTATTCCTTGAGATTGCTTGGATTCGACCTTTCATTACCCCTTTGAAAAGCTATATAAGGAACCCCTTGGTACATTGAAGGCATAAGAGAGAATTGAGAGCAAAGAAACTATAGTCCATTGTTGCCGAAACTTATGCTTGAGTCTGCATCCCTTTGTCCCTTGGAGAACTTTTGTGTTCTTCCCAAGCTTTCCTTTTGCTTGTAAGCTTGCTATCTAGTGATGGAGGATTGAAGTGGTGGAGGCCCAAGTGGGGGATTCAGTTTCTTTGGATCGCAGACGTGCCGACAGAGGTTGTATCTTGTAATCTCTGATTTATATTAATAGAAATATCTTTTCCTGTCCAATAATGTGTGTTTGAATGAATATTTTATCCATTGGATTATGTCAAATGCTTATACATTATTGATTCTATATGCTATAATAGATCTAACACCATGATATATAGAATGCTTGTATTGTTTACTTCTTGTTGAGGAAGTAACCTATCAATTCAAGCTGAAGATTGGAAAGCTCAACGGGGATCTACTTCAACCATCCGGAATAAGGTACGAGGTTTGATACTTTAGTGTTAGACATTTAATTTCTATTGCATATTGGAAAGGATTGGTTTCTGGAGTCAAGCTATCTGTTGTGGTACCCCAAGCCATAGGAATTTCTCTCCGTAACATCCTGGCATGCATTTATCCACACAAATTGGGCATCTTTCATTAGTAAAGTAAATAAGGGAGATTCCAATTTGGAAAAAATTTCTATGAATCTCCTATAATAACCAGCATGACCAAGAAAATTGTTACCTCTTTCTGCAAGCAAGGGATAGGAATATTTGAAATTACCTTTATCTTGGATGGATCTACCTGGATACCTGCAACAGAGTTAAAATGTCCCAGAACCACACCTTCACTCATCATCATGTGACATTTTTTGGTGCTCGGAGATAGATGTGTCTGTTCACAGCGTGTTAGAACTTTTTCCAAGTTCTCTAGTGCTTCATCAAAACTGCTTCCATATGGAGTGGAATCATCCATAAATACTTCCATACAATCACTCACCATTCCAAAGAAAATTCCAATTACAACCCGCTCAAATGTAGACGATGCATTGCACAACCCAAAAGGAAGCACCTTGTATATGAAGGTACCCTAAGGACAAGTGAAGATGGTTTTATCCTAGTCTTTAGGGGAAATATGGATTTGGTTATATCCACTAAAACTATCTAGGAAAGAAAAGAACTGTTTCCCAACAGGGTGTCTAGAACTTGATCCATGAAAGGAAAAGGGAAATGGTCCTTCTGTGTTTCTTTGTTAAGCTCCCTGTAGTCTACATAGACTCACCATTTCACATTCTTTTTAGGTACGATCACAAGTGGGGATCCCCACGCTCTATCTGAAATTGGGTAAATAAAACCTACCTCTAAATTTTTTTGGATTTCCTCATTCACGATATCTCTCATGTTCGGGTTCATTTTGTGTCGAGGTTGGCATAGATGATTTGAATCATTTTTGATATAAATATGATGGGTACACAGTGTTGATGGAATTCCCCTCATATCTTTGTACTCCCATGCAAAATCTCCCTTATGTTGTTTCAACAGTGTAATGAGACATTCCATTTCATTAGCTTTGAGATTAGGGTTGATATTCAATGTTTTCCTCGAATCGACTTCTACTGGAACACTCTTGGAATTATTAATTACTGGAATCAATTCAGTGTTACTGAGTAAGGATTCTTCTATGATTTCTTCCTTTTCTTTTTCTTTTAGAGTTCTATCCAATATCTGATATGCTCATTTAGTGACATACGCAGGCTCGCTAATGAAATTACATATGGTGTCATCTTCAGTTTCTGTTTTAAAGGTCAAGGCTCTCCCAATTGTTAATAAAGGATGAATATCTTCTTGTTCCTATAAATTCATCCATAACGGGATTTCAGTGCTTATGCTCGATCTAGATGAAGGATATACAATTATATTTTTAATGGCACTTCCATCAGAAATTTTCATGGAACCTGATCTACAACTGATGTATGCATCTACTGTAGCCAACCATGGTCTTTACAAGATCATTTGATGTCCCCCCAGCTGTGAATTAGGCTGTAAAACAAGAAATACTGCTGGGTACTCCCATGAGTCAATGGAGACTAATAGGTTGTCCATAATTCCTTCATGTTTGATAGTAGATTTTTTAGCAATTTCTTATATGGTTGGGGTAGGCCTGAGATTATCAAGCCATAGTTTTTTCAAGGTCTCAATGGTCATAAAATTTATTGACATGTCTAAATCGACCAAAACATTAGAGATTTGAATCTTCCCAATAGATACTGTGATAGTGGGGTTACTTGGGTTAGTGTATTTGGCCAATGGGAGATTCCCCGTCATTAGTTCAGATAACTTCCCTACCACATGCACTATAGGGGGATCTTTAGGTTTCCTTCTTGGTTTTTTTACAACCAGGTCTCTAATATATTTATCATAAATAGGTACATCTTGTAGGGCTTGTAATAGTGGAATTATTACATAAATATTTTTCAACTCTCCTAGGAGGTTGAAACTAGGTTGTTCCACAACCTTTTGCAAGGTTAATCATTCAGGATACGATGTTTCTCTTGAAGACTATGTAATTTGTGTTTTAGTACGTGTCTCTACAAGTGTTTCAGCTATTGTTTCATCATGTATCTCAATCGTTGTTTCAGCTGGTGTTTCAACGTCCTCAATAATGTGGATCATTGAAGTAAATGAATTTCCAAATGGTGGATTCATTCCTTCATTATTCACAAAGGATAGAACATCCTCAATGACTATCATTTCCACCACCCTCCCTGATCATAACTATAAATTATTGCAAGGGAGAGGGGAAACGGAATAAGCTGGCATGCTAAAAAATTTGAATTGTTGCACTGCCTTATTGTTGGGATTAGGGTTAGGTTGAGTAGGAAATTGAGGATGGAGTTGTTCACCCATTGGTGTAGTGTTATTTGGAAGTTGCATCTAAGGTCATTGATACTGTGTATAGTATGGTTGATTATGAGAAAAATGGTTCCCTAGATAAGGATTTCTCCATCCCGGTGACCAAGGAGCTTGTTGGTTTGGATTTGGTGCCCATGTATTCCAAGGGATCATATATTGTGTTGCAGGTTTCGAATATTGGTGCCACTGTGTGTTAGGATATGAGTATGGTGGAGGAAATTGATTATTAAAATTATTCCAGGAATTGAAAGGAGTAGGATGGGAGTTCATACCTAGAATCTGTGGTTGCCACGGCTTCTTCTACGAATTGAAACATGCATGTTTTGTGTCTACAGTGGATGCTTAAAATATTTCTTTACATTTTGGAAGTGAGGGACAATCTTTGGTATCATGCTCCAATTCGCATAGACCACACACCTCCACCTTATCAAGTGGGCATTCTTTTAGTGGGTGCTTCTTCCTACACTTAGGGAAGAACATCACAAGTACCAGATATTCAACCACTTGTTTCTTTTTTTCTCTCATGACATCCATTTGTGAAGATATGGAACTCATCATGTCATTTTTAAAATTCTTGAGGAAATTTCGAATATATGCGCGAGTATCTACTCCTCCAGTTGAATTCTGTGCCCGTGAGAAAACATATCGGTCCCTTATGTTGGTTCTTGAAGGCCCCCTGGAGTATCATTGACATAAGTCCATAATATTATCAAAGGATTCCTTGGAGATGTATCCCTTACCTAATAGATTAAGCATGTCCATATAGTCTTCTCTTATTCCCCGCAATAGAATGATCTTGAGGACATCCCTTCCAATAGTGTTTTGACCTAACCGCTACACATTATACAGAATCCTTTCCATAAAATCCTCCAAACTCTCATCATTTTTTTGCACCATATCAAATAACTTTTCTCTCTTATCCTTCGTCCTACAATATTCTTGGTACTTGATAAATACCTATTTCATCTGATCCTACATTGCAGCAAAAGTTTCACCACTGAAACACATAAACCATTATAGGGCATTATACGTCAAGGTAGAAATAAATAGTTTAAGCTTCTTCTCAATGGAGGTGTAGTCATAACTTCGATAGAGAATGTCAAACTCAAAGAGGAATTCATATGGATCTTCTGTGGACTTCCCATGAAAGTGAGGTAACGCTAAGGCTAAAATATTCTTCATGGGGGCCTATCTAGATGGTTTCCAAATAGGGAACTGGAGTGTGGAGAATGTCTCCTCGTGTGAGAGGTCATCATTATCATTATGATTGTCCCCTAATTCTTCTTCATGATATTCATGGCGATGCTCATTATTCATGATTATCTCTTCCTCTAGATTTTCTTGATTCTTATGATATTCAAAATCCTATTGAAAATGTAACCACTCCTCTTTTGTAACTTCCTCTCCACTAATCTGATAGACCTCCTATGGTCCACCTAATCCCACCGAACTATCCCTATCTTCTAGAGTTCCTTCCACAGGGACACTAGATGGTGTCTCATCTCCTACTGTTCTCTCCATAGTTGACACTGATGCTTCCATCCTAGGAGAAACATAACTCCTTCTTACAGATGATGGTCCTTGGTTTCGAGCTCCAGTAGAAGAATCAACCTTGGAAATTAATTCATCAATGAATTTATTTCTTCCTAATCCTAGTCTACAACCACAACCTCTTCCACTTGCCAAGTTAGTATTTTGGGGGGTTTTGGGAATATCCCATTGAGTTCTTCTCATATTCATGAAAACCTATAAATCATGCAAGCTTATGAATCATACCTGATCCTTAGGTAAGTAAATCATTCAGTATATTGAAGGATGTGTAGATCTTCACTACATCTTATTGCTCCTGCACCTGAGAATCAGGACTATAGAGAATGACCAAATTCAAATACTAACTATTCCTATCAATTACTTTCCCTGGAAATGGTGCCAAAATGTTGGGCACTCTATATACCTATTAATTTCTTAACAAGAAGAGTGTTCAATATTTAATTGTGAACACAGGAAAGTTTGTTATTGCAAAGGCATTTAGCAAAGTATATGCATAAACATTTTGAGTAGTTGATAAGTAAAATAAAAATATCTCAATTCTAATTACTACCCAGCCAACTCAGTTCCTTGTAAGAAATCAAAGTAACATTACCCATCTAGAAATTGAAAAGAACTTATATTACCTATCATACTAATATTAAGGTTTAATATCTAAAGAGTAATCCACCTAGAATTACTTTTGCAGAAAATGGAAGTCTAAATTACCAAATCATAAAGATCTCTAATCACTAATCAAGCAACAAATTTATCAAATAAAATGACCTATCTAATCAGAAAAACTATAGAAAGATAAATAACACACACAACACAAGAGTTGAGCGAGTCTGTAATAGCTATTAACACACTTCTACATAAAAGGAAAAATTAACTACACAGATGACTGTCACACCACACCACCTACAACAAGCCAAAAGAAAACCAAATAATACAATCACTGAATCAATTCAGTTGTAGCTAACCATAAAGATGTATCAAACTAAAATTCCACACTAAATATAAATAAAATAAAATAAAGAATCTAAACTACCAACAACTCTATTAGAAGGAAGGTCCTAGCCTTCAAACAAAGATAATGTCAAAAGCTCACAAATTCTACAACAAAGAAATGCTGAGAATTGTCACTCCTTTATTAATTTGATAAAGTTGTAGTTACAGTTGCATTCACTCTGCTATATCTCTTATAATTTGTGAACGCTTTCCTCTCCCTGCGTGCATATACTTATACACGAGTAAAGCAATGTTGTTACATAAATTTTGGGCGGCCATGAAGATATTTGATCTTCAAGCCGTCGAATCATCAAGAAAGTTCAACTATCAATCCCTTGCATAAAATCAAATCAGGAATAAATAACCTTTTACTTCGAGTTGTTCCGTGAACTGACATACCCAGCAAAATGTAGATGATTCTCAGCAAGTTTCAGTTACAAGCATGAAGGAGTATCAAATATTCCTTCGTCATTAATGTTGACCGAGTCATTGTGCAGGTAGTCGATGCTGAGTGAGACTAACTTCCAAATATGATGAGCTGTTGTAGTTGTGCCACCTGGTGATTCTAAATCCTTCTTTCAAATCATTAACAAATCGGCACAGATGAAAGGTAAAATTCATAATTGTAATTAAAACCAAGCATAAAACAAAATAATAAATAATGATTTATACCTGAGACTTTTATGCTTGTTTGTATGAGAAATATAAGGATTCAACTACAAAATGGGGACAAAAATAGGGACAAAGGATGAAAAAGAGTAGGGTAAAAAGGGGTAAATTTAGGACCCAACAGAAACATATCAGGACTAATTATGCCCAATTTTAACCTCCAAGCTTTGCCAGTACTTATTACACCCAAGGAAAACCTATAGGACTGGTTATGTCTAAGTAACCTATGATCTTCGCTAGGAATTTTAACTTAGAAAAAATGTCTCTCTTTTGAGGGGTCTTATTTTGGATCACACCATTCTTTCTCTGAAGTAATCAAAATTCACTCTGACCAGAGGCTTGGTCAACACATCGACTATCTGCTCATTCATTTCCTGTACTGAATCTTCAGTACTCCTCTCTGCACCATATCCTTGATATAGTGGAGCTTGATCTCTATATGCTTCCACTTGTCATGGAACACATGGTTCTCCAAAAACTTTACACATCTCTGATTTTTGCAGACGATACAAGTCGCATCTAAATGGATATTAAACAAATTAGACAATAGCTTCCATAGACACAATTCCTTACAACTAGTCGAGCAAGTGGAAACATACTCTACCTTGATTGTACTAAGTGCCACGCAGGACTACTTCCTGTTAAACCAGGAGATTGTGTCAGATCCAGAACTGAAGCAACAACCCAAAGTTATCTTCCTATCTATGGTGCTATCTTCCCAATCTAAATCAAAATAAATATGCAGGTTAATATTCTTATTCGCATCATACTTGAGCCCATAATCCATTGTACCCTTTAGGTACCTCAACACATGCTTTGTGGCTATGAGGTGAACATGTCTTGGATCTATCAGGAACTGGCTCAATGTGTTCACAGCAAAGCATATGTATGGTCTGATATTTTTTAGATACAACAATGAACCAATCATTTGATGATACATTGTGGCATCAACCGACTCTAATGAAGCATAACACATAATCTTCAAGTTTGATACCATAGGTGTGTATATCACCTTGCAGTCTAGCATTCTAAATCTCTTCAAAATATCCAATGAATACTTTACTTGACCAAGGAAAATTCCATATACACTCTACCACACCTTGATGCCTATGAATTAGTGCATCATACCTAGGTCTTTCTATTATCAAGCCTTCTCCTTGCATCTTTAATGAGTTCTTCCTCACCTGTTAGGAACAGGTCATCGACATATAGCATGAGCATCACTCATCTTCCACCTTCAACCTTAAAGTAAAGGTTGGAACTCACTTTACTCTTGGTAGATCCTAGTATCATTAGAAAGCTATCCATCCCATAATACCATGTCCTTGAGGCCTATTTCAATCCATACAAGGCCTTCTTCAATTTGCACACATGAGTCTGCAGGTCACGTGTCTTGAATCCCATTGGTTGTTATACATATACTTCCTCCTCAACTACACCATTCAAGAATGTTGTCTTGAAATCAATTTGGTGTATCCTCCACTTCATAACTACAACCAATTAAAGTGTGTACCTAATGGAAGTGTACCTCGCCACAGGTGCAAACCTCTCCTTGTAGTCTATTCCTTATTTTTGTGAGGAGCCTTCTGCTATGAATATTGCCTTGTATTTCTCAATGCTTCCATATGCAAAATTCTTGATATTTTTGATCCACTTCAAATTCAAGACAGACTTCTTTTCTGTTCTCAGAACTATCTCCCAGAAATCATTATTCATGATCAACTAGTACTCCTCAATTATCGCATCCTTCCATTCTTTCTTTTTTGCAACTTCTTCATAGGTGGAAGGTTCCTTGTCAATGATGTCACACAGTAAGGCCACATAGTTGTTGTAAGCCTTTGGTATTTTCCTTTATCTATACATTCCTTATGGAGCACCATACCTTTATCCTTCTTATATGACACTAGTACATGTCGACATTTTTCCGACAAAAAATCGTTTCTATTGCAGCACTTTGGTGGTTCTATAATGATGAACATGGCCCCTTCTTTTCGTAGGAAAATTTTTGTCACTCTAGCCACACTTGCCATAGTTTGTCACAATAATGACAGAAAAGATATGGGATTTGTTTTATTCAAAACATCAATTTTCGTTGCAATAGCGATTGTTTAGCCATGGACCTTTGTTTGTGTAGCGACGAAGTTGTCATCGCCATAGGGCCGAAAGGAAATTTTTTTTAAAGTGAACAAAGGTGTAGTGATGAAACCTTCATTGGTTTAGCGATGAACCTTTTTCATTGTCGCCATCACAATAGCGATGAAAGGCAAGTTTTTTTTTTAAATGAACAAAGGTGTAGTGACAAAACCTTCATTGGTTTAGCGATGAATCGTCGTTGGTGTAGCGATGAATAGTTCATCGCTATAGCAGCAGAAGGAAATATTTTTAAAAAAAGAGAAAAGTTATTTCAATGAAACTTTCATTGGTTTAGCAATTTTTGGGCTATATGGAAGACCCAAGTTTATACTATTAACTTGGCACCAACAAAAAGACCTACAGTGTTGGCCCTTTCGACAACAACCTGTGAACAGGTTGCAGTCTCACCCAAAACAGCTATGGGGTGCCGCAGAACCAGGTTTCTGCAAGCAAAAGAGGGATATTAATGTACCTTTAGCCTTAACAACAAATATTTATACCAAACAGAGCTTAGACATTCACTTAATTAGCTTCGTAGTTAGATAAAAGATGTTCCTTGCTTTACCCTTAACTGGGAATTCACAGAGAAGTTAACATTAATAGTTATCTTACTTTATCAATTATGTACTTATCAATGCATAAAATAAAACCATAATAGAAACAACACAAAAGAACCACAACACAAGATATAACGTGGTTCACCCCCAGTGTAGGGGCTACATCCACAAAACTACACTTTTATTCCACTTCTTACAAAACAACAGTTCTGATCTGCGCACTCAGTAGCAGATCCTCCCTTCAAGCCTAACTGCGCACTCAGCTACAGTTCATTTCCTTACAAAACCCTCTACGCACACAGCTGTAGAGGTCATCCATGCACACAACTGGGACTAGAACTTAAAACACCAAAATTAGATCTATCTTCTTTTCATTAGATGATCCTCATTTCATTAGATACCCTTGACATCTTTACATGAATGCCTATTTATACAAGTGCACTATTACAAAATCATGGGTTTCTACCTGAAATTTGTGGACAATTACAAAAAAGAGGGCTTTGACTCAACCCCAACACCCCTAAGACTATTTTGAGTCGCAACTCTACTTACAAGCTTCCATAAAAACCATGGAGTTACCAAAACTAGTGACCATTAAGGTGCACGTCCCAACAGGCCTCTAAGACTCACCAGTGTCCCGTCCCGGGACACTCTACTGCTTTCCTTGTGGAATAATCTTGTTGGCGAAGATAGTGAACTGTTTGTTGAGGCTACGCATGATATCATCGGCTGCTTTCTCCTTCTCCACCAATTCTTGTAATGTTGCTGCTGATGCTTCGCTGGCCTTTTCCTGTTCAAATGCATCATATTCCTTCAAAACTTTGAGCTGGCTGTCCGCAACAGTGCTCAACTCCAAGGCCTCGACGACAAGGGGCTGCATAGAATTTTCCAATAGCGTTGCTTTCATCTTGTACGACTCAATTTCCTACTAGAGTTCATTGCTTTGATTCACCTTGAGCATCTTCTACATAGGAGGAAGAGTCTTAATTTCCACTTTCACTGCATCTAGCTCTACCTGTCGTTGCTTGATGGTTTCTTGCAGCTTTTCTACTTCTTGATTTTCTTGCAGTTTCATCCAGGTGTCAACGCTTTCTTCTAGAAGCTTTGTTGTGCTACTCAGAAGATTGGTGATATTCGTTGCTGAGGCCTGAATATCTCTGCGACGCTGCTCCCTGACCTCTGGTGGACTCTCCGGGGTGATGCGAAGTTGGAGCTCCGCGATCTGAGCCTCATGTTCTTCTTTTAGCTTTTCAATCTTGGTGTGAGACTGTTGTGCATAGTCTTTTAGCTTAGCAATTCTTTGCTCCAGTTCTTCCTCATCCTGTATGTCGAAGTCAGGAATATTCTGACATGCCTCATCCAACACGCGTACCATTGCAACCTGCTTACGTTCTGCGTCCCTCTTCCTCTGCTCCGCTTCTTCAAACTGTGCTCCGAGGCTCGCATTCTGCTTCATGGTATTTTCCAACTGCATTTGAGAGTAGTGGTCTCTTGTTTGGATCTCCTTCATGATTGCTACTTGACATAGATGCAGCTCTATCATATATAACTTAGTGTAATCTATCCCGACTATCATGCTCATCTCCGAGCGAGACGCTGCGTCAGTTATTATGAGGGCTGCACTTGACACTTGTCCTCTGTTATCTCTGGCTGGCCATTGCCTTGTGTCTATCCGCGTGCTTAATGGGACACCGCTTGGTGTAGCGCCAGTCATGGATTTCTCTACTAACTCCTTTAGCTTTGAAATTCGTTGTGCTACACTGGTGAGGGCATCAAGATGTGTAGCTACGAATTGTGACCATTTGCTAGTTAGTACTTATGTAGACTTTGTCAGAGCCTGGTCAAGCTCTTACATAGTCACGATAGGCTCTTCGACAATATTTGTGCCTTTTGACGCCTTTGTTTTATTTCTGGACTGAGGTTTGGTCACTTCCTATGCCTCTGGCGAATTGCGCTTATCTGGTCGAGTGAAATCTGAGACGGTTTTGACCGAATCTTCTTCATCGTCTTCATCTCCCTCATCTCCACCCTGGTCTCCTTCACTCTATTACGATTCACTTTGTTCTTTTCTTTCTTCGAGTGGGTCATTCTGCTATGTGTGACTAGGGCCTGCACCCACATTGATGACTGGAGGGACTAGAATGTTAGGTTTTGTCCCTACGTCTTTCAACCATTCAACCGACCACTGTTTGACTATTGCGAGGATGTCTTTCACGTTCACCACATATGGCAACTTCGACCATTTGTGCTTGTTATCTGCACGGGCCTGAATAAAGACATGATGCATGTCAGCCCTGAAGTTGGCCGCTCCATCATACTGAGAGAATAGCTCATTACTGAGCCGTGGCATCTTCAGAATCTCATATGAGATACTCATCGAGTAAAAGGTGAACACGTAGTTCATCATTGGCTGGAAGCTTTTATCTTGCGACACCCATAGGGATGCGTACCTTGCTGCGCCAGGCATATACGGAGGCACATCGACAAATTGTGCCTCAGTAGGTTCTTTCCATCCTACCAGTGCAATAAGCACTAACAACCATGAATAGTGAAAGGGTCTACCTTTCTCCTGTGCGTCGCGGACATCTTCAAGGAATTCCTTAGCAATGTACGGTACCCAATTGTAACTGTAGCCTTCGGCACAGTTTGCAGTAATACTGACAATTGGTGTAAGAACTTCTTTCGTCCTACACTTCCTCATTATTTTACAGGCTAAGAGCTCAGCTGCGAAGTGAATGTTTTGGTGCTGGAGTGTCGAGGTTTGATATCCTTGCTTTCCTTTCATCGACCTGAAGTGTTCCTTCTTATGCTGTGCCAGCTTCATGTCTTCGTGCTTCCCAACAAATTCGATCCCAGGATCAAGCCCTTCCTGCGGCAAAAATGTGATCCTATTAACCAACTCTCCATTAATAGGGATACTTTCGTCACCAATCCATATATTCCCATCATGTACCAATGCCAATAATTGCTTGACTACCACGGTAACCAGTGTACTGCGACCGAAGTGGGGGGCGTTCAGCATTTTCAGCAAGCCTGCTCTGTCTAAGCCAGAAGCCCACTGGTTCACTTCTAATAATGTCGCTCCAGTCTCTGGGTAGTGGACAGAGTGCAAATATGTCCCAGGTGTGAACTGTGGAAATTTCCCATGATCATTTGTATCGTGGTTAGCGTACCTTAGCCGATCTAATTTCCCTGTCATTGTCCCGACCAACTGTACACCCGGTGGTAGTGAAGGAATGTGTAATGTGAACTTCTTTGTCTGCCGAGGTAGTTGAAATCCTGGTCGAACAGGTGGAAGATAAGGGGGCCAGTGTGATGCAACATTCTCTGCCTCACCAAAGTCTTCAAAACCTGCAGGTGGGACCTTTGCTGAGCCAGAAGGGTTCATCTCGGGATCCTCCGGTATTTTCCCTGATTGTTTGTGTCTGTCTTCGTTCCTCTTAGAGCGAACTTCTGGTTTAAACTTCTTCCTGGTAGATAGTGTCTGCATTGGCTGAGTTGGTGCTAGGGGAGTTTCTTTATGGGGTGCAGAGGCTGGTGGGTTGCTCATAAGGTTCAGCAGACCCGTCTGTTCAAATTCTCTCAATAGTTCCTGAAGTTCTGAATCAACTGACATGGACTCAATTGGAAGACTCAAGGAAATGCGTAATGCGATTTCTGTAGGGCTGGGTGTCTTCTTATAGAGTCCATCGACCAAATCCGCCATAACTGTGCATTGAAGACACCAAATATGACAAAGATCTTGTCCAAATAGCACTATATTTCTCAGGATCTCATTATTACAGGCAGTTAATGCAGTTAACGTACTAGCGTCGCCAATTTTGATGTTTTTTAACGGTCGGGTTTTTAGCTCCGACACACCTGTCCTTGTTTAGCACCACTAGTAACTCTAGCTATGCCATAATAAGCATATTTGACACTTCCTGACACCGGCTTCAACAGAGCTTCGAGCTTCGGCCTGCGACAGAATGTCTTCCACAACCTCAATGATTCCTACTGCGAGCGTCTTATCGAGCTCCATCCTGACTTTTTCTTTATACTTAGGGTTCAACCTATAAGGGCGCTGATTCATAGGCTTCGCATCAGGTTTCAATGGGATTTTTATCACTCCTATATCACCAAGGATACCTTTCATTTCTGAGAACTTTGTTGGGAATAGGTCCTGATACTCATGGAGAAGTTGGGTCACTTTTCTTATCATTTCTTCATCCCAATAATCTCCAATAATAGCATACTTAGGCATTTCTTCTGACCCAATGTTTACTTGCCTCATCTTCAAGGGCTGAGTCACTTCTGGTGCTTCAACTGCTGGTCCATGTACGTCATAGTGTCCTTCTGACTTAGGAATGTTTATGTTGCGTGGGTCATCATCCTTGTCAATTGCAAGGTTATAGCATTCTACTGCATTGGCTTCTTGTTCTTTTCAATGAGGTTGGCACTCGGCTGTTTCTTTACCATCAAACACCTTAGTGTGGATCAACCTAACAGCTGCGTCTAAAGTAGGACAAACCTCATTAATAGAAAATGTCAACACAAAACTATCAACAAGACTATCCCAACTTACAGTACCATGGCGAAGCTCCACCTCTGCATACCAATTCTTCACGATAGGTTCCAGGGTGTGCACGAACCGATGTACCCATTCTTCACGAGCAACATGCTTCCATGCTTTATAACATTGTTCCAAATGTTCTTGAGGGCTAGTCTGACCATTAAACCTGCTTCGCACCTCCTGAGGTTGATCCACGAATCTAAGGTGAAGAATATTTTGACAAGCTTCCCAACTCTAAATATGCTTCTTATGACCATTCCACCATATAGCAGCTGTGGCTCTAAATACTGAATCTAGAGTTTCCATTTTCTATGAATCTGGTACCTTCTCTGAAAATTGCAAAATAAACTCTTCGGGGTCTGTCAAGCCATCAAAATTAGGTAAGACTCTTGTCTGTGAGCCAAGCCATCTGAGAGACTTGGTAATTCTTGCACACCGATGTCCATGTAGCTCATAAAGTCTATGCTGCCAATTTTCCAGGCCTTCATCTGAATCAGTCATGCAAGAACTATCACACTTCCAATCCATTATACCTTTAGTAGTAGGGTTAACATAATCTTCCTCTTTAGCTGTGATGTTGTAGATATGATCCAAAACATCCTAATCCTCATCTCTGACTGGCTCTGTGTACCTTTCTCCTTGAGAAGGGTCCAAGGGGACTATGAATATTAAGCCTTTTGCTTCAAAAGTCATATGTCTGTTATTAAGATTGATTACTGTAGAATTCTCTATTTCCCATTCAATTCCTAGCTAGGATGGATAGGGGTTTCTATCATCAATTATCTCAATGACTTCAAAATCTGCTAAGGTACTGACTCCATCAATGTCTACTGGGACACTAGAGAATCTTCCTAGGGGCACAATCTTCTGCTGATTGGCTAATATCAACTGTATAGGGGACCATTCAAGGGTAGGTTTTCCCATTTGTTCCCATGTCTTCATAGTTAAGACATTGAATTCTGATCCCAGGTCTAATATGATATCAGTCATGTCATACTCTCCTATCTGAGCATGCAATCTCATTTCTCTTCCAGATCTTCTAACTCTATTGACAGTTTTTTCTTTACTAGAGCTTCGCTGAGGTTCACAAGAAGCAATAAATTTCTGTAACTCATTTAAAGGATTCTGATTTCGTAAGAGCTTCATACAACTCTATAAAAATGTCGACAGTGTACTTACTTTCTCTGTCGAAGCTTCTTGAGACTGCGACTACTGTTGATGCTGCTGCACAGGTGCTACTGCTGTGCTCGGATCAACAAAGTCTTTTTTGTCTTCCATAAATGTTTCTTTTTCTCTATCCACATTAAATTTTGGCACTTTCTCTGGGGTCTTACGAACCTAAGCCTCGTCACGTTGTTTCTCCTTATGTTGCACTTGTGTCGTAGCTAGACTCCTTGTAACAACGTTAATGGTTGGGATAGGTCTTTGTTCCGCGGTAATCATCTGAATATTCTAAGGAGGAGTGCTATTTATTTCTTGTATCTTGGATATCAGCTGCGGGCATTTCTCAATGACATGATCTACTGCTCTGCAATATCAGCATGTCATAGTGGGGTTTCGACAGTCTCTAGCTAGATGTCCTTCCTGATTACAGTTATAGCACACAACCCGGCCTCGACCTCTTCCAGGCATACCACCAAGACCATGACCTCCAAAATAACTTCAACCTAATATATTACCATGGTAACCATATCCATCATTGCCTTATGCATCATTTTGTACCCTATAAGCATCATATGTTCGCTCTCGCATAAGGTCAAAGCTGCGACATTCCTCTTTGTTGTGTCCCACTGACTTACAGAACTTGCAATAGGGATTCTTAGGGACTTGCACATATCTTTGTAGCAGATAGCAGTCTTCAGGTCGATGCTGGCTAGTTGTTCTACAAATCTCAAAATATAGAACATTAGGGTTAAATGGGTTTGGCGCACCAATATTCAGGTAATTTCTTAGCACAGGGCATTGTTCCTTGTCATGAACTTCTGTCCTACATCATGTACACCACACTTCTTCATGAATAGATTTCCCCTTTTTCATGTCGCACAGCTCCAAATCCATTTTCACTAACTGCGCTTGTATTTGGGCTATGCCAGAATTATCTTCGACAAGAGCTGTCTCTAGTTTCATGGCAATCTCCAAGGCCTCTTGCTGATCAGCAACCTTCTGTTGCATGAGTGGCGTTCTAATATGAGGTAATAATGCTGCAATGAACCATTCTTTATGCTGCACTGGTCCAATAGTGAAACTAACTTGATCTAGTAGAACTTTGAACCTATGATCAAAATCCCAAACTGATTCACCTCATCTCTACTGAGTCTCTTTCAATTCAGTTATACACTGTGATTTTGATTTAGGCTTCTTAAACTCTTTGATCATTGCTGCTTTAATGTCAGCCAAGACATGGTTCTGAGTACTGGAGAACTTCATAAACCAAGTCAAGGCTCGGTCTCTAAAAGAAGTGACCAGTTGTGCTCTTCTTACATCTTGATCCAAAATGTTCTTAGTTGTCCACACAGCTTCGCATAAAAACCAAAACTGTTCTGGATCCTCTGATCCAGTTCCTTTGAAAACTAGGAGCTTGATATCATCAGTCATATGGGACATATCAGACTGAGGGGGGGAAGAAATTACTAGGGTAGACTGACCTGCGACCGGAATACTTGACTAGGGTTACTACCAGACTGCGATGGGTTCTCAGGGGTAGCAGATCTTCGCTGCGGGGTTGTAGGAGTGTTCCTAACAAAAGGGGTTTCTTCAGATTTAGGGTCTTCTGGCATATACTTGGTATTCTGACCTAGGGTATAGGATTCTAGGTTTCTCTTGTATCTTTTACCACTTCGCAGCAAACCACTTTTCTCGTCGAAGTTACTTTCGCTTCCAAACATAGGTTAGTAAAAATAAATCTAGCAATATGATTCTGCAATATGCCCTTCTCAGCCAAGAGCATTTTAATTTGCAGACTAAATGAATTTAGGTACTTACCCCTTGGTCCTTTGAAGAACTTCCTTTCATCTTCGCTAAAAGAGGTATTTGTGTCAATGGAAAATTCTGTCACAAATGCTTCAAGGGTTCGCGTTGTCCAGAAATCAACAACTCGCGGTATCACGTTATTCACTCTTTTCAATATATTAATTATTGCTGGGGTTTAGTTAGGAAACTGATCTTCTTGGAAGTTCGTCCTTCTCTCTGTCAACCTGGATAACCACTGGTGCAACTCTATGTGGATACTACCAAAGTGTTGGCCCTTTCGAAAATGTCTGTCACTATTATAGCAAGTTCGTTGACACTTAATAGGTATGTTTGTTGCTTTATCCTCATTGCTAAGTTCTACTGCTCCAAAGATACTGAATTGAACCCAAATTGTGTTCAAAATACTCCTCAAATTGCTAGAAAACCCACCAAGACAAGATTATATGTGTATTTACCCTCGCTAAAACTTGCTAATGCTGCTACATAATGGAAAGAATGGAGTGACATGCTTCAAGGGAGAACTGAAGTGGAAAAAATCACCAAATCTCTAGTGGATGCCTCTTCCACATGAAAATAGTGAGAAATCAATGGATTCTTTATACCTTATGTGTTGTAAATAAGGGGTTTCCACAATAAAAAATAATCCTTTCCAAGACAAACATACACATTTCTAGTATGTACAGCAAATGTATTCCTTGATTACTCACATTGTAGTTTGTAAACATGAGAATAAGGGGACTCTACTAATGATACTACA
This sequence comes from Pseudotsuga menziesii, assembly GCA_001517045.1. Lineage (NCBI taxonomy): Eukaryota > Viridiplantae > Streptophyta > Pinopsida > Pinales > Pinaceae > Pseudotsuga > Pseudotsuga menziesii. The sequence goes on along the minus strand of LPNX010691763.1, from coordinate 75,232 downwards.
TTTTAATAGTGCTTAGACTAACAATAATGACCCCAACTACTTCAAAAAAGGATTAAAAGAGCTATGTCATCATAGACATGGACTTATTCTAAGATACTTCATGCTTATTTGAAATTTGATTTGGTTAGCGAGGCGAACATGCCAATATTTTTTATTGTTGTTTTCACCAATAAATATTTTTGAAAGTTGAGGTTTATCAATTTTAATAATTTGTAAAGTATGAATCAAGGTTAGGACATGCCCATTGTTACTTGTAACCACCCAAAATCTAATTTCATCCCAAAGAGATAACCTATTTGAGGTCAAAATAGGGCCAAACGTTTCCCAAGCTATTCAAGAATTAGCTAGCAATTAATCGAGGCTTACAAAGGGGATACCTATTGTTGTTGTTCACACTCATAATTATCCAAAAGTGCACAAAATGTTCCCAAATGAGGATTCTCATCACTGCTTCATGAATATAATTGCTTGGATCCTGAAATTTTGTTGCTATTAGGATATGAATGTAGGTTTGATAGGTTGGGTGTTTCTCAATTAAGTGAATAACTTGAAATATATACATAACTATTATATATTAACCATTTAAGCATGCCCTTCGAGACTTCTCTATGCAAGTTACATATGATAATTTTCCATGTGTAGTGACTCATCAAATTTTAACCATAAAGGAATCATAAGAAAAAAATAACATATTACTGATCATTATTTTTAGATCTAGCTACAAATTGATGAGGACCCAAGCCTGATATTTTTCATGCTATAGCTTGCTTCTAGATCATCGAACATTTCTTTAAAATTTGTTGTTGGAAATATGACTCTAAAAAACCACATTGGCACCCAAGTCAAACCATACCCTCAGGTGATAACTCTGCAATTTCTTAACCATATTTCACAATCAATTGGAAAAATTCATCGTATGTTGCATGTAACTATGAGCATATTTGAAATGCAAATAATTTTAATTCCAAAAATATCATTAAAAGAGAATAATAACTCCAATATGTGGCACCATGATTCCATGTGTTTTAATTCCATGGATTATCTTTCTTTTATCTCAACATATCATTGGGAGAAAGGGGGGGGTTTAATATAAAAATATATTTTGTGAACATGACTGCACATCCCCCTAAAGTGGGTAAATGATTATCATTTCCTCCACCTTTATGAGTTATACCATAATCAACACCCTAATTAAATACCATATTTGTAAACTTACACCCCATCACAGGACCCCCCTTATAGTGGGTATATGATTTTCATGAAAATAACTTGGTTTTTCCCCATTACACCTCCAAAACATACCAAGGCTCCAACAATGCTATATTGTAGACATAATTTGATCAAGTGCACATCTAGCATAATACCATCAAACTAGGCCAATCTTATCCCCGTCAACCTCCAAATTTTACTAAATGTGTGACAAAATCACATGTGGACACAATATGCGAGGTAATATATGGCTTCAACTACAAGACATGTTCTCTTATTAGGAGTGCATGAGAACCCCAAAATATCTAAATGTACTTGTTATAAATGACAAACAATGTAAGAAAATCAATAAAAATCACATCATTCTTTGTCTTCACAACAACACATCAACCTTATTCTCATGCAAGAGATTATTCATGTCCTACTTACCTACTCTAACCAATAAACAAGAGTTGTTAGGTGAATTCATACAACCAATGACTTAACATATCATCCATCTTAGGGATTTTCCCTTTGTCCTTGGTGACAAACCAAGACAAGATAAAATTGTTTAGTGTTTCTATATATCCTCATTGCTAAGTGCTACTGCTCCAAAGCTAACAAGTCGAACCCTAATTGTGCTCAAACAACTACTAAAATTGCTATAAAACCCACCAAGCCAAGATTATATGTGGACTTACCCTCTCTAAAACTTGCTAATGCTACTACATAATGGAAATAATGGAGTGACATGCTTCAAGGGAGACCTGAAGTGGAAAAAAATCACCAAATCTCTAGTGAACGGACTTAAAACCTGTTGCCAAAACTTTGAATGCCTGCACACTGATATAAAAGTAAGAATATTGAAATATATGAATTCTCTGCATACTGAAAGAAGTTGAAATGCACTGAGATGCATCAATCTATTTTGGAATCTCATAGTGTTTTGATCATTTCAAAGAATCCCTAATATGCATGGCTATGTTTGATAAACAAACACCAGTGTTCTACAAATACATCATGCGCTTCTGGTTTTCAAATTACCTATCATAGATATGATTAGACAGAAAAATTAACATGTATGAAGAAACAAAATAGACTATAACTTCTACAACTAGAAGGCCTGTTGGAAATAATGTAGTTCGGGATAGAATATAAAGGTTTTACAAAGAATTGCTATAAGAATTTCTAGATATTAACAATAGTCATACGTCCCATAGGGTTCTTACAAAGAGAAAAGTGTCAAAGGAAAACAATAATAATACAATAAGGGTCCTTTTATATGTCTATCTCAGAAACTTAATGGGACTGGCCACTAGAAAAAAACCCTCTAAGCAAATTGGAAGTTGCCGTACCTAATTTTTTCTTGATTAAGTGACCTCTACTTCCGCATAGCACATGAGTTGATTCTCTAGTGACTCTATCCTCTCCAAGCTGAAGAGACCTACTCTGATCATCCTCTCCTATTGTCTGCGAGACACCATCAACAATATCAATTAGAGAGGCTCTTTTTTTCTGGAGTTGATAGATACTTTTGGATGTTATTCCTTTGCGCCTTTTCACATTTAATTTTATGAGGTTAGGGAAGCCACCAATAATTGTCACAAGACCATCAATAGATATTGGGAAATTTTTTATGCATAGTTTATTTAGTGCTATGAACTTAGTTGAAATACAAGACATCTCCAAGTCCCCAACACCATCACTATTGCACAGTGCCATTATTTCCAGCATAGGACAATTGGAAGCCAAGGCATTCAAACTTACAACCGAAGTAACAATGCTCATCAAAACAAGTTCCTGCAGCTAGGGACATTTGGTTACAATGGAGAGTAACCCTTCCTCACCAATTCTTCTGGACTTTCCACTATCAAGGTGCAGTTTTCTCAGTTTCCTACATCCATTTGCAACTGCATAAATACCTTAATCAGTACAATCAGACACCCTTCTCATATAAAATACTTCCATCTTTTAGCACTTTGAAAGAGCCATCAAACCTCTATCACCTAAATGCATGCTTTCAATTTGCAATTCTGTCAGCTGTTGCAAATTTCCAGTGTTGCTTTCCAAAATATGATCCCAATACCCATAATTCTATGAAAAAATGAGCGCCCTTAGACACTTGGAACCCGATAATAGTGGGGAAAATAACTTCCCATTATAAATATCTTTAAGACACAATATTTGTAGCTTACCTTGTACCAAGCCTATTCTTTCTATTTAACCATCTAATCTTCTGAGCCTTTTTGCTGTAAGATCTTCCAGTTCATTGTAGTTCTTAAGTTTTGAGTTTAAACCCTTTCCTCTGAATCCACATGAACCATAATAAAATTTCTTAATAGGACCACATACGAGTGAAGGACTCTATACCGTCATCATTAATCTCAATGCATCCATTTAGTTTGATCTTCTTGATATGTGTATGCCTCTGCCACATGAAAATAGTGAGTAATCAAGGGATTATTTATACCTTCTCGACTATAAATAAGGGGTTTCCACAATAAATAATAATCCTTTCCAAGACAAGCATACTCATTTCTGGTATGTATAGCAAATATATTCCTTGATTACTCACGTTGTAGTCTGTAAACATGAGAATAATGGGACTCTACTGATGATACAACATTTTAATAGTTCTTAGACTAACAATAATGACCCCAACTACTTTAGAAAAGGATTAAAATAACTATGTCATCCTAGACCTGGACTTTTTCTAAGATACTTCTTGCTTATTCAAAATTTGATTTGGTTAGGGGGGCAAACATGCCAATATTTTTTATTATTATTGTTTTCACCAATAAATATTTCTCAAAGTTGAGGTTTATCAATTTTACTAATGTATAAAGTATGAAACAAGGCTAGGACATGGCTATTGTTACTCATAACCACCCAAAATCTCATTTCATCCCAAGAGATAACCTACTTGAGGTGAAAATAGGGCCAAAGTTTCCCATAATTTTCAAGAATTAGCCCACAATTGATCCAAACTTACAAAGGGAATACCTATTGTTGTTGTTCACACTCATAATTATCCAAAATTGGTTTATCCATAGAATTAAAATATAATAAAAAAATTACCCATAATACATGAAACACAATAATTGGTTGAGAAAATCATAAACTTGAAGGAAAAGATCCCAATTGATATTTGCTGAGTATTTCTCCTGGAAGTATGTTCCACAAGTATGTTTGAGTACAAGTACAATGTCATGGACAGAGGATATTTTTTGGAATGCAAATGTGATCATGTTTCCAAGGGTTAATATACAACGGAGCATAGTCATACCAGAAATTATAGTGTTAGAGAACATTAAAAATAATTAATACATTGAACCTAACAAAGATACATAACACTTTCAAACCTTTGAATAAGTCATACCCAACAAGAATAGATTTGACTACACCTACCTATTTTCTAACATAAAATCAAAATATGAATAAGTTTGAATAGGTCCACGAAGAAAGGAACTAAGTTGACCTGTAAGTGCAGTTTCACCTACTCCATAAACAGAATGTAGACCACTTTTTTCACCATATTTGGAACTTGATTTCTCTAGCAAATCAGAACATGCATTATCAGTGATCAAAGAAACATGTATAATCAGTTTCTCTCTGATTTCAAATCCATCTTTAGAATCCTATAAAGAGCTCTCTATTTGGATAAATTTCCCATGTAATTTGAATTATTATTAGGCAATGCAGAAAATCTTGATTTTTGAACTTGCTTTAGTTGCAAAGTACCAACTCCTCTTTCCTTCAACCCTTACTGAGTTGAGTCAACTGTCATACAACCAAAATTAGGAAAGTAAGCACTGGTAATTTCTCAGTACTCTATAAAACCTATGTAAGGGGACTGTGACAATCCCACCTTTTGAGAGAGGACTCCTCAGCATGCCCCATATGGGATCTCATTTCCATGTCTGACTTTCTGAAGTGAAAGTTGTATGTCATCAAACTTAGAAAGTGTCTGTTGACCTGATAGTATTAACTTCTTAGCATCTAGATGCTATTCAGGATCTAAAATGTCACCATAGTTATAAGATTCATGTTGGATCTTATATTTTTCATGATCAACAACATAATTTTGTGGCTACATCACCACAGTGGCATTTTATTGTATATCATTTTATCTTCAAGCATGTTTATATGGCATTTTATTGTAGATCATAAGCTTATTACAAGATCTAGTTTTCATCTTAACTTGGTCTTGAGTTGCCATTGGTTATTCTTGCACAATTATTTAATTTTTTCATGCTCACTATGAATAACTTTATTTTAACCAATATCTAAGACTTCAATAAATATCTAATAACCCTAGGTGGCTAGGCAATTTGTCCACTGTAACATTTGTGGATTTACACCTCCTAAAAAATTATTTCAAATTTTTCGATCTTTAGTATGTCAATATCATGATGGAAAGAGGGCATTAGAACCCCAACACTCCATTAACAAATCAATTTCAATCAAATACTCATAAATTTGGGCTTCCTCGAATCTCTTCATTCAATTGTAGATGTTAAGTTGACAGGTATCTCAACACTTTCCATTCTGCATGTATAGAAAATTTCAAATAAGGAATAATGCTATGGCCATCTAAATCAGAACTATGCCCCATGTATGCTATATTGTTGTTCCTATCTACAATCATTTGTTCTCTATTGTTCCATTTCAAGCAAAATATTTTTGTACAGTTGTATATTATTTGTCTTCCCATAGTTTGTCTTAAAATATTTCTTAAGGAATCTGATTCATATCATAGTTTGAAGGTTCATTTGAAATATGTCCTCTCATTACATTTATTAGTGATTTCCTTTGAATTGACATCAAAAAGTATATAAGCATATTCTATTATTTTGAAGGAATTAATATATATTATGAGACTTGTATGAGAAGGAATTAATACAAAGAGATTTGAGCATGCTAAAACTTGATGATCATAAAGAGTAGCCCTTATAAAGGAAGATATTGATTTGTATTCAGGCCTAGGAGATTTAAGACATAGAAATGATCAATTAGAAGCCATTGCATGATATACTTTCTAGAGGATAACTTTTCATCACTTAAATCGATCGTCACTTAGTTGGACAAAATCAAATTTTTATGGAAGAGTGGAGACTATCCATTTGTAATCACCAAGAGCATAAGTCATCATTTCATATCACCCAATAAAATTGATCTAGAGTGATTCTTATCATTGGCCATAGTGTTTTCTTAGGGCAAACTCTTTCCATTTTGGCTAGATCCCCTTGTGCAATTATGGGGAATAGCTTATCTCATTCTCAGTGGCTTTAGAGAAAATAGAGTGATTATTATCACCGGTTACTCTAATGGTTCACTCCTAGTCTTATGGTATGAATGGATTTTGTGAATGAATACTATTTAATTAAAACACATAACACTTGATTCATTAATAAGAGAAGCATCATATTCTCCACATCGAAGTAAATAAGACATAAGTTTAATTTGATCATCTTATTTTTTGGATTAAGTATTCTTGAGTTGATGATGATAGTTTATGCCATTTGATTTAAATCATTGCATGATTTCAATAGTACATGATGTTATATTATTGATATGAATATGATTTTTTGGAAATATGTTACGCAATATATTAAGTAACAAGTTAAAGTTGCTAGTTTAACAAAGATCATTTTGTTGTTTGGGTAGAAGACCTGTGACAAAGATTCACTAGTTTGCAGTGCCTCTAATTGGGAGATTACCTATTTTACATACTAGTTAGATAGACTTTGGCTGAGAGTACATGATTGTTTCTGGACAATTGGGATGATGTGTGTCACCATTGTTGTGCATTTCGGTACCTATTTGTGAGTATTTACATCTAGTTCTTCTTTGAAAATGGAATCTTGAAGCATGTCCTATATAACCTAGTTTGGGTAAAGCACGATATATTGAGTAATACAATGTTACCCTCAAAGATATTTTCTTAAGAAAGATCCAAGGACATATAAAAGTCCATATTGTGCAAGATATTTTCTTGAGATATTTTAAACTTCATATTTGTATTAGTTGAATGAGCCTTATTTTCAAGGATAAATGTGAATGGAGAATTTAGCAATTGGACTGAATCTATGAGGGAGTTTTACACAAACGAAGGGGTGTGTCCTAGTTGACACCTGATCAAAGTGAAAAAGAATATATCAAACCCAAAAAAACTCAATCCTAGAAGCCAAGAACTGGTTGTTTGTGTCCAGGTTACAACAAAGGTAGGAGAGAGGCCTTATAATTAATTATGTTCTTAGTTTATAGGGAACAACAATTATTTCCACATAGGACCAGTGCTGGTGAAGCGTGTGGGATATAAGTCCCGCATTTATGGAATTTGGGAATACATTAATAGAGAAGGAATCCTTCGATATGGGAATGCAAACCCCACAAACATATCTTGAAATTGAGATCATATCACTTATTTTCCTAAATAAGGAAGCTCAACTCATAGGGAAGCTGGAGGATAACTAAAAAAGGGGATATTTTCTGGTGTGTTATACCAAAATCCTGTCACCATCATGTGATAAGACATTTGACATACCTACTTGCCCTGAATCCTAGCTTCTGGAGTGGAAACTAAATGGTTTTTCATCAATCTGTCATACAAATTCCCAGCACTGTGCATGCCCCTTTATCGAGGAGCGGTACCCCTGCTCGCACCGCCTTTCATAGGTTGTCCACAAGCGGTGCCACCACCCATTTCCCTTGGTCCATAGGTGGTTATTACCAGAACCACTCTATCATAGAAGGAGAAGTGCAGTACCCTTTGTAAAAAAGGAAAAAGAGAAGTTTCTCGAGGCTTCTAGATGATAAGCCTTATGTACTACCTTATCCCTACTGTTGTGGGTTGGTTTAGCTCGAGATCTCTCATCCTAGGATCGTAGAGGCCACCTCACCCACTAATTTCTCAACCATCTCTATCCATTAAAGCCCTATAAATATGAGCTCCTAGGCATGGTTGAGGGGAGAACATTGAAGGTATTGTTATGGTGTTGGATTGATTCTTGGCCCAAGATCATTTGGAGAGAGCATAGAGAGCTAGAGTCAGAGCTTTTGGGGATGAAGAGTTGGTTTCATGGAGATGCATGTCAACACTAAGGCTTGGTTGTAAACTTCTTCATATTTCTAATGCAAGTTGATTTATGTCCCACATATGATGTTGTTGTTGTGATTTCACATATATATGTTGCTAGATTCCTTAGTCACTAGCATAGATTAGTAGATCATATTCTAGTTGCTTTGATTCGTTTTGTGTTGAGATTTTTTGCAGGTACACAGGTGAACTGTCAAAGCCTTGTATTCCAGATATCTACAACGTCTAGGGAGAGTCTTCAACCTTTGTCCTCTATTTGTTCTGGATCTGAACCATTCAGACCAGTGGAACACCTTGCTGTCCACAGGAGGTGAAATATTCCAGCCAACAAATCTAATGATTCTGCTAGGGATCAAAGTTGTGTATCAGTCATTCTGATCTTCCTCAGTCTGCAACTCTTGTCTGAATCCAGGCTCCTTCTTCAACATTCTTCAGTCAGATCTACTCTCTGAATGACTCCGTTTGGGTTTGAAACCTCCAGATCTGCTTAGATCTGAGTCATTTCAGTCTTTTATGCTCTATTTCCATACTCAATTCAACAGTATTTTCCCTGATCTAATATTTTTTTGACTTGATCTATCATTCTCTCTTGTGTTTTGGATTTTTACAGGGAACCGCACATGCTCTATTGGTGAGAAGCGGTACCATTTCCTGAGTCCCGTTAGCGATAAGCAATGCCACCGCTTGAATCCAGTGAGAAAAGAGCGGTTCTGCCTCAAAACTGCCTGTCAGCAGCTTCATCTACGCGGTGCCAGGTAGGCCCTATTCCAGACTTTGTATTTTCATTTTTGTGTGTTTTTGGCTTACTTTTTTATGAAATGAAGTGTGTTTCTGAAAAAAAATGCTCCCTCATGGCCGAGAGGGGCCATGAATTGTATATTCTGCAGTCACTTTGATTGTTGTATTCCCTCTGCATTCAAAGAGAGTTTATGTTTCTTGCATTAGATTTTGCATTATTTTCTTCGCTTGAAACCTCTTGCTCTTTTCTGTAGATATTATTCATTGGAATTGGAAATATACATTTCATTTTCATGAGTAGGTTTTGGTTTGTTTTGGACTTGGAATGCATGAGTGATCCATGTTGTTTTGAGTCTTTCTTTGCTTGGGGTGATTCTTGTTTCCTTTTGCATGCTGATTTTTTTAGTGCTTGGTAGGAAAGATTGGTTCTTTGTTTCCTTGTCTGTTTCAAAGAGAAGTTTTAGATTTCTCTCTCTTTTTCTTTATTCACAATTTTGTTGAATTATTTTCTTCTTGTTTTGGTCATGATTGTTTGAAATTCTAGATCTTACTTTCATTAAGAAGAAACATCTAATTTCAGCTTGGCGTGCATTAGAGTTAGATTTGTTTGGAAACGTTAGTGAAATCATCTTTCCATTGATTTTTTATGCATATTTTTCAAACATGAAAAGATAGGAAACATTTTGATTTATGTTATATGTTCTCTAGATATCTTTCTTATTTGCTTTGAAGATTGTTTGGGGTGCATTGATATTTTACTTTTCATTTGGAAAGGTAGAATTGCATTTGCATTTGGGTGTGCATTTTTTGGAAGAAAAGTAAATATCTCTTCCTCTCTTAGGTAGATTTCATTGAAGAGGAAAACTTGCATCATCATATAGATCAGTGTGCATCTTCTTTAATTTCAAGTTTTCACTCCATGGTTCCACCTAAATGCACAAGATAAAATTAACAGTAGTACTAGGTTAAAAATTTTAGCAATTTGAGTGATAAGTTAGAGACATATTCGAGCGTCATTAAGCATAGGAGCTGTCATTATTTTTCAACATTACATCTCGGGACTCACGTGGTTCTTCCACATACCGTCAGTATATCGAATAGCCTTTCACGTACCCTTGAGGTATATAGAAAGGTACTTCACGTACTCAATTGTATATCAGAAGGCCCCTTGTGTACTTTTATGCATTAGACAACACTACTAATGATTTGAGCTCCCATGTACCTTGCATATATCGGGAGACGCTTTTAGGAATCCTCAAACCATCTGAGTTATCCTTTTGGCCTGTCCTATGAGGTTCCTGACTCTTATCCACTCCTTTCACATGTTTGCTTGTTGCTTTTAGTTTGAGTAGTACTTTATTATGTGTGGTAGTTAGGGAATTGTTAGAGAATTTAGAGATGGCATCCTCATCTGGGACTACCACTCAAGAGGTCCCTTTCCAAGGTGTACCTTTTATTCCCTCCAAGTGAAGGTATTGGTCCTCCCTTTATTTCCACTCTAAATATTCCTGGATTAACTATAGGATCACCGGTCTAGATTTTTAATCCGGTAATTCCTGCTACACCTAATGTCTCAAATGTCACCTCTCCTCTAGGAGAGGATCGACCTCAACCTAATCCCTCTCCTTCTTCGTCGGTTGTTGTTCCACCCCTCTCTTCTTCTTCGCTTGACCAAAGCTCTATGGTTAGTATTCATGTGGGTAAGAAGAAGAAGAAAGGGAAGAGTAAGAAGAAGAAGGATAAGAAAGAGAAAAAGCAGCAACCATCTACTCTTGATGGTGCTCATTCTAAGACAACACTTGGAAAACCCAAGTTCCCTTGTAAGCTTTACAAGGGGGACCACCTTCTTAACGAGTGTCTCGGTCTCTCCCGTGTACAAGAAGAGTGGTCTAAATGGTCCAAACCATCTGTGTCATCAACCTTTGATCATCATGTTGACGATACTCCCTCAACTAGAGACCCATTGGTAAAAGGTCATAAGGGTAAAGTCTTGTATCCTTGTTTGATATGCAAGGCTATGCATCGTACTTTTCTTTGTCCAAGCATGGATGAAGCTTCACGTTGGTTGGAAAATATTATTGATCATCAATAGGTGATTCCAACAAGTGATAGTAACTTATCCCTCGATTCCTTACTAGTTGGCCAAGTGGTTAATCCAGATTTATCTATCGTTGATCCCACTCTTCCTTTTGAGAGTGAAGTTAAAGTGGTTGAGTCGGTGTCATTTCCACCCGATCTCGCTCTTTCATCAGAGAGAGTTAAGACCGAAGTAGTCTCTTTGACCAAATCTTCATCTTGTTCTTGTCTTCCAGTAGAGAATGAACTCAAACATGTTGAAGTTTTTACGCTTTGTTCTGATTGTTCTCGACAAGAGGAAATCTTGTCTGTTTCAACAAAACCCTATCTGATTAGTGAGGTTATTTCCTTTTACTGGAGTAACCTAACAGAGTCTCATCTTCATTCAAGTGTTCCTTTCCAGATAGTTGTGAATGTTACTGCTAGGTGGATACTTCGCACTATTGTTGATGAAGGGGCTTCTGTTAGTATTCTATCCTCAACTGCCTGGCAAGATTTAGGTTCTCCTTAGCTTGTGCCAGCCACCAATCAGATACTAGCTTTTAATAGAAGACCTACTGCACCTTTAGGGACCCTTCCTTGTTTACCTATTACATTAGGAGGGAAAATTGTTTGTATTGATGTTTGTTATAGCTGATTTTACCACTCTAGGTGAATCACACTTGTATGGCCTTCCCCTCTCCCTCTGCAAACTCCTTAGACCCCTTGGACCATTTTTTGTCCTGTGATGTTTCCTTGACCATCCCTAAAAACATGTGAAAATTAATACACGCAAATTTTAAACCCCTAATCGCGTATATACGTAGGTTTGACCCTTAAAACCGTGTACATTGAGATGTGTGTATAATCCAAATCCTTTTGGATTTTTTTTTTGACATGGATCCGACTCACTTAAATCCTGGCCTTCCATATGCATTGAGATTGCTCAGATTCAAACTTTCATTACCCCTTTGAAAATATATATAAGGAACTCTTTGGTACATTGAAGGCATATGAGAGAATTAAGAGCAAAGAAACTATAGTCCATTGTTGCCAGAACTTGTGCTTGAATCTGCATCCCTTTGTCCCTTGGACCACTTTTGTGTTCTTCCCAAGCTTGCCTTTTGCTTGTGAGCTTTTTATCGAGAGATGGAGGATTGAGGTGGTGGAGGCCCAAGAGGGGGATTCAGTTTCTCTGATTCACAGACCTGTGGATAGAGGTTGTATCCATTGTAATCTCTGATTTTATATTAATAGAAATATCTTTTCTTGTGCAATAATGTGTGTTTGAATGAATATTTTATCCATGGATGATTTCAAATGCTTATACATTGTTGATTATATATACTAGAATAGATCTAAAACCAATATATATAGTATGCTTGTCTTGTTTACTTATTGTTGAGGAAGTGATTCATCAATTCAAGCTGAAGTTGGAAAGCTCAACGGGGATCTACTTCAACTATCTGGAATAAGGTACGAGGTATGATCCTTTAGTGTTAGTTATTTACTTTCTATTGCATATTGGAAAGGATTGATTTCTGGAGTCAAGATATCTGTTGTGGTACCCCAAGCCATAGGAATTTCTCTCCGTAATAGAATTGGTGACTCTAATGGGGATGTTCCTTGTTTTTGTTTGGGGTTTGTAGGAAAAATGGGATTGATATTCTTGACTTGCTCTTTGTTTCTCCTTGTTTCTATGTTGCATTTTATAGGATGTTCATCCATTGACAATCCCCTTTATTGGTTTGACTGTTGGCCTGCTTTTTACCACTGCCTTCTCTGTATACGTAGGTTTTTGGCCAAAAGTCACGTATATATGCAGCTGTTCTTTAAACAGTCGCGTACATCCTCTCTTTTGGTGATTTTGATGTTGTGGGAAGTTGTTGGGTGGGTTGTGAGTGTGGTTGGGTCTTCCTTGGGTCTGATGTTGTCTGTTGGATGCTTTTTTTTGTGACTAGAGACTGCTTTTTCATTGATTTTTCTTTGAAATTAGTTTTAGTCATTTATCCTTTTTGTTTTTCCATTAGTGCGTTACTCTTTTTTGTCTCGATGTCTTGCTGGGCTTGTCTTTTATACTTGCTGCAGGGACTGAGAGTTTCAGATGAATTTTATTGCATTTTTCATTTTTTATATTGAAAAATATAGAGTGGTTGCACTCTTAGTTGCATCTTAGATATGGATTTGAGGAGTTACTTGCATTGGATTGCTTGGATGAGAGTTGTGTTTAGGCTTTCATATAGGAAGTATTTCATTGGCATTTGGAAAGGAATATATATTTATGAACCTCATGTAGTGGCATACCTTGTGTTTTTATTCTTCCAAAGATTGCACTTAGCATTGTTTGTTATGGTGTGCACTTTTATTTCACTGCTAAGTCTTCATATCACTAGTTCCACGGCCATTTCCCTTTGAGTAATTACATCCAACTAAAATCAATGCATAATAAAATGAATTACACTCTTTTCTTTTATAGGGTGCACCAACAAGATTAGGTTTTAGGGTCTTGGAATAGTTCATTGTGAGTAAATTCTCCAAGACCACTAAACAACAACATGTATGTGTCTGTCCAGGTGAGTGTGTTAAATTACTTGGTATAAATAGTGTTTCTCAGGATCCTCCTCTCAAAAGGGAGTTAAGCACGAGGCTGTGTGAGTGGTTATTAATTGGGATGACCCCTAGTCATAACTGAGTAGCACCAGAGATATTTCCAAGATTGTATTTGTATCTGGGGTCTCTTTCGAGAGTTTTAGGATTTTCTACCCTACCCATACGGTCAATCCCGCCTATGACTGTATGCTTGAGCATTGATTATATTGAGGTGACCTTAGTGGCCTTACCTAGGTTATTGAGGGGGTACTTGCAGAAGTTATTCTATGAGTGTCCTGGCCAGGTAGAGGTCGGATAGCGCAGTCGCTTTATTCATTGAAGCTGAGGGCCACTATAATTGGTTACGTACCTCTGCTTGTAGTGCATGGGAGTTTTGAGCCTCTCCCAGGTGAGACATACCTACTACATTCGGGAGCTCACATTTCCTCCCCTTGGTTTTCTTGTATTTTGGTTGTATATTTTCTTAGGAGTGTGCTCTTTGTATGCTAGTTGGCCTTTGGGATCGTGGTTACTTGAGTATATTTATGCTCTCTTGAGTTTAGGTCCTTTTATTTTCGACATGCTTAGTATCCTATCACCCATCTTGGTCCTAGTACAGACCTTGGTGTTAGACTTGGGGGCATCACAACCCCTTACCCTGCTCATAGATTTGAAGTGGTCACATTCTTCCCTCTACTCCATTTGTGGAGGACGTTGACTCCCTTCGCTCGGTCTTTACACCGGTGGTCACCCTCATGGGAGTGGTAGTGGATGCATGAACGTTGGGTATACACCTTAATTTCCTTTTTATGTCCCATCATTTACCGCATTTTTTCCTTTGGGAGCAGTTGTCATGATCATTCCTCCCTATGTCCTATAGTTTGGATTCTTTATTGACTATTTTGGGTTATTTTGGACTAATATGGTTGTCGTGTAGGGTCCAATTTTTGTACACTCTCTCCGAGGTTTCGACTCGTTCGTTCTTGTCATAGGTATTATTTTTGAACTAGCATATAGGTTAGGATATCACCTCCACTTGCACTTATGCATTGCCTTATGACCGTTCCATCTTAACCTTAGGTACGAACCCATTCCATGGTATCACAGAACCTTCATGCTGTTGTTAGAAGTGGTATTATGTGAATGGTAGAGCTTTCCTATACATGGGTGTCCTAGTTAGCTCCCTTTTTCATTTGGTACCCATGCTATGAGTCCTCTCTTAGGTTCAGGAGTCCTTTTTAGTCTCACCATGTCCTTGAGCAAGAGATTCATACTCCTCTTGAACTTTATGCTGGCTGTTTCCTTGGGACTCCCTTATGTCAAGTTGTAATTGCATTATCATGAGATTTGCCTGCCTTATTGAGCTTTATGCAGGCTTCCCTGACATTGATTTTCAGCCATATAGCTTGAGCTTGTCTCATGTCTAGCCATGCAGAGCCATTTTATACATCCTTTGTAGCTTGATTCCCTATTTTTACCGGGAGGGGATTTTCCACTGAGTGTCGCTATGCTACACATGTATCCTTGCATTGAGAATAGGTATGTTTCACTACTTGGAACTAGTTTGTTTACCCCTATGACACTTGTCTCCTCCTATTCTGTAACTATAAAGCAATTTTATTCTTTTTCAAGCTTTTTAAATATTTGAAAAAGTCCAAAAAAATCAAAAAACCAAAAAGCCGGACAAGGAAAGATGTTATCTTTGGCAGCTGTCGAGTCATGTCGCCATTGAACAGAGCACTGTATATCACATCCATTGGTTGGGTTTATAGTTGGACTTTAGGATCTGCACTCATTTATCTGAGTTTATCTACATTGACTGGTTAAGCTTCCAGTCCCCATGGAGCCTCTATCGATGCCTCCTGTTTCGCAGAGATGTCCCAATTTTATATCAAGTCTATGCTTCCTTTATTCAGTCACCATTCACCGTTATGCTCTTGTTCAAAGGAATTTGAAACCTGAGTCGACCATTCCTTAGTTATCTTGACTTTGCATGTCAGCCATTCCTAGTATAGTTACTAGTTCGTGCACCTTATGATCGAGTCCTTACACATTATACAACTTTGCTGAGTACCTCATGTTGGATGATGGGGGATTCCTTAATGCCCTCCTTCCAGCAGATTTCATCCCATCGACTTCAGATCATTTATTCTAGGATTGGAATCTAGAGTCATTTATGAGTGCCTTGAGACTTGTAGTCATCAGTGGCAGGATCTCTCGCCATAGACAGTATTTGGGAATACATCAATGTCTCTTGATCGATGGATTCTCTCAAGTGTTTGACCTCAACACATTTATTCACACTTGTTAGTTTGCACTCTAGTACCTTGATTCCCATTTTCATTATCGGTGGGTGATCTTGTGTCTGTTAATGATATACATCAATGATCGGTAATCAGACGATGGACTACTATGTTCGACCTCGACACCTCTATTCACATAGTAGGACATGTACTCATAGTGGTTTGTGTAGAAGACCTTCCAGATTGGTGGCATCTCTTATATGCTACCTCCTTGATTGTGCCTATGTTCATGAGATTTCAGCTCTCATGACTTAATTCCAGTATATGTCAGACATTTCCAACTATTATGGAGATCTTGATCCATTATATATCTTCATCCATTATGGATATCATGATCCTTTGTATATATTCATCATGGATATTCTGATCTATGTGTATTGTACGTGGTGATGAACACTTATGTGATATCTTGTATCATGCCTAGTCATGGCCATTGTACTCTTATGTATCTGGGACTGCTATATGTATTTGCAGTTATGTGCAGATTTGTATCATTGTACTATGCTGATTGGGTGGTTGGTGTTCCATTTGGGATCCTTCATCACTCCACTTCTAGGATGGACTTATAATGTATTCCGGCCATCGTATGACCCCTCTAACCTCACACATTAGGGCGCATCTATTATAGCTGATTTTACCACTCCAGGTTAATCACACTTGTATGGCCTTACCCTATCCCTCTGCAAACTCCTTAGACCCCTTGGACCATTTTTTTTCCTTTGATGTTTCCTTGACCATCCCTAAAAACATGTGAAAATTAATACACGCGACTTTTAAACCTCTAAAACTGCGTACATCAGGATGTGTGCATAATCCAAATCCTTTTGGAGTTTTCCTTGACATGGATTTGAATCACTTGACTCCTTGCCTTCCATATGCCTTGAGATCACTCGGATTCAACCTTTCATTACCCCTTTGAAGATATATATAAGGAACTCTTTGGTACATTGAAGGCATATGAGAGAATTAAGAGCAAAGAAACTATAGCCCATTGTTTCCGAAACTTGTGCTTGAGTCTGCATCCCTTTGTCCCTTGGAGCACTTTTGTGTTCTTCCCAAGCTTGCATTTTGCTTGTGAGCTTGCTATCGAGAGATGGAGGATTGAGGTGGTGGAGGCCCAAGTGGGGGATTCAGTTTCTTCGATTCACAGACATGCCGACAGAGGTTGTATCCATTGTAATCTTTGATTTTATATAAATAGAAATATCTTTTCCTGTCCAATAATGTGTGTTTCAATGAATATTTTATCCATGGATGATTTCAAATGCTTATACATTGTTGATTATATATGCTAGAATAGATCTAACACCAATATATATAGTATGCTTGTCTTGTTTACTTATTGTTGAGGAAGTGATTCATCAATTCAAGATGAAGTTGGAAAGCTCAATGGGGATCTACTTCAACCATCTGGAATAAGGTACAAGGTCTGATCCTTTAGTTTTAGATATTTACTTTCTATTGCATATTGGAAAGGATTGATTTCTAGAGTCAAGCTATCTATTGTGGTACCCCAAGCCATAGGAATTTCTATCTGTAACAATGTTATGGTGGTCCAAGGTCCTTTAGATTTCAATCTGCTCCTTGGATGTGATTATGTCTATGCCATGAAGTTTGTTGTGTCCACAATCTTTAGAGTTATGATTTTTCCCCATGATGGGAATATTGTGACCATTGATCAGCTTTCCTTTGTTACACCTGTCCATCGCATTACTCCTAGTAATCATACTGCCCTAAATGTGTCACATGTTCTTGTTGGCTATCTGGGCAGACCCGATTTTACTAATATACATATACCAACAATACCCCTAGCTCACTGGCCCTTTCGGCAACAGACCGTAAAATGGCCTGAAGTCTCACCCAAAGTGATCTTATGGGTTGGCCGAAGACTTAGGTGTCCTCAACCAGGTTTTGTAGCATCCTGGGGTCTCACAGTTTCTCTTAGCTAGTGAGATCTCTCTGCGACACGCGGTTCTCTCTTACTCGCGGGTTATGACAGGGGAAGGACTCCTATCGCATCATAGCGACTCAGGTGGTGAGTAAATCTCCCTTCCTCTTAATCCACTCTCTGTGATATCTCACACCACAGCTCCTCTGATGGTGTGATATCGCCTATTGTCAACGCGATATCTTCTATAGTACGGACAACTGTGACCCTCACGGTCCAAAGGCTATCTCACTGGGTGAAATGACTTAGTTATATTTCAACAAGATATTTAACACTCTGAATTGAACTTCCACAGTTCAACACACTCTACCTCAACTATACTTAACTGGCCGATTAAGTATACTGGAAACACTTTAACAAAATGACTTATTACTATGCGAAACAAGCAATGATAAACTCATATGCAGACACTTGATACATGTAAATCCACCTTTAACCTTCAATAATGTTGTAACTTAATGAGGACATACAGACATTTACTAACTGATATACAACATTAATGTAACAGATAACATATATCAACTAAGTAAAGCACAATCACATGAACTAATCACATAACACACTGGTTTTACGTGGTTCACTTCCAGGGTAGAAGCTACGTCCACAGAACTGTGTTTATTATATCTTGAGAGAGTACACAATTCTGTTATAACCTATTGTGCAGATAGAGATCTTCTGGGTAACTCCACACTCACTGCTTGGAGCCCTTCTCTCCTAGATCTCTTCTCTTTCTCTATATTTCCTTCTGACAATATTCTCTCTCTCTCTCTCTCTCTCTCTCTCTCTCTCTCTCTCTCTCTCAATCCCTGTAGATTGTTACATACATAATCCTGGAATCAGCTATTGGTTACAATAAGGTAACTATGGACTGAATAGCAGAACTAGAGCTCGACTCTATTACAATACAAAATAACTATGAGCTAACAGGCTACTGGACTCTCAGACTGGCTAACTGTCTAAATAGCTACAGGTTATCTGACTAGCTCAATAGCTACTGAGCTAACTGACTAACTAGCTACAGGTTATCCGACTAGCTAACCTTTTACAATACAAAATACATCCCTTTATAGGCAGCCCGAAGGTCTCTCCTTTACAACACTGTGGGCATGTCCCAACAGTAACCCAAAAACCCTAACTGTGATAGTCGGTCTATCTGTACTCGAACTGCCGCTTTCCGTCACACCACAGATCTTTGCAGTCTTCCATGCTTCCCGGCGCTGATCGTGGGTACTGGGCACCGCTTCCTTTTCTGTCCTTCATCTTCAATACCTCAGCCTCGTTTCCCCTTTTTCCTTTATGAGGGTAGCTGAGCCCTCCTATCTTCGCCGCTTCCTTGAATGGAGTGGGTGAGCTCTCTCTTCTTGGCTGCTCAGGTACTATCATCTTCTTTGACTTCTCTGCCCCGATAGTCACAGTTTTCGGCTCTGATCTACAGCTATAAACATGCTACGGTGTCATATCTTTACCTTATCTCTTATATATTCACCAAAACTGTCTATCCTCCAAAATGGCAGCTTCTCCTGTAGCTTCGGGACTCTACTCCAACAGTTCTTGTGGTTCCTTCCCCTTCTTCTAGTTAGATTCTTCCCATCGTAGGTAAAATGGGGGGCTTTGCTCTAGTCTATGGACTTCATAATGGAGTTAAGCCGCTAGCTTTTATGAAATGGGGGAAACCTACCAACCTCTGGATATCATGTTTAGTAGGAGCAGGTTTGCAAGCATAGTTTGTGCTTTTTGTTTCAAGCTTGCATAAAAATGAAACCATGTCTAGAGCATAGTTTACTTTTAGTTTCAAGATCGTTAAAAAATTGAAACCACTCCCTAAGCATAGTTTACGCTTTTGGTTTCAAGCTTGCATAAAAATGAATCCATGTTCTAAGCAAAGTTCCCATTCTATGTCAAGCTCATTAAAAAATGAAACAGCACCTGACCATCATGTCAAGTTCTGACCATCATGTTAGTTTTTCCGTGAGCAAAGTTCCCATTCTATGTCAAGCTTGTTAAAAAATGAAATGGATTTTTTTAAGAATAGTTTACCTTTTGGTTTCAAGCTTACATAAAAATGAAACCATGTTCCAAGCATAGTTACCTTCTGTTTCAAGCTTGTTTAAAAATTAAACAGATCCCCTTCCCTTGATTTGAGTCTTCACTTTAGTGTTAGAACTTGAACCTTCACCTGCCCAATTCTTGTTCTTCCTACCCCCTTGGTGAACATTTTCACATTAGTAACCAGGTTTTTTAGGTTGGGTATGGAAGAAGAATCGTCAGATGAAATAATCTTGGGGGCATGTCGACCTGCTAGCAACCATGCTAGGGGTAAGCTTCACTAGCAATCATTCAGGGGGCAAGATTCCAACCTCTGTATATCATGTTAATGGGATTTTTCAAGCATAGTTTACCTATTGGTTTCAATCTTGCGTAAAAATGAAACCAATCCCTGAGCATTCTTTCAACTGATCTTCGAGCTTGTTAAAAACAGTAAGATGGTGTTGAGCTTACTTTTCATTTTTTGTGCTTTGGTTAAAACATGAAAAGTGGTTTGAGCTTAGTTTATTACTTTTTCATGCTCTAGATTCAAACATTAAAAAATCTAATGGAGTCCTCTTTAAACTCTTTTTAGGCTCCTTAAATATGAAAATATTGTCGAGTACTTGTCTTTTTCATGCTCATTAAAGTATTTGAAGAGTCGTATGTCCGACGGTAGGTTATCTCTTTCTCGGTTCGGATAAGACTATTTATGAGAAAGGAACACTCTAGCCAGTCATGACTGGAAGAGTTTTCTAAGGCATGATTTTACACTTTTTTGGGCCTTAGAGACTAAATCATACGAAAAAGGACCCCCATGGAGTTTTCTTCTGTATTCATTCTGACACTCTAAACATGAACGATACCGAGTTTTCTCTCAGTGGACTCGTTAAATTAAACATTGAGAGACCCGTTTTGGGAACGAACCCCTTCTCTCTTAGGTTCATAAAACATATGAGATTGGACTTGTCTTCTAACAAGCTATATTGAGTGTTTTTTACCCTCTTTGAACTCGTAAAACAAAAAAGAGGCACTCATCGATCATGATGGGGAAAATGGGAAGGGAATCATTTTGTAAATAATGGTAGTTGTTTTTCGTTACCTTTGAACATGGCACTTGTATGCACAATCATGTCAGTTAATTGGGTATTTAGCTGATCTCCGTTATGATCCTCTAACATCCCTGACCCTCTGACCAGCGAAGAGGACGCTACCATGGCATTAACAATCCAGGCTACCAGCCCCATGAACATGTGCATTCATAAAATTGCTGAAATGCTAAAACAAAATGCTTTGAACTAGACATGCATACATGATCATTTATCATACACAGTGGAAGCAATCATACGTTCATAAAAGCATTCAACATGTTCATCACATTCATTAAGAGAAAACATGATTGTAGAAGTAAAATAGACAAGATTACTTATCTTATAAAGAACTCATTCCGCAACCAACTACGTCACTGCAACGTTCCACCCAACCATAGGCCAGCGTGCTCCTTAATCTCTCAGCAGTACTGCCACCCCTGAGATGGGCATGATTCTCCAAGGAATAAGGGAACAAGCAGGCTTACACATAGCCAAAGATACCCAAAACACAGCCAAGCTAACACAGTTGGGTATATTAGGCCATCAACAAGACAGCCAAGACAACATGGTTAGGTTTATCAGGACATTAAGGAGCTGGGAAAGGCTAAATGCTAAGCTGGTGAGCTCATTATAGAGCCAAGAACACGTACACCAGAACTAGACTGGATTCTAAGACACCCACACATACCCAACACAAGGAATCAGTCCCTTCTCTGCTACACAGTCCCTCGGGCCCTGCATTCCCTTCCAGTGCTATTCAGGGGTTGTGGAGAAGAAAGCCAGTCCTCTAGCCCTGTCTGTGTGGTTTCCAGCCACCAGGTCTATCAAGCAAACCAAGCCCCCATCCCTGCTCCCAACACAGTCTGAAGACCAACCATTGCACGCAGGCAATTAATCAGCAATTACAGCTTAACAGGGGAAAACAACTCCCAAGTGAATTATACAGTCCCAAATGTATTAGTGAACGTGGGGAAAACAATAGTCCCAAAACATAATTAGTGAGCATAGCTAACAACATGGGGAAAATGACTCAAAACATTCTGTGCGTGAGGGAAACTTGCACCAGACCCCAAATGTAAAGAAGACCACAACAATCACAACGTAAGGGAGACCACAGCAACACAACAAAGCTCGAGGAGGATGGAAGCAACCATAACTCATGGGAAGAACAATGGTTCCAACCTCAACACCGAAATTATAGAAAATAACATTGCCATACCCGTCTATAAGGAGATCATACAACTGAAAACGTGAATGGCCCTTCACAGAAATCGTGGATGAAAGAGCACGGTTCCCAGCTCGCTGTGTGAGCCCAAAACTAGGAAAAATCCTGTGCGTGAGAATATGAACAGATAATGGTCCCTGCATGAGGATGAACAACTTTGCTTATGCACACAGATGAATAGACAACCGAAAGTGCGTGAATGTCTCAGCACTGTCGTGGAGAGAGTAGTGTGTTCGCGGGAGTGATGGCGGTGGTTCTTTTTGATTGCCATCGTGAGGTCAACCACGCTGGTGGATTGTGTGTGTGGGCAAGGACTGACAGTCCTGCCACACTCTACTCCCAACCATAAATTCCCCAACTAATAGCAGTTTTTCTTAATGGTGGTGGTTGGATAAGATAAGGGAAGATGACACATGGCTTTTTCCCTCATTGCCCAAAGTTTGACAATTCCCCCACCCTTATCCTTGTGAAAATAATGCCCCTTCTCAATTTAGTTGCTGTGAACATAGTTGGTCGGGTTATTTTTAATTAAAGATGCATATTTACATCATGAAAAAACTTGATATGTATGTCGCATGCCCCGATATACCATCGGTGACAATTTCAACCCGAAACATAGCATAACCAATCAATGGTGGGGCCTTGGCCTTCATCTCCTCACCATGATTATTTACAATATATACATCATATACATCTAATGCAACGGGGTCAAAACTAGGGTGTTACATTCCCCTCCCCCTTCAATAGCGCTGTCCTTAGTTCTTTTACAAAATTTGAACAAAATGCTACACTGGTATCGCCTCAGTGTTCTGCAAAATTGAACAAAAATGGATGTGCTAATGGCATGGAATCCTCTGGCTCCCATGTAGCCTCTTCAGGTCCATAGTGCTCCCATTGCACCTTTACCTGACCTATGGTCCGGTTTTGGAGCATTGTGACCTTCCTGTTGAGGATGCACATTGGCTCGATTCGGAACTCTCCCTCGGGCTCCACCTGAATCACATCCCAATTTATCACATGGTTAGGATCATGTACATATCTCTTAAGCAAAGAAACATGAAAAACATTATGAGCTCTAGTACTAGCAGGAAATGCAATTCTATATGCAACTGGCCCTATTCTTTCAAGCACTTCAAATGGCCCACAATATCTAGGTGACAGCTTGGCCCAACTTCCAAGCTTCAGGGAACTCTTCCTTGCCCTCACTCTGAGGTAAACATGATCCCCAACACTGAACTCCCTGATCACCCTATGCTTATCTACATAGCTTTTATGTCTGTCTTGTGCGGCTTTTAGATTCTACTTGATCTTTACAACCTCTTTCTCCATTTCCCTGAGCAATTCTGGCCCAAGCACAATCCTATTCACTGGGTTATCCCAAGTCACAGGTGTCCTACACCTTCTTCCATACAAATCTTCATACGGACTCATCCCCAAGGATGCCTGCTGTCCATTGTTGTAAGCAAACTCTACCAAGTGTAAGTAATCTTCCCACTTGGTTGGTTTGTCCATCAAATACATGTGAAGCATGTCTTCAAGCACCTAATTAACTCTCTTTGTCTGCCCATCTATCTGAGGATGGTATGTAGTGCTGAAGTTTAGATTTGTACCCAAATTTGCAAACAACCCCTTCCAAAAATTGGAAGTAAACTTGACATCTCTGTCAAAGACTATTGCCTTCGGAAATCCATGCAATTTGAAAACCTCCTTCATGAAGATATTTGCAATTTCATCAGTCTTATGAGTAGACTTAACCGGTATAAAATGCACTGCCTTATTCAACTTGTATACCACAATCGTGATGGAATCATGTTGTCTCCAAGTCATCGACAATCCTGTAATAAAATCCATGGAAATAACTTCCCATTTCCATTCTGGAAATGGTAAAGACTGCAACAAGCCTACTAGATGTTGATGTTCAACCTTTACCTGTTGACATTTCATACACCTTGAAATGTATTCAACCATGTCCTTTTTCATTCCTTGCCAAAAGTACTACTTTCTAGCTGTAGCAATTGTCTTCTGATATCCTGGGTGATCAGAATACAGAGCTTGATGGATTTCATCCATAACAACTCTCCTCAAACTTGCTACATCTGGAATATAAATTCTATCTTGATAAGTGAGAAGTCCATCTTCTTCCAATTTATATCCCTCATACTTCTTCTCAAGACTTTGCTGTTGCAATTTGTCCTTTACCTGCTCATACAATTCATCTCCAGCAACATGACTAACAATCTGTTGCCTCAAATATGATTGGCAAATAATAAGGGATGCCACATGCATTTCTTGCACCTTCCTGCTGAGTGCATCAGCTACCTTATTTTCTTTTTCTTTTATGTGCTTGATTTCAAAATCAAACTCACATAAAAATTCCATCCATCTTGCTTGCCTAGCATTCAAAGTAGGCTGATCAAACAAATACTTCAAACCACAATGGTCTGTTCTGAGCTCATATCTTCTACCCATCAAGTAATGCCTCCACATCTTGAGGGCATGTACTATGGCTGCAAGATCTAGATCATGAGTGGAATAGTTCTTCTCATGCTCCTTCAACTTTCTTGACTCATAGCATATCACGTGGTTGCCTTGCATAAGGACTCCCCCAAGCCCTTGTCCACATGCATCGGTACACACCACAAAATCTTTTTCTAGATCTGCAACTTTCAATACTAGCACACTGGTGAGAAGATTCTTCAACCTATGGAAACTTTCTTCACACCCCGATGTCCATTCGAACTTCATCCCCTTCTTTTGCAAGGAAGTGATGGCATGTGCAACTTTGGATAATCCCTCAATGAATCTCCTGTAGTATCCTGCAAGTCCCATAAAAGATTTTACATCTGTCACATTTCTTAGAGT
This sequence comes from Pseudotsuga menziesii, assembly GCA_001517045.1. Lineage (NCBI taxonomy): Eukaryota > Viridiplantae > Streptophyta > Pinopsida > Pinales > Pinaceae > Pseudotsuga > Pseudotsuga menziesii. The sequence goes on along the minus strand of LPNX010691763.1, from coordinate 50,109 downwards.
AGGCCAATTTATAATGG